>WBMW01000248.1:46011-82898 GCA_013396635.1 Penelope pileata
CCCCCTTCCCCGTCGGCGCGCCACGCCCCCCCCGCGGCACCGCCCCCTGATTGGTCGGCACGGGGCTGCGCCGGGAGGAGGAGAGCGCGCGCGCCGCCGCGGAAACGCGGGGGTGGTGCGCGGAGGTGGCGCGCGGGGCCGTGGGCCGTGCGCAGCGCTCGGTGCGGTGCGGGGGCCTTGGCGGGCGTTGCGGCGCCGGTCGTCCTCTTTTAATTAATTAATTAATTTGTTTATTTATTTATTGACATTCATTTGTAAAAAAGTAGAATCTTTCGTACCTCTTGCTGTGTTTTGGCTTTGTGTGTTTTGCCGCGACCCTCCTCATTTATTTATGTGTTTATGCGTATGTGTTTATTTACCTAAATATCTATTTCTGTAGAGTCTCACACCTTTTGTTGTGCTTTGGCTTTGCGTCAACAATGCAGCTTTGCAATGGCAACTCTCCTCTTTTATTTATCTGTTTATTTATTTACCTATTCAGTTATCTGTGTATTGCTTGGCATTCACCAGTAAAGCAGAGTCCCTCGTGCCGGTGGCAGCTGGCTGAGAGCTGTCCCCTCCTGTTCCTCATGCCCCTGGGGCTGTGCCCCCACACAGGAGCTGTGTCCCAGGGCTCCTCCGCTGTCCACTCAATGCTGCCACGTACTGGGAGCATGCAGGAGCCCTTTGGGTGCAGCACTGCGCTCCCAGTTGATTGGTGACAAGCCCACTGGCGATCAGTGCCCTGTGGCCCTGCCAAAGCTGCCCTAAGCCAACTAGGGGCCAATGAGCCCTGTGGGGGTGTGGAAACTGATTAGCGCATTACAACCCCTCCTCTCATGTGAATCCCCTTAACTGGGTCCAGAAGTAATTAGTTAATGCCACCCTTGGTCAGGTCCAGCTCTTGGATGTTGAGACAGGTGCACATCCGTTGGCCACCCGCCTGCTACACCCTCGCGTGCCCAACCAGCCCCACTTCCATGTACAAACCCTCCTGGAAGGGCTCCAAGTGCTGAAATGGGGACAATTTTGCAAGATGTGCTTGGCCGCTCTCAGCGTGGTCACTTGGTTGACATGTGAGCCTTCCTAGAAGGAGCGCCCGGAACGGTCCACGGCTGCCCCACCCCAGTGAGTTGTGGCTGCAGCAAAAACAGGGCCCCTGCACTACACACCCACAGACCCACTTACCTGTGCATGAGTGTACCCGTGTTCCTGTGCAACCGTGTGCCCCTGTACCTATGAATTCCTGCACGCATGCACCTATGTATTCATGTATTCACGTACCCCATGCACCCATGCACCCAAGTAAGACTTTGCCCCATACTCACGCACCCTTGCACCCATGCACCCATATACCTGTGCACTCCTGCGCCTCTGTATACTGGTACTCATGCGTCCCTTCACCCACTCACGGTACCTCCTGCCCATGGGCTCTGTGGGCAGAAGAGCAGCCATCCCATCCTACTCCGTCCCCTGTGACTTGCAACAGAGGTGTTATAATTACCCTCTCCCTTCCTGCAGCTGCCAATATTTACACGTCTCCCTGTGTGCCAACACTGAAATTTGGAAGAACACCCTGTTTACCGGCATGCCAGCCGGCTGACAGCCGGGCAATGTGATCGGGGCTGCTCCCAGCTGGGGCAGCTCCGGAGGGGCCACGCTGCTCCTGTTTTCCTGTTTATGTTTCTGGATGTGGTTTTGCAAACAAGTGCAGGGTACAGCCAGGCATGCTGACTGTGCCAGCACAGTGCTGCCGGCCTTTGGAACCTCCCTGCAGGCTGCTACATGAATTTTGGAGTGTAGAGAAGTCCTCACATCCTGCATGAGGAGAGGAGAGTGCATGCACTGAGCGCATGTGCTGCATCCCCCAGCTGCTGCAGTTCACCTAAAAAGCCATCAACTGCCCTGTGCGTGCTTTGCACCCCAAAAGTGGTTGCATTTTGAGGGTGCAAAGGGCGATGCTCCATACAAACCACCAGCCTGGCCCTGCTCCTTCCTTGCCCCAACTCCATGCAGGTTCTGCCCTCCAGGGGCCCCGCTGCCCCGCTGCTGTGTGGACAGCCTGTCCCTGGCTTGTTTACTGCCGGCGTGCGCCTCGATTGTCACCATGTGACAGGTGGTGCCTCTTCAGATACCCGAGCCTGCCGCTCCATGTGACCACCACGCGATGGATAAAAGCTGCGTGAAGGGCACTGGCAGTAGAAGCTTGGGTTGCTCCGAGGAGGAGCGTGTGGTGCCGTGCCGATGGATTTCCAGGCCAGCATCCTGCGTGATGGCAGCCCCATGGAGAGCCTGGAGAAGCAGCTGCTCTGCCCCATCTGCCTGGAGATGTTCAGCAAGCCCGTGGTGATCCTGCCCTGCCAGCACAACCTCTGCCGCAAGTGTGCCAACGATGTTTTCCAGGTGAGATGGGTACCCCCCAGACCCACTGCTTGGCTCTGGGATGCTCTGCAGGGACACCCGGGGACACCCCAATATCCCTTTCCCCCTCCAGGCTGCCAACTCCTACTGGCAAAGCCGGGGCAGCGTTGTCTCAGGGGGGCGGTTCCGGTGCCCTTCGTGCCGCCATGAGGTTCTGCTGGACCGCCACGGCGTCTATGGGCTGCAGAGAAACCTGCTGGTGGAGAACATCATCGACATCTACAAGCAGGAGTTCTCCAGGTTGGCGCCACAGGGACACAGGGACAGCCATATCATTTTGCTTTGAGGAGTAAAGTAGGGACTGGCTTGATGATCCCCCCCACATCTCCATCCCCAACCCAAATCTCCATCTCCCAGCTCAAATCTCCATGCCAGCCTGTGCCATTCAGGTCTGTGATCTGGTTGCTCACTGGGGACAGCAAGGCCCTGGTGGGGTGACAGAAGAAGAAGTCCTGCCCCCCACCCCCTGCACCCTGCAGCTTTGGCTTTCAGCTAGAGATAAAGGGTATAAGGGACAAAGCCGGGCCCTGCTTCTGACAGCAGGGAGAGATAAGGGACAGAGGGACAGCTTGGGGGAACTAAAGGCATTGCTCAGTGATAGAGGTGCAGCTGCGGGGGGAGGACACATGGGGGTGATGTTTTTTAAAGGACCCAGACATATGGTTCACCTCCCCGTTCTCTTGCCCCACTGTAAATATTGTTCCAATGCCATGGGGACAGGGATGGATGGCACGTGGCAGGTGGCTGTGGTCTCGGGGGGGTGAGTTGGCTGACACCCCAGTGGTGACTCAACGGCTGTCACCCCCCCATCAAGCTCCCCAGAGCTCCTATCCCTGTCACGCGTTGGGTGATAATAATAAACTCCAGCAGCACCTAGCTAAAATTAGGAGCTTGTGCAGCATTCCTGGAGCGCGGTTCCAACTGCTGCCATGGCTGGTGACACACTGATGCAAACTTGGGCTTACTGGGCTTGCAGAGGCACAGGGGCCAAGATCTGGATGGGGGACCTGGCTGTGGGATGGCATTGCTGCATTGGTGGGGATGTCACTGCCATGGGGATGTCACTGTGGTGGGAACATCACCATGATGGGGACATAACCACAATGGGGACATCAATATGGTGGGGACATTGTCATGATGGGGATTTCACCATGACTGGGACGCTCTCACCAGCAGGCCGCTGAAGAAGGGAGAGCACCCCATGTGCAAGGAGCATGAGGATGAGCGAATCAACATCTACTGTGTCACCTGTGAGGTCCCCACCTGCTCCATGTGCAAGGTCTTCGGTGCTCACAAGGACTGTGAAGTGGCCCCTCTGCAGAGCATCTTCCAGGGCCAGAAGGTGCCACGGGGGGGACATGGGGCCACAGTGGGGCATGGCTAGTCCTGGGCAATGTGCTGAGCTAGGGCAGCCACAAATAGCATTGGGATGCATCATGGGGTATTAATAGTCAGTGGGCTGACTTTGACCAGGAGACAGCCCTATATTTAGTGCAATGCCCTCCCCCTTCTAGCCCGTCCCTATGTTGGGATGAGGGATGGACCATGATATCCTGGCAGTCCCCATCCCTGCCCCGCTGGGGTTAAAGCTGCTTCTGTCCATCTGTCCCTGCCCAGAGTGAGCTGAACAACTGCATCTCCATGCTTGTGGCGGGGAATGATCGGATCCAGACCATCATCTCCCAGCTGGAGGACTCCTGCCGCAGCACTGAGGTGAGGGATGGGAAAATGAGCCCCCAGAAACCATGTGCTGAGCAAGCTGGAGTAAATGGAGGAGGCAGCCCCCAGGCAGGGGACACATAAGGGCTGGAGGGTCACAGCTGTCCCTTGTTCCTGCAGGAGAACAGCGAGGCAGCAAAGCGGGAGCTGTGTGCACGCTTTGATGCCTTTGCGGCACTGCTGGAGGAGAAGAAGACAGAGCTGCTGGGGCGCATCACACGCGAGCAGGAGGACAAGACAGGCTTCGTGCAGAGTCTCATCCACAAGTACAAGGAGCAGCTGGAAAAGTCCAGCCGGCTGGTGGAGACAGCCATCCAGGCCATGGAAGAGACCGGGGGGGCCACCTTCCTCATGGTGAGACCCCCAACACTAAAAGCCCCTGGTTCCCGTGGGGTACCCCTTGTGCTGGGTCCCAGGGACACAGGGTTGTGCCGGGTGCTGCCACTCTGCCACCCTCACCTTTTCTCTTGCTCCCACAGAACGCCAAGCAGCTCATTAAAACGTAAGTGCCCAAGTTGAGAAAACCGCATGGCCAGAATCCAGGGCCATGAGGCTTTGCCAGCCCTATGCTCGGAGCTGCAGGACCATGGCCTTGCTCTTCCCACCAGGATTGTGGAGGCCTCAAAGGGTGGCAGGCTGGAGAAGATTGAGCAAGGCTACGAGAGCATGGATGCCTTCTCGGTCAGCCTTGAGCACCTTGCTGATGCCGTCCGTGCCCTGGACTTCGAACCAGGTAATTCAGCCCCAAAAACCCCTTGTGTGCACCTGGGATCTGGTTATAAGGGTCCCTCCACAGCTGCCCCTCGCTGACATTTGGTGCCTGATTGCAGATGAGGAGGATGAGTACTACGATGAGGTGGAGGAAGAAACAGAAGAAGACACAGCACCTGGGAGGGTCGTGACAGGTAAGGACGTCCACCTACCTCCACACTGGCGTCAGCAGCGTCACAGCGGAACCCCCGCACACAGCAAGGATGACAGGGGGGATTTATGGGTGTCCCAGCCTGGTATCCTGTCACCACCCTCTCCCCCCTGCAGCCCCCCAGTAGATGCAGCGGGCGCAGGATGTCCGACAATGGAACCTGGGGACGCGCCAATGGGAGCCGGTCACCCGGCTCCAGCACAGGACACTTTTCTATATGGGTGCCAAGAGGACTATTCCGCACGTTTTATATGTTCCTTGTTTTGTATATAATTGTAATGGAGTTGAACTTTGTGTATTTTGTACAGAAAACTGGTGCTTTGTGTTTTTTTCCCCCTCACCTCTCATTTTCAGCTCACTGGCCCCTGCAATGGGCTCAGGGGACGTGGGAGGGTTTCCTGGTGGAGGTCCAGTGTCTAATTGTCAGCCTCATTAACACCTCTGGCAGTGCTGGTGTCCTGTGCTGGCCGCGCTCCCAGGATGTGACGGGTCAGCACTCAGCAGGATTTATCCCCAGTGACATGAGCACATGGGACTGGCACTCACCTGGGCACGGGGACACGGGGTGAGGGTGCTCCAGGCTTTGCCAGTCCCAGAAGGGGCTGGCCTCAGCATCAAGCTGATCTCACATGAGTGCAAAGCCATAGCATGACCAGTTTCTCCTGCAAAAACACAAACCTGGCTCGGCCTATGGCTGAGGGTAAAACTGAGGCAGTGCTGAAAGCGGTTCTCAGTGCTGCACTGTGATTGCAATTAGCCCCACAGCAATTAGTGCTGCTCCTGGGGGCAGTGGACAGCAGTGGCTGCTATTGGGGTGTCTGACCCCCAAATCCCAAGCAATGTTGCCTAGACCATCTGTGGGATTTAAATTTGGGGGTGCAGGGGGTGGGGGCTTCCAATAGTGGTGAGGGGGTGCCCTGGGTGCATTTGGGGGTCGAGGGGGCTGCCCCATCCTCGAGGGGCTGCAGCCACTTCCTATGTGCAGCTCACAAAGTTCCCTCGGGGTGCCCATGGCAGTGCCCAAAGCAGCCCCCCCAGGTGCAGAGTGGGGCAGGGCTGGCCTGGGGTGAGGCATCAGCAGAGCTTTGCAGCCGGCCTGGCCTTCCCTCCCCCGGCTTGGCTTTGCACACGAGTCCCAGCACTTCACACGGCCGCAGCCACCAGCTGCCACCAGCGCTGGACACGCACCGGGGTCACCAGCCTCAGCCCTGCGGGAGGATGGCAGCAGGCAGTGAGAAGCAGCAGCTGCTGAGTGAGGGCATGGGCAGGTGAGGGGGCACACGGCGGGGCTGGGGACGTGCGTGCACCCATCTCCCCATAAGGCTCCCAGACAGGATCCCCCAAAGCCATCTGGCCAGGGAGGGAGGCAGGGGAAGGGAACGCAGTGGGAGCAGGGCTGGGCATAAAGGGTGGGCTGCACATGCCTTCCTCCTTCCCTCGAGTCCTCCATCTGGGCACCCCAGCTTGGTGCCTTGATGTCACCTGTCTCCACAGGTCATGCCTGGGGATGGCACAGAAGAACACACAAAGCTTGGCACAGAGCCAGTCATCCGCCCTGGAGCTGGGTGCATGGCACAGCCAGCACTGCCATGCGCGGGGGACCACCAGCGACCCCAGCCAGCAGCAACGGGCACGCAGGAAGCTTTACGTGGCTGCCAGCATCTGCCTCATCTTCATGGTGGGGGAAGCTGTGGGTGAGTTCTGGGTGTGTACCTTGCACACACCTTGTGTGTGCTCTTGTACCTATCTGCACAATGAGTGCGGGCACAGTGTGGGCAAGGTGCCCTGTTTTGGCATGGGGTGACCCAACCTGTGTCTGGCTATGGATGGGGATCCCCCCACTGTGACCCGCAGGCGGGTACCTGGCACACAGCCTGGCCATCCTGACAGACGCTGCCCACCTCCTGACGGACTTTGCCAGCATCATGATCAGCCTCTTTGCCCTGTGGGTATCCTCACGTCCTGCCACCAAAACCATGAACTTTGGCTGGCACCGGGCAGGTAATGGCATGGACCCCAGGAACCCTCTGTCAGCCCCACTGAGTGCTGTCCCCATGGGTGCAGTTCCCTGGCATAGCGACAACAGAGGGCTGTCTGCAGAGATCCTGGGGGCCCTGCTCTCCGTGCTGTCCATCTGGGTGGTGACAGGTGTCCTGGTGTACCTGGCAGCCCAGCGTCTGCTCTTAGCTGACTACGACATCGAGGGTAGTGTCATGCTCATCACCTCCGCCTGTGCCGTGGCCATCAACATCATGTAAGTACAAGATGCTGCCACCCCTCTGGGTGGGTTGCTGTTGACTGGAGGTGTCACCGCTGCCCTGTCCACAGGATGGGGGCGGCTCTGCACCAAACTGGACATGGGCACAGTCACGGAGCGGGCAGCGAGCAGCAGAATGCCAGTGTCCGTGCTGCCTTCATCCATGTGGTGGGGGACCTGCTGCAGAGCATCGGCGTCCTCATCGCGTCCTACATCATATTCTTTAAGGTCTGAAGAGGAAGGGGACATGGGGACAGTGGTTTATCCAGCCCTGGCTGTGCATGGGGGTGAGATGGGACTGAGCCCCTATGTACTAGTGCCAATGGGGATTTGGAGTGAGATGGCAGCTGCACAGGGGGGGACCTCACCTACTCCCGCCCTTCTTAGCCTGAGTACAAGTACGTGGATCCCATCTGCACCTTCATCTTCTCCGTGCTAGTGCTGGGGACGACGCTGACCATCCTCCGTGATGTCCTCCTTGTCCTCATGGAGGGTAGGGAACCTCCAGGGGATGGGGCTGAGTGTCCCCCACCCATGGGTGCCTTGTGTCCAACCCACCCCCGTGTCTTTCCCCAGGCACTCCCCGGGGCATGGACTTCAATGCGGTGAGGGACACGCTGCTGGCAGTGGGCGGCGTGGAGGCTGTGCACAGCCTGCACATCTGGGCTCTGACTGCCACGCAGCCACTGCTCTCAGTGCACATTGCCATCAGTGAGTGGTGGGAAACGAGGGGTGGGGGGACTGGGGGGTGGTCTGCACTCCAACATCTCACTGGCTCCTTGCAGATGTGGGTGCCAATGCACAGGAGGTGCTGGAGGAGGCCAGTTCCCGGCTGCAGTGTGCCTTCCACTTCCACACCACCACCATCCAGATTGAGAGCTACTCCGAGGACATGCGAGACTGCCGCGAGTGCCAGCCCCCCAGTGACTGAGCGCTCTGAGTCCCCACTGTGCCACCTCCAATCTGCTCCCACAAACTTTAATGAGGAAAATAAATCTGAGCAAACAGCTGCACTGAGCGCCAGAGGCACTGCTGCGGGGGCAGCCCCAGGACAGGCAATGTTGTGCCTGGCGGCAGCAGGGTTTTATCAGGCAATGACGGCACCAAGGACAGACCCAGGGCTGCAGAAAGGGGGCTGCAGGAGCCAGCACTTGCTTTGATTTTCACTATTTCAATTGAGCTGGGAAAAGTGGCTGAAACAATGCTTTCTTCCCAGCTTTGGGGAGCGCTGGGAGGAAAGGGAGTTGTAGGGGTGCCCAGGGAGGAGCCCCCGGATGCAGAGGAATTGACCCAGTTCGGGGAGGGAGGACTGGCTGGCCCTGCTCTCACTTATCTCTGCTGTTTACTTTTGGGAAGCTCATGCCCTCGCCACCCCCCCTGCACTGCACCGGCTGCTTGTGGAGTGGGGATGGTGGCAGGAGCACGTGAAACCATCACAGGAACACAGGGACAGGGGTGGCTCTGCAGCACTCTGAGCGTGGATGAAGCACTCTGCAGGGCACCCACAGCCACAAATGTGGCCTCCTGGGTGCTGCTGCTGCTTGGGGACCATGCACAGGAACACAGTGGTGGCTGCTGAATCCAAAGGAGCTGGGATTAGTGGCACCTGGGGCCCCTGCTGTGCCACTGCTGGGAACAGGATGTTCATCCCGTGTCCTACAGCTGTCAGTCAGACATTGCTCACCCCTCATCCAGACTCTGTGCCTCCACCAACCTTTATTTACTGGTAAAATCCAATAACGAGTAAAGCCCCACAGGCAGCACAAGGTCCAGGGCTGTGCCATGCTCCGTGAGGTCTGTACAGAGGTACTGCCACGTGTGCTGGAGCTCAGGGCTTCTCCAAGTGGCGGTATTTCTTGCAGAGGAAAGAGACCTGATCCTTGAAGAGCACAGGGTCAAGGCGCAGCTGGGAGGACACGAGGGGCATGAAGCCGAACCAGTCCACCAGCTGGTTTAGGCAGTCCTGCCGCTTGGAGAAACGCTGCCCTCTGGCTGCCACTGTGCCCTTCACCTGGGCAAGAGTAGAGGGATGAGGAGCTCTGCCCCTGGCTCAGGGGGGCCCTGAGCCCCATCCTCACATCCTACCAGCTGGGACACAGACTCCCTGTGCTGCTTCCGCTGGGTGACCTTGATGGGCGGCAGCTTGGTGACAGCAGCCACCAGGAGGTTCATCAAGATGTCCTCACAGGCAGCCAGGCTGTCCACCAGCTCCCGCAGCCCCATAGGCAGGTACTCCGTGAAGAGGCTGTGGTAGTACCTAGGGAGGCAGCAAGGCTGAGGAGCACAGGGTCCAGCCCTGCCACCTCACTGGGCTCTCCCCATCTGCCCCAGGGTACCTGTGGTAGAAGGCAGCAGCAGTGAGGACGATGGAGAGCTCATTGGTCCACCTGGAGGTGTAGCCCCAGCGTTTCTGCTCAGGGTCCCAGAAGTGGCTCTGTGCAGGGAAGCCCACGATGCGCTCGGGAAAGCTGCGCCACACCACGAAGGCAAAATCCACCTGGCAAAGGCAGGGAATGGTGTCACCAGGCCACAGGGATCTGCAGGAGGAGGCTCATGGCCGCCCCATTGCCTGTCCCCTGGGCGACGGGACATGGGAACAGCAGGCACCACTCGCTGCCAGCCCCACGGTGACTGCTGAGCGCCCTGCCTGGCTCGGCATGGGTTCCATGGGGCTGGGGAGCACAGTGCCTGTGGCCTCACCTCGCTGGTCGACAGGCTGGTGTGCTCGTCCAGGCTGAGCACAGCGTCTGTCTGGATGGCCGCATAGGGGAAGAAGCGGTCACTGAGCTGCAGCGGGAGGGCAATTCAATCTGGGACATGCTGTGGGGTGTGTGTCCCAGCTCCCTGCATGTCCCACTTCTCATACCTTTATCCTGCCCTGGATGATGGTCAGAGGCACGGCGGTCTGGGGCCACTTTCCACGTGGTGGCAGTGGCTTCTCGCAGCTCCACACCACCAGGATCTGCAGAGGGCAAAAGCACATGAGGGGCATTCACTGGGGTGTGTCAGGACATCAGTGTTTGCAGGGGAGCTGCAGCTGAACCCTCCTGGTCCCACAGTGGGAGAAGCTCCAGACCAGCTCTTCAAGTAAGGCTGCATTTCTTCCGCCCCAAAAACACTTCATGAGGGTTTGGACCATGTCCAGTATCAAACCCCAGTTGGTACCACTGCTGCAAGCAGGGGACAGTGCTGCCCACTGAGGGTGACACCAACACTGTCGCACTGCCACCCCAACCCCACCGCCGCCTTTCCCAGCCCCACAGCCTCATTCTTCCCAGCCCAGCTCCCCACCTGTGCACAGTATTGGGACCTGGAGACAGCCTGGATGAGCCTGAGGATGGGCTGCGACGGGGAGCTCAGCAGTGAGGTGGCCCAGAGTAAGGCTGTGAACTTGTTGGAAGGGCTGGAGCCTGCTATTTGGGGGAAAAATTAGAGGTATAGGGGCAGACACCAGGCACACAACGCATGCTGAGGGCACAGGGTCCTACCATGCTGCAAGGAGTAGAAGGGGAAGTCCCCGAGGTGCGTGGAGAAGTCGGGCAGGGCCAGCAGGCCCCTAGGCAGCGCATTCCAGAGGAAGCGTGAGCGGTTCTGGAACAGCCGGTCCCTGATGATCTGTGAGGGGATGCCATCAGCATCCTGAGGTGGCCCTGGGACCCAGGGGGGCTCAGCGGAGTCAGGCTCACCTCCAGCGTGGTGTGCACAATCTTGTCAACAGACAAGAAGTATGCATCCCACAGGAACTGGGTCTGCTGCTGGAAAGCCAGCACACGCTCTGGGCGGATACAGCGGATGGTGGAGGGAAGCTGCAGGATGGGTGGAGAGGGGTTCCCGTCTCACACCTTTCCCAGTCAACCCCTGGGGGTACCCCAGTGTCCTGCCGGGGCAGGACCCCACCATGGTACCTGCAGGAGCAGCCTCTCACTGCCCATAACAGCAGCTTTGCCCCAATCAATTGCTTCGGAGAAGGGCAGCTCCCAGCCATCGCTCAGCAGCACGGGGATGCAGGCAGCCTGTGCAGGACTCCACAGGCTGAGACAGAGTATGGGGACGCTGGGGACAGGTCCCTTGTCCCCTCCCAGCCCCCTCGTACCTGCAGTGCCTCCAGGAAGCGGAAGGAGCCCAGGCGCCGTCCGCGGGGCACGATGCAGAAGGTGGAATTGTGCAGCAACTCCTGGTAGTCGAACCTGGCAGGGGGCACAGTGGGGGTCAGACATGGCCTCCCCACTTGCCTGCATCCCACAGGCTCTCACTGGCATCCTATGAGGTCAAGCACCCATCCCATGGGGTTAGGATGGTTTGTGGCCAAGGTTGGCCCTAGAAAGCCAAAGCATCCTGGGAGATGGTCAGACAAGTCCATGGTTGCAAAGGGAACCCATGGTAGAGCCAGAAACTAAATTCAGCTCAAATTCAGGATCAGGAGCCACACAGAGTTATCCAGGAGGGAAGCTCAGCCCCCTCCACTCCCCAGCAATGAAGCATAGTGCAAAGCCAGTGCCCAAACTCCCAAGCCCAGAACTGCAGGGATGCCTCTGCCGTGCCTAGACTTGCAGGCAGGACCGGCCCTGCCTGCCCTGGCAGCATGTCAGGGGGTTGCAGGCAGTGCACCCCCTCCAGCTATGAAAGCCTCTTCTGTGCAGCAGTGGAGAGAGGCACATTTGCTGCTGGGGCCCTGTGACCGCACCAGAAAATCCAATATTGACATTAGGTTGGGACAGACCCTGTCTGTTCCTGCCCATGGGAGGGACAGATGGAGCAGACGGGTCCTGATGGGATGGTGGGGGCTGTGAGGCCAAAGTGATGCTGGAAATGTGCTGGCCCCCAGAGGGAAGGGTCCCCTGGACCCTGCTGTGGTGGGGACATGGGGTTGGTGCCAGCCACCCTCAGGCTGGGGGGTTTAGCGGGGTGGTTCGGGGACAATGACAAAATCCCCACTGTGGGTGCTGGAACATCCTTGTAGGAAACCAGCCCAGCACTGAGGCATCGGCAACACAAATCTTTACGAACAAAATCCACCTCCAGAGGACCCAACTGACCAAAACCTTCAACTCTGCCTCACCAATGCCCTGACAGCCACATCCCAAGGCCACCCCACTGCCACCTGTCCCATGGGAATGTGTCCCTGGGGGCAGAGCATCCTTCCCTCACAGGCGGCTGCTGCGGGGAGGCTGGCACCAGCCAGGCTGGGAGGCCAAAAACTCCCAATGAAAACACTTTACTCCTGACACACTGTGGTTTCCGGGCAATTGGACAGGCAGGGCTTCCTTGTTTTGTTAGGGGCCAGGACGGGTGCCCACCAAGCTCCTTCTGCACAGCCCCTGCACAGCTCTGTCTGGGCACAGTGCCACCGGGGGACCACCGGCTCCAGGGAGCAGTCCCTGAGCTGCCCAGGTGGCTTTGAGATGCTGGCAGCAAGGCAGGACTGCAGTCCTGCCACAAGCTGCCCTTTATCTGGCACAGAAGAGGTTTGTTTAGGAAATGCCGGGCACAAGGAGGGCAACGGAGCCCCAAACAAGGCTGGCTTCTTTCCTGTGGTGCGGCGTCATAGCTCCTTCCCTGTTTCTAAGCAAACAGGGACATCTTGACAGTGCCAACCTCAGTGTGTCCTGTCCCTGGTGTCTTGTCCTCACCATCCCTCTGCCACTGTCCTTGCTGCAGGTCTGTCCCACTTGGGGACTTAAAAGAAGGCCAGGGCAGCAGGGCACGAACGCTCGTGCAGAGTCAGCCAGCTGTGATGGAGATGCCAATGCCTTTTTGCCCACGTGTCTCAAGGGGACAAGTGGGACAAGAGACACAGGGTCACATGAGAGGACACTGCCTTGTGCCACGTGCTTGCCATCTGTCTGCTGTCTAAAGCCTTCCCAGGAGAGGTGTAAATCCCCCTGTACTTGCAAACAGCATTAGGGGATTACCTGGGCCAGGTGGGACAGAGATTTCTCATCCCACGGCACAGGGCTGACCTTGGGCCCCATCCTACTAGTCCACCACATGTCCCACTGCCCTGCAATGCCCTGTCCCCAGAAAGGCCCCACCACAAGGGCTGATCCTGCCCAAGCCACCCCAAAGCCCTGCAGCCCCAGCTCCACTTTTACCTCCCAGCACCTCCTAAGATGCTTTGAGGATGATGTCCCATGCGGCCCTTCCCATCTGCTCTCAGGTGGCCGTGGGCTGTTCCCAGGCAGTAGGGCAGGGACCCGCCTGCTTGCCCTTGTGCTTCACCCTGGCACCAAGAGGGGCTTTTCTACCCCAATGGCCCTTGCTGAGGGCAGGATGAGGAGGCAAGGACCTGGTGTGCACCTCCATGGTCCTGGAACCCCACAAACCTCTCCCCCCCCAATTTTTCCATCACACATTGCCACTGGCACCTCCTTCTGCAGTGCAGGTAGGTAGGGAGCCCACATTGGGGTGTCCACACTAGGATGCCCAAGCACCCACCAGTTTTATGGGATTTGTAGCTGAATTGGGCTGGTGGGACATTTTGAGTTTATCTCCAAGACAAACATTTATGTTAGGGGAGGACAGCGGAGGGGAGAAGAAAAGCATCATTCATTAGCGACAGGAAAAAGGGAAATCATCTTAGAGTCGGCCACGGTGATACGGGTAAGAGCTGCTCTAGCCAGATTACTCCAACTTTAATACAGAATGGGAAAGCTCCAAATCACCAGCACCTCACTTGATGCAAGCGAGACTGGGAAAGCCCAAAACTGTCCCTACTTCCCATGCACAATTCTGGAGCTTCTCCCCCTGCCCAGCCCCTTCCCCGCCCCACTCACTTTTCATAGTTGACGTTGTCCTTGTCACAGCGCGTGTCCTTGTGCTTCTCCCAGTCTTTGCCATGCTTGCAGGTGGTGAGTGAGACAATGTCCTGCCCATTGTGGATGTGGTGCAGCGCATTCCTGGTGCCAGAGCCAACCCCGGTCAGGTAGCGCTTCCCCTTGAACACCAGCAAATATTTCTTTCTGGGGGGCACCAACTCCCGGCGCAACCACCCCATGTGCCCACCACGTTGTGGGTGCTCCTGGGGAAAGAGTGGGACGGAGACATCAAAGCCAGGCCGGAAGCTCTCGGTGTAGAAGCTGGCCTTGGCCAGCATGGCATGGCCAATGTCGAAGCCGAGCTCTTCGGTGTAGTTGGGCCACGTGCCTGAGTACAGACTGAAGACAAGGTGGTTGCGGCCACCGTTCCACAGCGGGAAACTGCGGATCTTCTGGTCCACACTGTGGACATAGCGAGCCGAGAGGTGGTCGCGGTCCAGAGTGTCGATGCCAAGGACGAAGAGGCAGGGTTCCTCGGGGTGCGGCGTGTAGTAGCGAGAGCGCTCGATGGAGGCGAGGATTTTGCTGTAGCTCTCCGACACAGGCTCGCCCCACTCCCGCGGGTAGGTGAAGACTTTGAAGCCGTGCTTCTCACAGCGGGAAAAGTCAAAGCAGGTCTCCATGCGGCACCGGCTGCCCCTGGAAGTGTTCAGCTGTACCACCCGCCGCACCTAGGGCGAGGGCTGCAGCACACCCCCATCGCTCAGCAGCTCCCAGGGTTCTGCAAAGCTTCGGAGCAGAGAGCGATCCACCCAGCAGGGCCAGTTCCTCTGGGCTTCAGCTTTCCTCCTGGAAAAGAAAACGAAGCAGCACAGCTGGTCTCCTCCCAAGAAGAAAAGTAGAAGCCAAGAGGGAAGGAAAGTCAGGAAAATGTATTTCTTCCTGGTCTGCATAGGTTCATGAGCTCATCAGGCTTGGATGGGTGCTGGCCTCCGGTGGAAAGGAAGACGTCCCCAACCAGGTGGGATGGCTCCTGGTGCCCAGGGCTTGGCCTGTAGCCTCAGCAGTGTGGGGATGCAGGGATCCCGTGATCCTTCCTCTGTGGGGTCTGGCACCTGGTGCAAGGTGTCCTGCTGCCTCCCCTCTGGTGCAGAGCTTCCTTCGCTCCCGGGCTCGGCACAGCCACAG
This sequence comes from Penelope pileata, assembly GCA_013396635.1. Taxonomy (NCBI): domain Eukaryota; kingdom Metazoa; phylum Chordata; class Aves; order Galliformes; family Cracidae; genus Penelope; species Penelope pileata. Next base: position 61,253 of record WBMW01000248.1, read on the forward strand.
TCACATTTCCGCTTGCCATTTGGCTCAGCGCCAAATCCCTAGAGAGGGAGCGAGGTCCCATGATCGCTTCCCTGCCAACCGGGTCAATCCCGACGGGACAGACCCCAGGTCTCCGGGAGCCATCTCCGGGTCACCCCTCCCCGTATCTCCTCTGCTCCTCCGGTGTCCCGGGGCCGCTGCCCACCCTGAGCCAGTGCTGCCCGCGGGGTGCTGCCGCGCGGCACGGCCGCATGGCAGCACCAGCCCCGCATCCCCAGCCCGGCCGCACAGCGGAGGCGCAGCCGCTGCCCTAACACCGTCGGGGGGCGGCTACGGGGCGGCCCCCGCTTCCTGCCGGCTCCGCGCCCCGGGGGGGGCCCGCCGCGCATTGCGCCGGGGGCAGTGCCCGGCTCCCAGCGCGTGCTGCGTCTCCTGGGGCGGCGTCACTGCCCCGGGGAGGTTCCCCTGCTGTCAGCTTGTCGCCCTGTCCCTGCGTTGGGCTCCCCGTCCGTCCGTCCCCCGGGCTGCCTGTGCCACCCACGCGCTGTCTGCACCCCTCCCGGCCGCTCACAGCTCGGAACCCTGGCTGAGCTGCGTGTCCCTCTGCTCCAGGGCCTGTTGCCCCGGGGCGGGGCGGGGCTGCCACCCAGCGGGGGTGGCACCGCCACAGCGCCCCCGGGCCCGCCTCCGCCTCAGTTTCCCCGGGGTGGAGCGCAGCGGGAGCCGTGCGTGGGCTGTGTGCTCAGGAGATTTGTAGGGTTTATTATTATTTTTTAACCAAATCTTTGGCTATTTGCCCGGCTCCGCAGGGAGTTAATCCCCTGCCGCCACGGGGGTTATCGTGTGCGCGGGGCCGCGGAAAGCGGTTTAAATTAACGACGGGGAACGTGGGGACGGGGCTTGGGGGGTCGTGGGGGCTGCTCCCGCTCCAGTGTGCCGCAGGCGGGGCCGAGCAGCCCCGCGGGAGTTGGAGCGGGAGAGGGTACCCAGCACGGGTGGCGCTGGGAGCTGTGGTTTGTACTGGGAGCTGTGGTTTCGCACCAGAGCTGCGGTCCCTGTGCGCGGGCGTTACCGGGCGCTGCAGCGCGGGGCGCGCCGGTGCGTGCTGGCAGCCGCGTCCCGGGCACCGCGAGCAGCGCTGAGGGGGTTACTAGTGCGGGGAAGGTGGAGCTGAGAGGCATTGGAGGTAACTGGGAATTTGGGGAGCTGTGGGAGGGTCACTGGGAGCGGTAGGAATTACTGGGAGCTTTTCGGGGGGGCGCTGGGGGCTGCAGGGAGGGCTCTGGGAGGGGGTGCTGGGAGCTGCAGCCCTGCGGGAGGTGTCGGGAGCAGCAGGCCGCCGCCAGGGGCATGCCGGGAGCTGTAGTTCTTAGCTGTAGTTCTTAGCGGGTGAGGTGCAGGACCCCGTTGCCCCTGTTCCCCGCAGCTCCGTGGGCGTTCGATGTCCGCCCAGTGCTGTCAGCCCTGCGCTGAGCCCTCTCGCTCGCACCTCTGTTATGCCCCCCACCCCCCAGCTCGGCCACACCGCTCCTTCCCGACCTTCCCATCCCCCGGCGTGGGGTGGGACAGGGACTGCTGCGCAACCACACCGTGAAGATGGGGCACCGGGTACTTTTAAAACCTGCGTCCCCACTTGGAATGAGCCAGGACACGGGGTGAGAAGCTGAGGCCGTGACCTCTGATCAGCCCCAGGGACTTTGCTCAGACCAGGCAAGGGGCAGCGTGGTGCCTGTGGGAGTTTGTCTATGTGGTCATGGGGGAAGGTGGAGGCACTGACTTGGGGTGCAGGGCCAGACGCTGACCCTTTGCCTCTGCCTAGGCTCTGCTGCAGTGACATGGGGGGGGAACAGTCGCTGGCACTACCTCCAGGAAAGGGACCTCACTGCGTGGGCTGTGCTGATGTCATGGTGGGCCACACAAAGCAGGTACGGGATGGGGATGGGCAGGGTGGCAGCAACCAGCCTGATACTGGAAGGGCTGAGCTCATCCTGCTGCAGCCACAATGTCCTTGGGAAAATCCTCGCATCCGAGGGACCAGGGTGCAGCACAGTGGGCTCTGTGCTACCCCCACTGCTTCCCCCCTTCTCCTCTCTCCTCCAGGGGCTCTTCTTCCGCCTCTTCTACCCCTGCCTGCCCCAGGATGGGGCTGAGCGGCCGCTCTGGATCCCGCGCTACGAGTACTGCTCTGGACTGGCTGACTTCAGTGGACACAGCCGGCGCTGGTGCGCTCCCCTGCTCAGCATCGCCCTAGGTAAGGGGGCAGCTGGCACCCTGTCCCCAGTGCTCCCTGCATACCGCTACCTTAGCAGGGTTTGAGGCCACCAAGCCTGTCCCCAGCACGTGGAGGAGTTGGGGTTGGTGCTGCAGGTCCAAGCAGCACCTCGCTGCCCATCTCCCCAATTTTCCTGGAGGTGTTTTCTTTTCCCCACAGGCTCCTGCAGAGTGCCGGTGAGCTGGAAGGGACCCTTCAAACCCTGCAGCAGTGGGTACCCACTGGTCATCTTCTCCCATGGCTTGGGAGCCTTTCGGTAGAGTGGGTTGGGGCCTCAGGGCTGGAGCTGGGGTGGGAGTCCTGGTGCTGCAGGCTCCTCGCGGTCCCACTCTGACCCACCATGCACTAGTGGTGCTTGGGACAGAGCCCTGATCCCATCCTCTCACAGCACTGTGTACTCATCAGTCTGCATGGAGGTGGCGTCCTGGGGCTTTGTGGTGGCAGCACTGGAGCACAGGTTGGCACCCTGGTCGCTGCAGCAGCAGCCCGGAGAGGATTCCACTCCCGAGCGCAGGGCAGGATGGGGGCAAGGCAGGGGGCTGCCTCGCCACATGCTTCCTGCCACTGCAGGGACCGTTCTGCTGCCGTGACCTATTTCTGCACAGCAGAGGCTGGCCAAGAGCAGTGGATCCGCTACCAGAGTGTGCCACAGGGACAGAAGGAGTTTTATTTTCGGAACAATCAGGTACTGGGGGGCAGTTTGGGGTGGACAAGCCAGGACACGTCAAATCCCCTGCGATTTTCAAACTCATACTGTGGCAGTGCAGGGACTGAGCTGGAGCTTTCTCCTTGCAAACTGAGAAAAATCCATCCACCCCATTTGTCTCCTCTCCTGGGATACGAAGACCTGCTGGTGCTCTCCAGCTCCTGTCTTTCTAGGATTACCCCGGACAGCTGCTTGTTTGGCAGCAGGAAAGTTTCCTGCTGTGCGAGGTGCCCCACTGCTCGTTTCTGCCTCATTCAAAAGGAAAACGTGAAGCTGAGATTTGTGGCAGGGAGCCTCTCTAGGAAAAGTAGAGCTTGGAGGTGCTTTTGGCAGTCTGAAATCCCAGCCTGCTATTTTTATGCATGCTCAGAACAGGGATGCTGGGGCAAGGGCAGAGCCTTGGTCTGAAGTGCAGCATCTCCCTGGCAGCACCAGTAAGACTCAGGACTGAGAGCATTTGGGGCTGTGGTATCAGGTTAAGTGAGTAATAATAGTGATGAGGAAACCATTCCAATAAATGTATTGCATCCCTGCGGGAACGGCTGTGCTGCCGCCTCTCTCTCTTGCTTGTTGTAAAGCAGGGAAAGCCTCACTGTGCCCGAATGCTGTGGGTTTAGAGGGAGGAGATAGTGGAGGGAACACTGGGGAAAGCAGTGCCTGGGCAGATCCTGCCCCTAACGAGCAGGGGGGGTTGCTGGGCTGATGGGGGCAGCTCTCATTGCAGGCTCATCAGAGAGCAGCAGAGTGCACACGAGCGCTCCAGCTCTTCCGGGACATCAGCAGTGGTAAATTCATTCTGAATGTTCTCCCTCAGGGCTTCAACCTCTCCGTGCTGAAGGTACCTGGGGCTGAAGTGCCAGCCTGGGGGCCAAGCCTAGCTAGGTGCCCCTTGCTGGAAGGGTCAGGTCATGTTGCATGAAAAACAAAAAACCCTTCACCATGGTGCTTGTCTCTTTTTGCAGGACAGCATTGATCTGGGCAAAGTGGCTGTCATGGGCCATTCGTTTGGTGGGGTGACAGCTGTGCTGGCCTTGGTGAAGGAGCCCGGCTTCAGGTGAGTGGCTCAGGATGCTGCCCAGCGGCTGGGAATGCTGCGGAGGCACCATGGCCATGTGGATGGCACCATGTGTCTGTCCTGCACAGGTGCGCAGTGGCCCTAGATGCTTGGATGTTCCCCCTGGAAAACGTGCTCTACCCAGAGGTGGTTAAGCCCGTGCTCTTCATCAACACCGAGAAGTTCCAGACTCCAGAAAGCGTTGCCAAGATGAAGAGGCTGAGCTCCAGGAACAGCCAGACAAAAATCATAACCATCCTGTGAGTCTGGGGTGGGAGCAGGCACCTGGCCAGGAGCAGGAGGACCTTACCCTCTCTTCCCTTCTCCAGGGGATCTGTGCACCAGAGCCAAACTGACTTCCCCTTCCTCACCGGGAAGCTCATCAACTGTGTCCTCCGTGCAAGGGGCACCCTCGACCCCTACAAGTGCATGGACATCACCAGCCGGGGGGCTCTGGCCTTCCTGCAAAGGCACCTTGGTATGACACAGGTGGAGTTGGATGGGGTTTGGGAGGGCACAAGAGCTTCCTGGGGTTGGTTTGATGCTCCACATCCCATATGGGTATGAGCCACCTGGCTGCCATCCTCTGGGTGCAAGTGGCAGCACAGCATGTGGTTGCAGGCTGTTGGTTGGAAAGTCCTTGAAAGTCCTTGGAAAAGCTGCTGGCTTCGCCATTCCCTTTAATGCTCCTGCAAAGCTTTGCTGCTCAAAGCAGAGGTGTGCAGTGACTGCTCCTTATATATGGAGCGAGGATGATAATCACTGTAGTAACCCTGAAACCATCTTTGCCCCATGCAGATGTGAGAGAGGAGTTTGCTCAATGGGACAGCCTCCTTGAAGGCATCGGGGACTCTGTCGTTCCGGAAGCGCTTTTCTGCCTCTCCAAGCTGTAGCTCACTGGTGGGAGCTGGCTGCAGGAAAATTGGCCGCTCCTTGTCCGAAATATTCAGGATCCAGCCTCCAAAGGGCAAGACGACTCCTGGGAGAGCAGGATGTGGGGACTGCGCTTATAGAATGTGGCCATGGTGCTCACCAGGCTGCACGGAAGCCTTCCTTGCCTGAGAGCCACCTGCAGTGGCCGCCAGTGACTGCAGAGCTCAGGGAATAAAGTCCCTGGGGACAAGGACCTGAGCTCAGCGGGTGATGCCCTGCTTGTGTACGTGGGCATTGAGCCCTGCAGGAGCAGGTTCGCTGCAGGCTGGGGATGGTGCAAGCAAGGCCAAAAGAACCAGTATGAGGAAAGATGCAATAAGGACTCTGAGCATGGATGCATTCGAAATCTAATCAGGGTGCTGACCTGAATGCTGACTTCAAGTGCAACATTTTTTGGGGAAAAAAAGGGAAGTGGACGGTTTTTAAACAGTTTTTTAAAGGGGTTGGCTGGGAGCGTCTTTGGTCAGGGCTCAGATGTGAGGTGGGGACTGCAAGCAGCACAGAGAGCAGCACTGCTGTGAGCGGACTGTAGGCACAGGCACATGTTCGGAACACAGGGCAGTGCAGGAGCATCTATGGCACATTCCTGGGTAATACCAGAGACATTAGGGCAAGGGGTGCTTTGTGAGGTGGGTCCTGCCCTCAGCTGTCCTGAAGCAGCTTGGTGGTTCTGGAGCCCATGGAGCTGCACTGGTGGTGGCCCCACAGATGTCCCCAGGCTCCCCATGGACGCTGGGGCTGGGCACTGCAGGATGCGCTGCTCTGCAGCTGCCGCGCTGCTGCGTGACGGCTGTCTGCTCTTCCTTTGTCCCCGCTGCTCCTGCTGGAGGGACACATGGTGAGGGCAGTGTCAGCTGGGTGCCACAGCTCCTGTACAAAGCTGGGGACTGGGTGCGGCAGGGATCCCGTGGGTGCCCTGGGTTTGCGGGGAGTGTGAGCTATTCCTCGCCCAGTGACAGCAAAGCCGTTTGGAGCGGGAAGGGGAGTGAGGGAGCAGCGTCCTTCCTTCATCCTGCCTGTCCCCTTTTAATCAAGGGGCTAAGGGTGCTCTGGGGTTGCCTCTGGGAAAGGTACAGCAGCAGAAGACTTATCTCCATGCAAAGAGAGGATTAATGTGGGCAAAACCACAAGACCCCAAATCTTCTGAGGCTTCCATATAGATATAAACTGATTTATGGCCTCTCTGGTGCTGGGAGCGGGCTGGGGTGTGATGCAGCACTGGGACAGAGATGTTGAGATGGGGTGGGGGCACACCAAGGTCCCTGCTTGCAGTGTCAGGAGGAGGGCAGAGCCCACGGGGGTGCCATGCCTCTGCCTCCTGCCTGACAGCAAGAGACAGTGACTGCCGTGGAAATAAAGTCCCATCTTCCTTCCTGAATTAGCGCTGCCGCGATGTGCTCTGACGTTGCACAGAGCAGCCCCCACTCCATGTGCTTGAGGAGGGCTATAAATTCTGCAGGAGCCTTATATAAAGGCTCTCAGGAGGGGTGGAGGGGGGATGGTTGTGGTTGGAGGGCAACTGCAACGCGTTAACCCTTTGGTTTGTCGAGACCTGCTCTTTTCCACTGCCTGTGCTGACCTTAGGCTCACAGCATCTGCTTCCAAACCCAGCCCAGAGCCACCCCTGAGCAGCCTCCCCCTGCAAGTAGCTTCCCTCCCCACCCCATGCCATGCTCCAGCCTGGAGGCCAGGAGCAGCGTGCTGTGCACAAATCCCAAAGGCATAGAATATGTTGGAGGTGCTTGCCCTGCTCACGGATTGCTGCTTTGCTTTGCTGGCCTTGGCTGGAAGGTTTCTTTGGCAGGAAGCAGCAGTTAAGGGCTGGCCTGGGCTGGGAGCTGCCCCAGCACCCAGCTGTTAGCAGTTCTCTCTCGGCACTGTGTCCTTACAGCGCAGGGGTTTGAGTCTGGAGGTGATGTAGATGGGTTTGTATCTGCAGGGTCCCGTGGGGGGGCTTTGCTTCTTGGGGTTGTGGTAGACAAACCCCTCGCTGTGGCCTTGGAGTTGTGTGCTGGGAAGGGCTTGCCTTCATGCGAGCGCTCCCATGTGCCTGATCTGCTTTCGTGTTCAAACCAGTGGCTTTCAAAATAATAAATAAATAAATAAATAAATAAATAAAAGCTGCCCATTTGTATTCTTCTCACAGCTGTGCTTGCAGCGTGGCCATGGTGTCAGTGGGCTCATTCCTCTTCCCCACGCCTCATTGCAGCACAGCCTCCATTCACTGAAAGCTTCCCGTTCCTCGGGCTTGAGCTGCGATCTGATGGAATTAGCACACACCAGGCCTGCAGCTCCTAGCATTTTGGGGCTGGGAGGCTCCTCGCTGTCCTCCCCTCCCTGCTGGGTGCCTCTTGCTGCCATGGGTCCCTCCCCACCCCAGAACGTACCTCCCGGCCCCAGCAGCAAGTGCTGCTGCTTGGAAAGCCTGCTTTGCTCTATCTAAGCTTGCCACTTGATTTAATTAATTAATGCAAACTGAGATTTGTGTTAAAACCTCCTTTTAATTACTATAACATGTACTGGAGTGCAGATGATTTTTTTTTCCCTTTTTACTTGTGTTTTCAAGGGAATAGCACGGCCTGGGCTCACGGCAGCTCACAGAGGCGCCAGTGAGACCGGCACAGAGCAGCTCAGTGCGTGGCTGCGAGCAGCACGGACACCAGCACAGCGCCAGACTCACCTCCAAGCCAGCACCCTCTTGAGCAGAATTCTTTACATCCCTTTGATCGGTGAGTATATGCTGTTTTGTATGTTGTTGCTTTTTTTTTCTATTGGCAAATCAAAGCTTTACTCTGGGTGAACTTAAAAGAAAAAAACAAGCTTCCTAATCTCAGAAGTAAGTTGTCATCATTTCCAGGCCACCTTGAGCTGAAAACCCCGGATGCTCACAGTCACAAGGGATTCAGCTCAGCTTCATCACCTACTGAAGCCCCTGCTCCTCCTGCTTGGGTCACAGAGCAGGGCCACGGCACGTGTCTGCCCCTGCTGCAGTGCTGCAGGGGCTGCTGCTGCGATGCTCGCTTGGCTCCCCAGGCCACTGAAATGCAAAGCCATGGGCAGAGCGGGCTCCTGTTCTCTTAGCCAGCTGCATCTGGAGCATTTTGAGGGAATAACTGGGTTTTTTTGTCAGTTTTCACTCTGCAGCACAAGCACCATTTCAGGCTGCAGCAGTGTCTTGCTGAATGGGACAAGAGATGATTCCTGAATAAACGGAAAAAAAAAACACAAAGGGAAACTGAGGGACTGGAGGAGGTAAAAGGCTGTGTGAGGTCTTTGTGGTTTCATGCTACCCCAAAACGCATTGGAGGGATCATTTTTGGTGATTTCCCCCCAGGTTTAGGAAGCACAGACTGAGCTCAGCCCCTGCAGGGATGAGGACCCCAAATGCCCCATCCACCTCTGTAACGCCTCGGCTTATGGGTTTGCCCCTATGAGCCCCGTCCTGGGTGACATGGGGGCACCAGCTTCCGGATGCCTTTGTGACCTCAAGTTTGTAGTGGCTCTCTAACAATATTTAGCACCCAAAGCCTGGGTTGGGTTTTTGGTTTTTTATGTTTAATTAAAATGAAGCACTTAGGTTAGCAGTCACAACAGGGGCGTGTCTCTCGGGGTGTTGATTTTAGCATACAGCAGCAGTTTGCTGGTTTATTGCATAAAAGAGATGTGTTTTCTCCCAGAAAGGCTGCCTTTGTTTGCCTGGTCTCACAGCTGTAGTGGCTGTGCCTGGTCTTTTTCCTTTTAATGTATATATTGATCTATTTGGAACTCAAATTAGTGGGAAAAATGGGATCAGACAGCACTGAGCAAATGTTAATTGCAGGTATTATTTCCACGCTGGTATTGCTGAGCAATTGTAGGCAGCCTAAAAAGCCAGCAGGATGAAGCAGTGATTAACCCATTTTGATGCAGAGTTGTTGGTAGAGACGGGAGAGGAGCTGCTGATTGTCCTGGAGGGATCTAAAGTCAGAATGTGGAGATCTACACCTCCGTAGCCAGACTGAAGTGGAAAGGTGTCCTTAAAAAAAAAAAAAAAAAAAAATTGTTTCCTTGGCTCACAAAACCCATAGGAAGAGGTGTGTTTTGTTATGTCCATGGTGTCTGACACAGATCTCGTCCACAAATAGCACAGACAGATAACACCATAGGACAAACTGCTGTGGTACTTAGCGTGGGGCAGAGTGCAGAGAGGGGGTGCTTCCAAGTCCTGCCTTTTGATCTGAATTTGACCTTGCACTGCCCATTTGAATGAAGTTGAGCACTTGAGAAGTTTCCCGGGCAGCAGATCTCTGCAAGAAATGAGTACAATCTGTTACCATTTGGCTGCACATCGATTATGTTAGTGAAACAGCTTTGATAGCAAGCAGACCAAGAGCTCCGCATTATTTTAAAATCTGCTTCTAGTGGGAGCAGGCTCATTGTGGGGGTTGTTACCAGCTCATTCCCCTCATTTATTTGACATAGGGAAAGTCATATTTCTTTAAGAGGATTTCCGTCCCTGAACTCCTCCCATCATGACACTTCCAAGCTACATTTTGTCCCCAAAGAGTGGCAGTGTTTTTAACCATATCACACCAAGAAAGTATTAATAGCACAATGAGCTTGCTGAGATGCTGTTAAAGCATAAACCATATTTTTAAATTCAAGGAACTAATTAGGAGCCAGGGAATAATTAGTACTATACCCAGCTTTTCTTTCCCCCACTTCGTTTGTGAAGAGCTAAAGCAAATGTCTTTACTGGAATCTTCCATCTCTACTGAATATTTTATGGCTTCCCTATGCATTGCTATTCCATGTGGTTGTCAAAAACATGCTGTCTCCTTTGCTCTATCCCAGTTGAAATGGCTGACTCTGACACTTTTGAAATTTAATTAGTGCATCTCACATTGGCTCACATGCAAAAAAAAAAAAACTCCATAAAGCTTTCCTTAGTGCTTCTTCCCAGCCTCTTACCACGGCTGGGAGCTGCAGCTTAGTGCAGCGCAGTTATTTTCAAACCCTCAGCACTTAGTTGTGCACAGGCTTCCTCAAATAGCAAAGTTCTTGGTGTTCCATATGAGGAATGCAGGTAACGTGTGCTAGGAGCAGAAGGGGAAAAACATTGAGGATGCCTCAGCAAGGAGGGGGGAACAAAGAAAGGAAACCTCCAGGCCAGCTTTCACTGCGTGCTTCTGGATGTTGTAGACTATAAATAGACCTCTTTTTCTATGAGGCAGGCAGTTCCCAGTACTGCACAGCTGCACATCGGTGCCCCAGAGGATCCACTGGTGTCATGAAGAGCACCACCAGCTCTGAAATGTTACTTGCTGCTGGGAGTGGTAGCTCTGTTGGTGTAAGTCTCTGGTCTCTCCTAACAGTTGGGCTTGTGCTGAAGCCTCTCCCTCACTCTTGCCTCTCCCCAGCCATCTGTTTGCAAGAAACTTGAGGAATTCTTGTCACTGAGATCTCATCCATATTTATTGGGGGGGCAGAGGGTGGCTAGCAGAGCTGGAAGCTGGGATGAGAGACTAGGCAGAGCTGCAGAAGTCGTTTGATTGCATAAAGCTCTTTTTTTAGGAAACCAAGAATGACAAGCATGCCAGGAGATCTACCAGCAGGCTAAGTGTTCTTCCTGTGCCCAGGCTGAATGGAAGACAGAGCTCACTATTTGGGAGAAACACACCCAGGGTCCTGGTGCCCATCAGCACTCACTGCAGCCTCTGCTGTGCCCATAGGGCCTGTCACTGCTCCGGCTGCTGGGAGCTGTTTGTGAGGGCGGCAGAGTGCTCGTGGAGCTTATAGGGTTTTTCCACACTATTTAGTGCCTTGTGTGCCCCCATCACCATAGTGTTTGGATGTGATGAGTATGATGTTTCAGGGTTATATTGCCCCAATATCAGAGCAATTCATTTATATTTTAATCTTTCTTGCTGCAGGCACAATTTCCATCTGTGGAGAATGCTTTTACTTCTTCCCTTTTGTGGAGGAATTAAGCAAGTTCCAGTGAGTTTCTTAGAAAGAAAACCAGCAATAGAAGTCAGGCACCTTGTCTAATTTGAAACAAATTAAATCCTTTCCAACAGCACATTGGCAAGTACAAATGTTTTCCAAAGGGAACATTTTTTAGTAGTGTTTTTCAGCATAAATATAGTATCAGCCACAGTAACCAATTATCAATTGCCTTAAGCATTTCTTGCCTGTGGAAGAGCTTTCATTGTAAGGGAGACACTCCTTAAAAGTCTTGTATTAATTTCCATGGACTCCTAGACTGCATGTGGATTAAAAAGTACTTGCACCTGAAGCTCAGAGAGAGCCTTGCAGCTACTAATTTTTCTTGCAAGACTTCTGCCAGGCAGCAGCACCGAAGTGCAACCACTGCATGGATGGGCAAGCAGTGGTGTGGAGAAAAAAGTTGCTGGAGGTTAATATAAAGATGGGGAAGCAGGGACAGGAAGAAACCTTGTAGCCCTTCTCTCTACACCCTGAGTGCAAGGTTCTTTTTAATTGCTGTCTCCTCTAACAGGTTATAATTGACTTGGATTGAACAGTATATTGGATTTCTAGCTTTAAAATGTACCTTGCTAATGCAGTGACTGGTAACAGTCTCAGAAAATACTTGCTGCTAACGTTACGTACAAAGGCGCTTTAACATTCTCTGACTAACAAATAAGCTGTCAGTCTATCCGCCACGGGTGCGTAAGAGTGGCAATTTAATACACAGAAAGCACACTTTCTTATTAGAGATTAAATATTTTTGCAAGTTAAAAGAGCTGCTGTGGGCTGAGTTGTCACCTAATTATGTCAGTCTCTTTTGATAACCACATCAGAGGAGGCTCTTTAATCTTCATGCTAAATCTAATCATGTCATGTCCTAAATTCACCCATACAAGGAGTTATCTGGATGGGACCTTGGCTTAACTGTTTCTCTGAGAGCAGAGTGTTTTGAAATGAAGCCAAGGGGTCTTGTGCTTTGTCCATGCTGGGAACAAGTCCCACTTGAGCCAGATGTGGGCAGCTGCAGCCCGAGCTGCCACCAGCATGACAGCAGCGACCTTCAGTGGGTGTGGTGATTGCTGGTTGTTGTTTAATCCGGCAGCAGCTGAACCCCACATAGCTTTTTGCTCACTCTCCCTCCTCCCAGCGGGGATAGGGGACAGAATCGGGGCAAAAAAAAAAAAAAAGTAGAACTCATGAGTTGAGATAGAAACTATTTACTAAGACAGAAAAGGAAAGTAGAATAAAAATAGCAGTAACAATAATTATATACAAAACAAGCGATGCACAAAGCAATTGCTCACCACCCATCAAACAATGCCCAGCCAGTGCCTCAGCAGCTGCTTGTGCCCCCCCCAGCTCCCTTGCTGGCAGGGCAGTACAAGAAGCTGAGAAACTGAAACATCCATGTCTCTGTACAGCACTGTTCAGCAAGAAGTGTAAACATCAGTACTTATCAGTTTTGTTTTTCTTCTAGAACCAAATCATAGACTCATACCACACACTATGAGAAAGACAAGTTTGGTCCCAGCTAGAAACTAAGATGCTGTCTCACGAGCATGGTAGCCACTGACCCTGAGAATGGTTCATATCCCCAATTCATAGAGGCTTTGCCCATTTCTCCTCTGGGAATATCTTCTGCAGGTTCTGTTTTGGTCTTTTATTATCCTCAAGATGCATAAATTCATCTGTCATCTGGCTGATCTGGTTTGGGCTTGAAATAGCATGTTTCTTCTTGACCCCTGTTTTGGGGTTAAATAGTGACATTTTGAAGGAAATATCTCAAGCTTTTTTCTTTTGAAAAACTGGAATTATAGCAAACAGCTCTTGTTAGTGATGAGGAACCCAGGAGACAAAAACTACTGCAGCCGCGCAGTACTAGGCTTGACAAAAGAAGAATCTGTTTAGAATCCCAGTAAAAGTGTTGATAAACACAAATCAAATGCAAATGAAATAAAAGCTTTTCATATACTTTGTTCTCATTAAGATCCAACAAAAATAAATTCCACATAAACAAATGGGTCTTATGAAATGTTCCACAAATAAAAACACTCCTGCAATGAGGCCAAAAATGAGATTGTCTCCATGCATTTCCAGCTGCTAAGAGCTGTTATTCCTCTTTGTATTATAGTAGTGCTCAGAGATTTTCGCTTAAATTGAAACCAGCGGTGGCAGGTGTTGTAAAGAGGTTGCTAAAGGGTCTCACCATAAGTGACAAAGAATGGAAAATGTCAGAGCTGAGAACAGATCCCGAATCCCAGATTCCCAGTGCATTGCCTCTTACTTATGAGAGTTCTTACCTGAAATAAATGTTTTTGGCTGTAAAGCTGATCTGCTTTACAGCTTCCTGCTTAGGAAGGTAAGTTACATTCAGGTCCTTTATTTTTCTCTCTTTCTCACTTCTTTTTTTCCTGTGAGAAGCCCAGGAAATATGATGGAAAGTGCTGAAAAAAGCCCCTGCGTGACTTGTAGTTGTATCTCAGCCTGCATCCCTTCTTCGAAAGCTGCAAATGATACTTCATCTCTCCAGGGGGTAGCAGTGACTAAAGGAACATAGATACCAAGCAAAAAGCCCCAAGCCCAGGAAGCTTTACTTCCTTTTGGAAATCCTGAGATTGTCCTAGGATAAGCTCAGTGATTTTACTAAAAAGCAGTAATACTAACGCATCCAACACACTGTTGATCTACATGGATAATAATGAATGATAAAGCAAAACACAAGCTGATGTCATGATTATGCGGCTGCTTTGTCTTCCAGCAACATTTAATGCAATTTAATCCAAGCGCTCAAGATGTTTCATTTAAAAATGTGTGTTGTGTGTGATATCTATGTATATACTGCTGATACTGAGCCAGGAACCCTGTAAATGTACTGGGCATGATCCTGAGTGGCCAAGCAGGCAAACAGTTTTGAACCTGAAATCCCCACCACCCTACAAAAGACTCTACCACACTGCTGGAAAATGGCTCTTCTAGCCACTCTGGCAGAAGCCTCTCCCAGTTCTAGCAGCTAAGCGAATGGATGTGGTTTCCATGGAAATAGACGTCAGATCAGCAAAAAACAGGGCAAGTGTTTAAAATAATCTCTGTTTTGAAAGCTTTATACATTTCTGTCACAATATTAACCTTCCTTAAGGTAGGATTTCTTTCTTTTCTTTTCTTTTTTTTTTTTTTTTTGGGTGCAAAATCCTTAAAACTGTGCATGACAAGGATGGATCCCCTCAGAAAAGTCCTTCCTTTGGTATTATGGGTACAAAGACTGCCATGCTAGGATTGTGTTGTAGCAGAAGATTTGTGCCTTTCTCTGGCCATCTGCCTTTTATGAGCATTGACTGCTGGTGTTAACTAAAGTGACTTCAGCATGAGAACTACCACAGGAATTGCACACAAGTAATTTGTATAGGACATGCACATTTGGAGAGCAAACCGCTGATCTACACGAGGTAATGGCATTATCTTGGGAAGGGAGCCACTCATAACGCAGCCTGTAGGACCAGGAAGGATCATCTGTATGCAGCCATTACACAGGTATTATGGGAACTGTGTTATTAAGAGAATGATGGGTTTTCTGGACCTGCTGGTGTCACCTCACAAGAGAGGCTGTACCCAGATGTACTGCTAGGGGCTGTGGAACCAGTACATTGCCAGATCCAGATACTGCAGCGTTGTCTTAGGGTGGATGTGGCCCTCAGGTGACCAAAGGTGGTCGTTGTGGTGATGACCAAGAGCCCTGAGGTGTCTGTGGCCCTGAGGTCACCTGCGGCAGGGAAATGACTGTCTGGTCCTGAGGTGACCACAGCCCTGAGGTTACCGTAGCCCTGAGGCCTGTGGCCCAGAGATGCAGGGCCATCTCTGAGGCAACCACCCTGTCACTCCTGCCAAGATCCCCTTCAGGGACAAGTGACCCCAGCCACATGAGGACACAAGGGATCCCCACTTTTCCCGAGGACCAGAGTGGCAGACAAAGGGAGTACTGCAGCCTTCTGGGAGCACGAAGAGAGCGCGGCCCGGGGTCGCGCAGCCCCCGGGACGGCCAGCGGACGTGAGGCACAGCGCGTTGCGGCCCCACAGCTTCTGCCCAGCCACTGCCGGGCCGCGGGGGTCGCCGCCCCGCGCTGCCTCCGCCCGTCTGCCGCGGACTACACCTCCCGGCATGCAACGGGCGGCGGAGAGGGGGGGCGCCGAGCCCCCAGTCCCCCCCTCCCCGCCGGCCGCCCGGCGGGCGGCACGTGCCGCGTCGCTCGGCCAATAGGGGCGGGGCTGGACTGGTCACGTGCCTTTGTTTGGCGCTTTTGTGCGCGGTGGGGCGGGCAGGAGCAGAGAAGGGTTGGAGCAGCTGACGGAGCAGGTGGGTGAGAGCTGCTGGGCTGCCGGGTCATCCGCGGACGGGGGAACGGCGGCGGCCCTTTGGCTGTTGTGAAAAGGTGCTGGCCGTAGGAGAAGGGCTCGGGGGAGAACAGGTGTCCCAAAGGGGATGGCACTGCCGCAGCGTGGGAGCTGTGGGAGGGCTCTGGGGGCGGCTGACAGCGCGAGGGGAAGTGCCAGGGGGCTCCGCAGCTCCGGAGGAGGGAGCCGCGCGGTCGCCCCTTTTTGTTCCATCTCCCTTGGGGTGCTGTTTCTTCGATAACACCGCGGTGTCGCGGTGACGAACAGAAAGGGCTACGGAGACAATGGGGTTGGGGGGGCTATTGTCCGTGCGGCGCAGCGCTGAGGGGAGCCGCCCTAATGGCGGCTGAGGAGAAAGGAGGCGGTTGCGCCCCCTCCCCTCGCTGACAGGACTCCGCCATTGTTACTGTGGGGAGGGGGCGGCGCCCGCCCGGCCGCGCCTCATCGCCGTCGAAGCCTCTCTCGCGGCGGGGCCTTTTCCCTGCGGGGTGGGTGGGAGGCGGGGGCCGCACCTGCGGCAGAGGGGGCGTCGGGGGTAGCCCGGATGTTGCCGTTGGCTCCGCCCCCTCGGAGCCCCCCGCGCGCCCGCCCGCCTGCGCGCGCACTTTCTCGCTCCGACCGTTTGAATTCGGTGCGGTTGGGAGGGGCGGGGTCTCCGCCTTAGCGCGCGGCTCTCATTGGCTGGCAGGGCCCGGAGCGGGGCAGCACCGCTGGGGCGGGGCGGGACGCGGGTGCTGGCGCCGCCCGTTCGGCGCCTGTGGGGCTGCGGTAGGTGGGATCGCTGAGGTAAACGGCAAAAGCGCCATGCCTGCATGTTCTAGTGGACATGCGTTAAAACAAACGGAAAAATCCCACCATACGGTCATCTGCTTAACACATTCAGACATAACCTTCAACAGCAATAATTAAGAGCATCTCTGCCATTCCTAACAGCCTCAGCCCCACGGACCTCTGGGTTTGGATTGCGATGACACATCTGACTCTCTTTTCTTCAGCAAATGCAATTATTTCCCAAATATGTTGAGAGTTAGAAGAAATTACAAGCATGTACTTGTAATTCAAAGATGTATTTGTTTGTTTTCTAGGTGCCTAGCTGACTGCAGTTCTTTGTTGGCTTCAGGAGTTTTTTTCTCGGTCATGGCTACTTCTGGTATGAACACTGTACTCAGTACTCTTCTCTGTTGTTTTTCCGCCCTTTGCTCTGAAATTGTTTAGCTGCATTAAATTTATAATTAACTGTTGCTGCCATGCTTTTCTTCCATCTCTAGGCTTGCTTTGAAGAAGCTGTTAAAACAGTGCTTGTGAAAGCACACTAAAAGCCACCTCAGGCGAGGCTATTCGCAGATAAATTCAGTTCATCTGCATGCCATCTGCGCAGTGAACAAAACTGACAATCACCCAGTTGTCTTGGTGATCAAAATGGAAACTGCACAGGGTTGCTGTGCCTGTTCAAAGGTTCACAGAGCAGGATGCTGGCTTAGATGTTCCTGTGAGAACAGTTTTCAGTTCTTGGCTTTGCTGGGTGTCAGAGGTTAAAAAATGTTGCCTCAAACTTCTTACAGGAAGAAATGAACTTCTCGTTTGAAGTACTGCTACATATGTTTTTGTGACCCGGGATATTAAAGGCTAAGATGGCATGTCACACGCTTTAGTATGTAGTGTCCTGGAAAATCGCAGACAAAATTGCCCACTGCCTTTTTTGAATGGTGGTGCTACTGCTTAAAACACAACTGTCAGCTGAGATGCAGCTGTCTCCTTAAGTGAGTTTGGTGGCACTGACTTTTTGAAGGCTGTTGTTCCAGTTAACCAACTCAGTTTCTTGGCTTAAAATACTGGTTGTTGCTGTTGTTGTTTTTGTGTGTCCCTAGATATTCAAGTGAAGGAACTGGAAAAACGTGCCTCTGGGCAGGCGTTCGAGCTGATTCTCAGTCCTCGCTCAAAAGAAGCAGTCCCAGAATTCCCTCTTTCTCCTCCAAAAAAGAAGGATCTGTCATTGGAAGAAATCCAGAAGAAGTTGGAAGCAGCAGAAGAGAGACGTAAGGTACGTTTGAAACAACAGGCTAAAGTGAGCTCTGCTCTGCAAGCAGTGGGTTTTTCTTAAATGCTGCTTCTTGCTTAAGACAAGTGGTTAGCAGTTTGTATTATGGTAGATGGAATATTAAAGTTTTCCTAGAATCTCAGGTTCTTAGGAAGCTTTGTTCTCAGTGGTTTTAAACAATCACTTGAAAAACTTGGAGAGAGATTTAGTTGAGAGGTGATGCTGTTCTTCTTGTTTTGTCTGTAACGTTTTTGAAGATTCAGTTTTAGAAAATCCAGTGGTGATTCTGTAATTGGAAGGCTTGTGAATACAATACCTTGGTGTAAGATCTTGCTGTTCAGATGTGGCTTGGAGCCCTCAGCTGTGCAGAGGCTTACTAATTGAAGTGCAGTCTCCTGTGTGACCAGAGTCCCAACAGCTCACTGTTCTGAGAAGCAAGAGCATTCTGGGAAAAAAATTACAGCTGTTAACATTAAAAACCCATATTCTTTTTTTCTGAGAAGAATCCCATGTAACAAGACTTGAGTAATGACAAAAGTCTTGCTTTCCTGTGTTTTTGTAATCCTGAAATATGGGCTATGGGGGTGGAGAAAGTACTAGGGAACTTTGCATTGCACCAAGAAGTTAACGTCACTATCCAGGGAAAATAGCAGAAAAATCTCTTCTCAGGATTTGCAAGCAACAGGATTGTGATTGTCTTTTTGTTCATCTGTTTTTATGTTCAAAATGTGCATGGTCTGTTTTTAGTCTCATGAAGCAGAAGTCTTGAAGCAGCTAGCTGAGAAACGGGAGCATGAAAAAGAGGTGCTTCAGAAAGCAATTGAAGAGAACAACAACTTCAGCAAAATGGCAGAGGAGAAGCTGACCCACAAAATGGAAGCTAACAAAGAGAACCGTGAGGCACAAATGGCTGCCAAACTGGAACGCTTGAGGGAGAAGGTAGGCACTGAGTCTTGGTTTCTGTTCGGGAGGGAATGTACTGACAAAAATAGAGCTAAGCAAATGGCCAAATGAGGGAGTTTTTGAGCAGGTATCCTTGGGTGTGTGGCGGTCTAGACATAAGGTTATTAAGTCTATGTAAGACTGCAGAAATGCTTCTGTTGGACTAGAGGAGGTAGACAGGGTTAGAGTGGGCTGCTTGCTTTCTCTTTAGGAAGCTTTCCTTCTGTAGCCCTCTTCAGTAACCCAGGTCAGAATTCCTGCTGTGACCTGGGGGGTGGGAAGCAAGCTGGGGCTTGCTCTGCTGTGTGCTCTGCCAGCCTGGAGCCCTGCCTTGGCCTGGGTGGCTGACGCTTCCCTGCTTTTGTCTTTCAGGACAAGCATGTTGAAGAGGTTCGAAAGAACAAAGAAGGCAAAGACCCTGGTGAGGCTGAAACCCAGTGACTTCATCCTGGAAACTGACACTCTCCCCCTCCTCTAAATATCCAAAGACTGTACTGGCCAGTGGTTTTATTTTCTCGTTTTGTTCTCTTAAGTTTCTAGAAACTGATGTAGAACTGTAAAGTTAGATCCAAACTGTATGCTTTCTTTGGGGGCTAGAGGGGAGACCTTACATGTTTCACTTTTTCTAAAGTTGTCTTTCCAGTGTAGCTATCTTCTTGTTGCATCCTTTTCTACTCCAGAGCATTTGCTGCTGGATTGATGGCTAGTACTGTATCAGCTCTGTAAGACATTTGTGAAAGGAATATGTAGTATACTGTTCCATGCTGAATATGTTACACTTCAAAAATCTGACTGTCCCAGTCTTCTAAAATACTGCTGTAACTGAGTGACTAAATAAAGCTGCACAGTGCTGTTATCATGAGAATGATTTCTGAAAATGACATGAACAATTAGGTGGCTGAGATCTACAGCAGGCATCCTTATTCAGCGCTGGATGGAAAGCTCTGTAACAGCACTTTTCCGTACATTCATGGACATGCTGCATAGCTGTCTCTTCCCTAGAGCATACTCATTGTCTCAATTTTACAATAAGAGCTTTGTTTTGACACCTCAGCGATTGTCAGCTGTTGTGTGTTTTTGTTGAAATGGTTCAGAACCACCTCCCTTCGGATGCTGCTGCTTCAACAAACAAGTCCTTGTTGCCACATGACTGACCTATTTATTTATTTATTTATTTGGAAGGGTTTCTGGAAGATAACTAACTTCTGCTTTGAATTTGGACTTGTGCACCACTTCCTGCAGTATAACAGAGGGTAAAAGCTAAACCTGTTCTGTGTTGGGATCATGTGCCTCCCCAAACAGAAGATACTGTTAGCAATTTTTTTTTTTAATTGGGTGTCTGCTGCAGGTTGAGTCTGAAGATAACTCCTGCCCACCGAAATGCGTGCTTTGTTTGTTTTTGGGAAGTTAAAAAGATACAACTGTACTTGTGCTGTGGGTAAAGATTATTTTTAGGAGGAGAGTTGTGGAGGAGGATTGTGCAGGTGCTTCATTTAAAAAAAAAAAAAAGTCAACACCCTTCCTCTAATGCAGTGTTTGGCACATCGGCAAGAACTCATACTGCTCTGCAGTAAAGACAGTTATTGCAATTAATGTGAGTAAACAGCCACCCACATTTTTTGTTATGAACAATGTCCCGATCTTAAGTAATAAGCTAATTAATGTTTGCCTTCCCTCAGAACAGGGAAGCCTGGTGTTTGACAGCTCTTCCTCCTGTCAAGCACAGAGTGGCTCTACTCGGAGGCACCTTCAGTCCTGTCTTCCCATACATGTGTCCCTGATCTTGAGGCTTGCTACTGTGTTTGGAGGTTTACTTCCTGCCTGGAGCATCTGGCACCAGCCAGGTGACAGTTTGGTATTCTGAGGATGGAAAATGTAAGAATTTCTAACTTGAAGAGTGTAATTGAGTCCTGGATCATCTGCCTCTTCTCTGGGGCTTGCCAAAGGGGAAGCACTTAAGCAGCTTTCATATTTCATACTTTGTGCTTTTGATTGCATTGGACTTGCACTTTAACAAAAATGGAGGAGGGGGAGAAAGCTGTTGTTCTAACAGAATAGTAGAGTGGAGAATGCAGTGACATAAAGCTGGCCTTGACAGATGGGATCACTGAGATGTTGTGGGAAGAATTATTCAGCACTGGTGTTAATGTTTCACAATTTAAGATTGACTTTTTCTGCCTGGTTGGTAAGTGCCCAGCTAGCTGCAGAATAGTGCAGATTTTGTGGATTTAGGGTTCTGATGCAAATTCCTGTGCTGTCTGCTTATGTTACCACATCTGCTGTGGTAGAAAGGAGTATGCAGTGAGCTCAAAATTGAGACTGACTTGAGGCTGTTGGGTAAAAGTGCTTACAAGAGAAGTGGGTGTTTCTAGTACTACGTTGTAGAGACTTAAGTTATCACTGAATCAGCTGCTGTATTTAAGATTATTCGTAAGTAGCAATGGAAAAATCAACTCTGCAGTTCAATGCGTTTATCTGCTGCCTGAGAGAAGTCCAAGAACCCTAAATGCTGGATGCTACCCCCCAGCTCTTTCCAAGGAATGAGAGAGAAGGATGACAGCGCTGCCAGAACTCGAATGGTGTTAAGTGCACAAAGATGTTTATACATGAGCTTCTGACTTGACATAGCTGTCAGATGCGAGCTTGGGCCCTTCTGTTCCTTTTAGGTTTTTAGCATGGGTTCTGTTGAGCTTAAAGGCTGGAGTCTGAGCTGCATCTGGTTCCTCTGCAAGCTGGGGTGGGGGGGAGAAGCTCTGATGTGGGAGAGTGTAGTTTGGGGAGGTGAATGCTGAGGGGAGGGGTGCAATCAGAGAAAGGAGAAAAACAGTGCCCTTGTGCTCAGGCAGGAAAAAGGAACACCCTCTTACGGGGGGAAGTGAACAGGTTGCTTAAAAACGACTGAAAAGCTCCGTAGCTTCTTTATTTAGGTAGTCCATTATGCAGGAGCAAGTTAACAGAAACTATGGAGCCTTATTCTGGGCAGCAAGGGCTGTAGAAGTAGGAGAAATGGGAGAAATAATAACAGAAATAATGAGGCTTTTAGACAGGCGGAGGCAGTGCATGGAGGCAGAGCAGCGCTGTCTGTTCCGGGAGGATGGGCTCCTCTACCCGCTGCCGGGTGACCCCCGCGCGGGGCTCCGGCCGTGCCTCCTCCCGCGCCCTCCGCGGGGCGGCGGCGTTTCCCGGCCCGGGGAGCCGCGAAGGCGCGGGCGGGGCGGGCCCGGTGCTGGGGGGCGGCCGCTGCGGAGGCTCGGGTGGTATCGGGGCTCCGCGACCTCCGGCAGCAGCGCGGCCGCGGCGGGCTCTGCAGGTGCCGGGCGGGGAGCGGGGATCCGGGCGGGGAGCACTGATAGGGGGAGGGAGGGT
>WBMW01000248.1:82914-103160 GCA_013396635.1 Penelope pileata
AGGGAGGGCCCTGAGGCTTGGGTCGAGCTCTAGCGGAACATAGCGGGAGGCCCGGAGCCCAGGCGGCACGATGGGGTGGGAGAGCCGATGCCGAGCCGAGGAGCCGGGCGTGATTTAGGGGAAAGCGCGTGTGCTCCAGGAGGCTGAATGCAGCCGGCCGTACGGCAGACAATGGCTGAAGCTGCGTCTCTGAACGAGATCCAGCGGGTGGGCGGATGCTGCTGGAGCAAGGAAATGCTCCGCGGGAAATGACAGGCGTTAGAGGCAGCGTTACTGACCGCTCCCGGGTGGGGGGAGGTTGTTCCGAGCACACGCCGGGTTAATGGTTGCTGGCACTGTGCAAAATGAGCTCTGCTCATACCGAGCATTACAGAAGGTTTCATAGCCAGGAGGAGCTTTGCAGATTAAGTCCCCCTCCAGTAAGTTTCAGGAGACTCTGAAGTGAGCACTGATGCCTTTCCGGCATCTCTGCCCAGCTCAGAGCTGGGCTGCTCTGCGCACAGATTTTCCCTGCCTTTACCTCAGCACTCCCCAGGCAGTCCCGGGGGATCTTTGCTGCAGAAATTGTCACGATGCAGAGCTGAGCCCCCTCCCCAAGCACGAGTGCAGGGCGAGTTCTCTGTGCGGCAGCGGGGCTTTGCTTTGGAAAGGTTTGGTCACAGCCTAACCCAGGCAGTTCTGCTTTTGCTGTTTAATAGCAGCAGATCGTGAAGCTGCACACAGCTGACTTTCCATGGGCGCCCTGCATGTGTTGCAGGAGCGCTCAGGAGATCAAGCAAGGATGAGGGTCAGCCGGTGCCAGACGCTGCCCCCAGCAGAGCAGCTGCTGTTGATGCAGTGCCTCGTTAACCAGACGGTCTGGGAAAAGGCGTGTAAGAGGGAAGCCAAGCAGCAAACAGCTGCTTTTACTTGCATTTCTCATCCTCAGCTTCAGGCATGAGTTGCCTGCTCCATTCTGATGAAGAAATTCTAGAGGTTTTTTTGTGGTGGTTGTGGTGTTTTTTTTAATCCAGTCCTATTCCTTCCTCCTCCTATTTCCAAACTTTGAAGAGCTTTTGCTGGCTGAGCTGTGCCTGAAATGACTGAACTTGCCAGGAGTTAAGGCTGTGAAGCAGCACCAGAGATGGGCTGGTTTGTTCCCAACCTGTCTGAGCAAGAGCAGCTATCGGGGGAGGGGGGGATCGCCTTGAGCAAGTTCTATTCAGTCAGTTTTTAAGACTGCTGTGAAAAAGCAGCACAAGCCGGTGAGGCTGCCTTTATCCTGGTAAGGACAACAGCTTCAAAAATGTAAATATGGAAAGCTTGCTCACAGAGATGGCACTGCGGGACATCGGTGCACTCAGGCTGCATTGTTTTTGTGTGAAGGCACATGGAAAACGCAGAGTTGAAAAAAGGTGATGAAAACTCAGATCACCTCACTCACATGTTCTGTGTCTGATGTTGTGGTTATGTACATTCCCGGTGGTGAGACAGAGCAGGGCAGCTGCTGGCTTGCTGGCGGGCCGCCACTTTGTGTGACTTGAGAGCGTGGATGCTGCCAGCAGCCAGCAAGGGAAAGCTGGGGCTGCTGCTGGAGTCAGAAGCTCATTCAGGATGTTGTGGGAACAGAACATCCCAAACCGAAGGGAAGGGGTAAGCTCAGTTTAGCTAGGAGTTGGTGTGTCCCGGAGAGTTAATTACTGTGTTAATTAAGCCCATACTGGTGTCCTCTACCTCTCTGGTCTTCCAGACACCCGTACAGTATGGGGCGCTCCAGCGGGGCTTCTGAAGCATCACTTCAGTCCTTCATATTCCTATTTTTGATGATTCTATTATTTCAGGTGTAATGAAGCAGCTCTTTAGTCACTCAGGATTTTACATGTTAAAAAAAAAAAAAAAAAAGGCATTCAAAGAGCCCCTGTTGCTGACTTTGTAAGATGGCTATTAAACCCCACAGCAAAACTGTCCTTTTGTCCCCAGGGTGGTTTTGTGCGACAGGGAGCTGGGGTTTGGCTGTGCCATGGCAGCGGTCGTGGCAGAGAAGCTCAGCCGCCTCTTCATCAGCGTGCGCCAGGTCCCCCAGCTGCTGGCCCCCCCAGTGCCCGCCACCGTCAGCAGCTCTGAGGTGCCGAAGGTCTTCTGGAAGCCTTACATCCACACCGGCTACCGCCCTGTGCACCAAACCTGGCGTTACTACTTCTCGACACTCTTCCAGCAGCACAACGAAGCCATCAATGTCTGGACCCACCTGGTGGCTGCACTGATTCTGCTCTTACGCTTCCAGCAGCTCTCACAGAGGGTGGATTTCGGGCAGGACCCGCATGCCCAGCCCCTCCTCATCATCATCGTGGCATCCATCACCTACCTGACGTTCAGCACCCTCGCTCACCTCCTGCAGGCCAAGTCTGAGTTCTGGCACTACAGCTTCTTCTTCATGGACTATGTCGGAGTTGCTGTTTACCAGTACGGCAGCGCGCTGGGGCACTACTACTACGCCATAGAGCCCAGCTGGCATGAGAGGATCCAGGGGTTCTTCATGCCTGCAGCTGCACTGCTGGCCTGGCTGTCGTGCGCGGGCTCGTGCTACGCCAAGTACCGGTGCCACCAGTCTGCACGCCTGCTGGGCCGGCTGTGCCAGGAGGTGCCCTCAGGCCTGGCCTACCTGCTGGACATCAGTCCTGTCATCCACCGCATCTGCACCGCGCCGCTCTCGGGACGCGCAGACCCGGCCCTTCTGTACCACAAGTGCCAGGTGCTGTTTTTCCTCATCGGTGCCTTTTTTTTCTCCCATCCTTATCCAGAGAAGTTGCTCCCTGGGAAATGTCACTTCATCGGGCAGAGCCACCAGATCTTCCATGTGTGTCTGGTGCTCTGCACGCTGGCGCAGATTGAGGCCGTGGTGCTGGACTATGAGTCCAGGCGGCAAATCTACTCGTCTCTGCAGGGCGACCTGGCCCACAACTTCTCTGCCCTGTGCCTCTTCACCGTGACTTGCTCCATGCTCACAGCTACATACATGGCTCGGAAGGCGAGGGATAAGCTGAGCTTCAAAGAAGACTGAGAGCCGTGAGAAGAAGCAGACGCGCTTGCCCATGGGCCTGAGCGGGCTGCGGGGATGCCGTGGCTGAGGCCGCGTGCTCTGAGGAGAAGAGGAAGGAAGCGCTTTGCGAGCTGTCACTCAGCGCTGCTCTTTCTAAAGAGGGAAAATAAGAGTTGCTCTTCATGCTTTTTTAATTCAGAATTGGTCCCAGCTTATTTGTAAAATAGTACACTGGTTTAATTCAAATGTCTGAATAAACAGTTGGAACAACAACTTGGTGTAGTGCCACCTGGTCTCTGCACGGTTTGTGCTTGCCCACTGCCTGCCTGCCCAGCTGTCCCTGTGGTGTCCCAACAGCCCTGTCCCCTCCCCACCACCTTAGGTGGGACTGTGCAGATGGGAGCAGCGGGAGGGCAGAACCAGGCCTGGGGTACCCGTGAGTGTGGCCTCTTGCCACCATCCCATGGTCAGCCCCCCACCCTTATCTCCTGTCTGTCTCCAGGAAGGCTGTGGGAAACTCTGTGCTGAAGTGCAGGTAAACAATGAGCACTGCTCTCTGGAAGAGGTTATCTTGCCCTGTCCGGTTACTCAGACACAAATGGCCTTTGGTAAATCCATGCTGTTCTTTCCCAATCACCTGCTTCATTTGGTTTGTAGCAGTTCCCAGGAGGACTTGCTCCACTGGGACTGGAGGAGCTGAACTAAGGGCGGTTTGGTGGGGACTGAGCCCCACGGGGTGCCAGGAGGAGCTCTGCACTCCCTGCATCGGATCAGCACTGCGCTGCCCACAATGGGGTGAAGCACGAAGCCCAGACCTGAGCAGAGTGGGGAAGCTGCAGAGCCACAGCTGCTGCCTCCTGGCTCCTGCACAGCTCTGCAGCTCAAGCCAAAATGGGGAGAGGGGCCGGGACGTGGGGACAGTGCTCAGGAGGCCTTCAGAAAACAGTGGGGGAAAGTCCACACGAACACACCTTCGACAGTGTCTTCAAGGATAAGCAATCACCTTTTCTTTAAAGATGCTGAGGCACATCAGATTGGATATTTCTTAAGCGTCTTAGCATGGAGTGTTCTGCGAGCACAAGCATCCCGCTTACTTGACGGGAAGCTTTTTACAACACAGTGAAGAACTTGTGTGGGAATAAAGGATGTCCCAGTCAGAAGTGTTGCATGCTACCTAAGCTCAAAGATAACAGATGATCAAAAACCACCTCAAACCTTTTGGATAAATGGCAGGGCACCTTCAGAAGCAGTGCTTGTGAGAGCAAAATCACAAGTCTGTGCCTACTAATTTGCATGTATATCATAGCAATAAAAATACGAACCAGCACTGAAAACGGTCAAATGCCAAGGGTGTACCTGTCTTTATGTGTTAGTCTGTGATCTGCCTCCAAACATTGTGCTGCTGGATTGCAATCACAGACAATATTGAGTAGTGTGATTGTCCAAATTTCTCATTATTGCAGCTCATCATTTGTGATCCTAACTATTGAAACAAAAGTGATAGGAGTGTCTGCATTTTCCCAAAAGCCCATAGGATGCATTGCTGATGTCTGTGTCCCTCATTATCCAGCCGGCCATTGTGGGTGAGACAAATTGAGTAGAAAATAAAAATCAATTGTACACATAAAGTGCACATTATTGATGAGCAAGAATGAAAAGGAGAATATTTCCCCAGTCCAATGATTTTTATGATGTTTGACCCTGAGCTAAGAAAACATAATGTAGTATTTAGATAAAGTTTGGTGGATATTTTGCAGGAAAACCAACTACAAGTAAAAAGCAAGTGATGTGACTTCTTGACTTGGGAAAAAACCAGACTATTCTGTCCTTATGTCACTGCTAAACACTGAATGTTGATATGACAGTCTGTGTAAATGTGCACAGCTGTGAACTATCTGAAGTAAGGGGAAGACTGCAAGGACTGAAGACCAGCGTATCACTACCGTAACTTTTTCATTGGATAATTCTAACATTTCTTCTAACAGTTAAGGTTTTTCAAACAAAGATTCAACATCTTCGCAGGGGTTGGGAGGTGTCCGTGGACCACTTGGATGGATTAAGATTCTTTTGTACCAGTAGTAGAAGAACGTTTGAAAAGCTGCTGTAAGTACTGAATGGAAGCGGCTGGCTGCAGACCAACAGCTTGCTGCAACAATCGAGCGCTTCCAGCAAGCTGTCATTTAACTATGAAATCGGACGTGACCTATTGACTGATCCTCAGCACCAAAATTAAAAGATATTGATGAGCTCTTCATAGTTGTAGAGGAAGTTTATTTATCCTATAGAGGACACTTGTATCGGCGACACACTTCAGCAGGGCTTTGATCTGAAAAACCTAAATGAGCATTAGAGTGCTGGTTATACTTCTCAGCTAATATTTATCCTAGTGCTGGAGCTGCACATTAACCCCAGGCATCCACAGCATGTCCCTACCCTTGGCCATTGCACTAACTCCAACTCCAGGAAACCACACAAAGCAAGCACGCTTTGCTTTGGAAGGTGCCGGAGAGGTGAAAGGGAAGATAACTGGAAGGAAGTCTGAGCTGTGGATTTTTCACTTCTAGCTTTTTTTTTTTTTTTAATTAGATTTTTTTTTCCCCTGTAAATGTTAATTTGGTCACAGTTACATTATGCTTGGAGCTGTAGCAGGCTGACCAACAAATTGATTTTCTCCTCCCTCTGTCTCTAGCAAGTACAAAAGCAGTGCACAAAGCTCACACTCCATCAGTTGCTCCAGCAGTGACGTAAACTGTTCATGAAGTGACATTCGCTCACATGGATGGAAGATGTCAGGGGTTGTAACTTTTCACTGGATATCATAGAGCTTAATTTTACACATTTTTGTAAAGAAAGGTATGTTTTATTTTTTAATGTGCCATTTATTTTTAATTTGTTTCTTTTCCAATGCCTAACACCTATTTGTCTACCAATTTGAAAGTGTGTTTTCATGTTTAACGGGCTGTCTTAACATAAAATTTCCTCTGTAGTCATCAGTATTGCAGCCAGAGGACTCCACAGTCCGTTTACTTACTTAATATTCTTGTTTTACAGGGTGAAGATTAATTACATCTGAACCAAAAACTCTGTGTTAAATGATCCTTATCCTAAAAAATCAGATTATTCTGTTTTTAATGTAATAGAATTCTGAGCAGCTATATCTACAAACTTAACCATTATTCCTGTAGATACAGAAAAAAAAATTGTGAGTGCATATACTCAGAAATACTGAAATAGAATTTAAAATCTCGTTCACAATATAGCATCCGATAACAGAGAAAGAAACAAAACTATGAAGTAAATGCAAGATACATGATCACACAACACCAGCTTATCTGTACTCAGACTATAATCATTTATGAAAATGCTGGTAGATAATGTTTGCTTTTCATAGAAGCGTGGGCGAACATAGCAATGCTTGACACTTAGGTGCTCTATTCTGCATTTCAAATGCAAGTGTCACTGACCTGAGGAAACTGGACTGACTGTGGGGATTTATTTACTTGTTTAGCATTGTAATCCACAAACAAAAATCAACTGCTTGCTCCCAATTATATGCTTAAAAATACTTTTTAAAAATTTACCAAGGCACTTTTAGTGTGTTTATTCCCTCATGAGTGTAACCAGTTTTCACGGCAAAACAGTAATTGGACATTGCAACCACTTCAGCTGCAACACAGGGCTCAGAGCATTGAAAACAAGGGCCAGGAAATATTTCTCTTTTTGTCTTCAGATAAAAAAAAAAAAANCTTCATAGGTATCCTGCATACAAGCATACCACTTTCACACTGGTATCTATTGGGTGATGGGTCCAACAGATCCCAGGATGTTCCAAGTCCTGCTACAAGTCAGGCACCATATTTTCCACTGACTTGGATGCACACAGCAGTGCTGCATACCTCATGGTTGTGTCCTTATCCAGGTGTCTTTTACTGATAAATTAGACAGTTGGATGATGCAGTTCTTCGTCTTGTGGCTGAGAAATAATAGTGCCTACAGTACCGATGAGTAGTGTCATGTTGCAATTGTTGCCATGTGAGATATGACAGTTCCCTCCCATGCTATTTTTTTGTAATGAAATAAGGAAAGACTGCAGGTTTTACAGCAGTTGATACTTTTTCTCTCATGCATTTTAGTGTTAAGATGGCCCAATAACCATGGGAGACTGGAATTTCCTTGGAGGCATTTTGGAGGAGGTCCACATTCATTCCACCATTATTGGAAAGATTTGGCTAACCATCCTCTTCGTGTTTCGAATGCTTGTCCTTGGAGTGGCAACTGAGGACGTCTGGAATGATGAACAATCCGAATTTATTTGCAATACCGAGCAACCTGGCTGCAGAAATGTGTGCTACGATGAGGCCTTTCCCATCTCCCTCATAAGATACTGGGTCTTGCAAGTTATCTTTGTGTCTTCCCCTTCTTTGGTGTATATGGGTCACGCCTTATACAGACTAAGAGCCTTAGAGAAAGAGAGACAGAAGAAAAAAGCTCAGGTGAGAGTGGAACTTGAAAGCGCCGAACTAGAAATGACGGAATATCGGAAAAGGCTGGAGAGAGAACTCCGGCAGCTGGATCAAAGGAAGCTGAACAAAGCACCCCTGCGAGGGTCGTTGCTCTGCACCTACGTGATACATATTTTCACTAGATCTGCAGTAGAAGTTGGTTTCATGATTGGGCAGTATCTGCTTTATGGGTTTCGCCTAGATCCCCTTTATAAATGTCAGAGAGATCCATGTCCAAACGTAGTTGACTGCTTTGTGTCAAGACCAACAGAAAAGACAGTGTTCATACTATTCATGCAGTCGATAGCGACAGTATCATTGCTTTTAAATGTCTTAGAAATTATCCACCTAGGATTCCGAAAAATTAAAATAGGACTCTGTGGGCAGGAGGAAAACAAGAACGACCATGGTGATTTCTACACAAACAAATCTAAGAAATACTCTGTGATACCCCGCTCTTCTTTGGGAATATCTGCAACTCCTCACAAAACTCTCCCTTCTGTACTTAGTGGCTATGCCTTCTTAATGGAAAAGCAAACTGACACTGCCATCTACCCAGTTTTAAATTCTCCTCCCATGTTCCAGTCTATTCAAAATAACCATATGGAAAATAGGAATTACACCCATCACAATCAGGAAAATAAACTGCCAAAGAAAAGGCCAGCTACAAATGCTTTAGCTGATCAGACTCAAAATGCCAGCACAATTTGTAGCGAAGGCTTGCTTGGCAGGCCTGGGGCTGAAGCAAATAATTCTCAGAAAGAATCTGATCAGAAACATTTCCTTGTTGGTACCCAGAATGTGGATACAGCTTCGAGAAGCTTTGCTGAAATGCTGTCGCAACCCTCACTGCAGCCTCTTCCTGTTGCCAACCTCAGACGACAGCACGGAATCATCTCCTCCTGGAACTGCTCTGCAGCAGCTGAGAGCGCCGGATCCTCCACAAATTCTCTCACAAAGAGCAGGAGACAAGGCAGTCTCAGCGCGAGCCACGGCCAACCGCTCTCCAAAGCTGACAGCAGGCACCCCAGCCGCCCCGACACCCCTGACTCTGCGGGGGAGGCAAGCACGGGCTCCAGGCAGAGCAGGGGCTGCGGCAGCCCCCAGCTGCTGCCCGTGTCCGGGCGCCCGTCCCTGTCGAGCAGCGTCGGCAGCCGGCGGGCCCCCACCGACCTGCAGATATAGCTCAGCTGCCCGAGAACCGTGCCTGGTAGCTGCTGGATGCGGTGACAGAATAAGGGCTATCTGTAAGAGCAGCTTCCCTGTTCAGCTTCAACCGCCTCTTCCGCAGGGGTTAAGGTATAGACACGCAGCCCTCTGCTTGTAGCTAAGTAACTTTCAGACAGCCCGCTTACGTCGCTGGCAACAAAGGGATGGCTTGAACCTCAGCGCCCAGCTTCTGCATTACCCCCCAGCTAAAAAGGAAAACATACACCATATAAATTCACATACAGATCCACACATGAGGAAAAGTCAGGATTAAAATTACAGCTGGTGATACTTAAGCTGGATAGAAGACAAAATTGCAGTCTAAAAATGTATTTAATGAAGATCAGTAAAGGAAAAGAGGCTAAAGATGGCATTGGAACACCCGAGAGAAAATAATTATCAATAAATAACTTTATTCTTAATCTCTCTAAGAATTCAAACACAGAGTTGATGGCTGTTAGAACGGAGACTGTCAAATACATTCTGCAGTTCGAACTGTTAAATACAAAAGGAACAGAGCACGATAAATGTGTCACCGATGACTCCACAGTGCACGTTTTTTCAGTGTATCACCACTGGCTTCAGCAGAGAAACCAGTGACTCTCTCACCATAAACTATTATCATTAAGTATGACATTTTTACAGCAGCATGAATCATATGGTTTACTACTGTTACCAAAAAAAAAAAAAAAGGGAAAAATGGTAGTACTTTCCTACTTTTGGCTGTAATATGGGAAAAAAAAAAGTAAAAGTTTGATAAAACTGTTCTTTTTTTTTGATGTTACGAGGTCTGTCTGTCCCCAACGTCTGAGACACTTTTAAATAAACAAAGCTTGTACTTGCTGAGAAGGAACACTCCCAGTGACCGCTGCGAGGCGCCCAGGCTCGGAGCGCGGCCCCGGCCCTGCAGGACGCGCCGGGACGCGGCACGAGGCTGCGGCACCCGGACAGCAGCACGGCGCTTCTGCCCGCAGCCATTTGGCTGGGCCCACATCAAACATAAGTATCAGAACCATTAACACCGCGTACTGTAGATTTTCCTCTGGCAGCTGTTGTTCCTCTCTGTTATCACCGTGAGCACTCAGCCCAGTCACACCGTGCCCGTCGCGGTGCCGTGCCCCAACTCTGCCCCTGCAGCCGCTGTTCCTGCGCTTCTGAGGCAGCCGTGAGCCCCTCCCAGTGCTGGGGCTGGTTTTGCATCTGCCGCCCCAGCAGCAGAACGCCGTGTGCTCGCCGCACAGCCCACACAGCAGAAAACGGCGATCGGGCACTCACGCTTGGCACGCTCTACATTTCTGCCAGCTGAAGAACTCTTCAGCTCCGGCAGATTTTGAAAAGTCCCTCGGTGGCCGGTGCAGGGCTCTGCGCTCGGCTCTGTCTGGTGGCAGCAGCGCGCAGCGCTTCACACAAACACAGCGCGGGGCCCCGACCAGGCCCAAGCCCGACTGCCTCTCACCGCGCGCAGGCGCCATTGGATCCAGTGCCTCCCCGGGGCAAGAGCGAGGCGGGGGCGGGGCTTCGGCCGTCTCCATGGCAGCGGCGGGACGCGCTGGCGCCGTAAAGGAGGTGGGCGCAGGCGCTGCGGGTGCTGCGAGGTAGATGGCGCACTACAAGGTAGGGTGTGCGGGCCCGTGAGGGGCGGCGGGGCTCCCCAGGCCCCCTCGGGCGATTTCGGGGGCCGTCCGTGGCCCGGCGGCGGGGAGGGGGCGGCCCCAGCCACCTTCGTAGCCGAGGGTGCGGCGGCGGCGCTCTGACCGTGTGGGCGTCCTCTCTCAGGCCGCGGACTCGAAGCGGGAGCAGTTCCGCCGCTACCTGGAAAAGTCGGGGGTGCTGGACACGCTCACCAAGGGTAAGAGCGGCCGAGCCCGGGGCGGGGGCACGGGAGGGGCGAGGCCTGCAGGGCCGGGGCTGCGGGCAGTGAGCGCGGCTCGGGGGGGCTGTGCTGCCCGAGATCGCCGGGGGAGAGTGCAGGAAAGGCGCTCGGAAGCGCTCTGCTTGCAGAGGTGCCTTCCTGTANGCTGTGCTGCCCGAGATCGCCGGGGGAGAGTGCAGGAAAGGCGCTCGGAAGCGCTCTGCTTGCAGAGGTGCCTTCCTGTACGGAGCTGGGGCGTGTCCTAAAACTGGCGGACTCGTACATCGTGTGAGAGTGACTGTTCATATCGGGATGGGGAAAATAGCTTTGCTATACTTGAAGCAGGCTTTAGCTTTCTTTATGGCTTCTTGTCTCCATCCTCTAAATTATCCTGATGTGTTCTTGAGGGTCTTTCAATAGAACGCTGGTTTTCCTGCTTGGAAAAGCTTGCTGCCCAAAGAGTGCGGCAGATCGGCGAGGCGTGGGAGGTGGCTTCGTGCTCAGCCTTCCTGCAGGTGTGTGGGTGCCATTTGGTTTCCTGTGGGTGTGCTCTTGCTATCACAGTGTGGCAGCAACCTAAATTTATTTCTAATGTAGGTGCTTAGCTTAGAATCAACTTGCCTATGCAGTTTGGATGGCTGAAGCCAGGAGAAAGGCATCTAAGCTTCTTGCAAGTATTACTTGGGAAGCGTTTATGAAAGCAAACCTACAGACATGTGCCCCAGTGTGCGGGGGGGTTAGGTCACTCCATGTTCTATACTGCAGTAGTCAAAGGCTGTGTTTAGGGGATCCAAAACCCCTTCTGGCCAGCTGTTAGTGTGTGGGCTGCTCTACTCTGTCCTGTACAACTCTACCCTTAACATAAAGGTGTTAGGTGAGAATTTTCTTAAACAGAAGAACACGCTGTAAACATGGCATGCAACTTCTATGCATTGTGACTGTTGTATGTGTTTTAAAAACTTGTATTACATGGACTTTCAGCTGCTGAATATTTTCTGTTTGCAGTGTTGGTGGCCTTATACGAAGAGCCAGAGAAACCAAATAGTGCACTGGAGTATCCTTTTTGTCTTCTGTAGATTGTTTCTTGTTGTAAGCAGCCTGTCTTTTTGGTTATTCTTTTACTGTTTGAAACATAAATTGATAAGCTACCATCTTCTGCATTTAAGAAGAGAGAGTAAGAGGTTGGTGTAGCAAAATGTGAGGATTTGTCTCGTATGTACTGATGTTCTCTTTGTAGAACGTACCAATGGACTTGAAAAGCTTTCTTAGTTTTGTAACTTACTACAGTGCTGTTCATCCTACAGGATTAATGTAAGTGGTTTAATCTCAGTGCCTTTTTGGTCATGCTTATTGCAGCACTAACTCTTATGATTAAGTGTTAAAACTAAAACAGTTATTCTGACTAACTGGAGAGATACTTAACGTGTAAATGTCAGCTTTCTGAAGCATCACCTGGGAGCTTCAGCTCCTGAGAATCCAGAACTAGAGGCGCTTCGCTTGGAAGTGGCAGAGATGAAAGAAAAATATGAAGCTGTGTTGGAAGAAAATAAAAAACTGAAAACCCAAGTAAAAACCTATTTAGTACTCCTAAGTAGTTCAGTGTTTTGCAGGAAGAGTACTTTAGCACTTACAATACAGCTCTCTTTCACTAGAGTAACTGATAAATGATGTTGCAGTGTTCAGTCTTGGCTGAGGAATGCTAACGCATTCCTTGTAGACTTGTGTGTAGTAAATACTTCTTGGTGGGAGAGTTCTTACATCCTGGAATATAGTTTTGCTAACTGGAGACTTGGTTTTCGAAAAAAAATGTATGAAGGCAAATCATATCTCCATTCAGTCTCATCTGGATGTTTTAAAGTTACCTCATACTGTGCAGTCTATGCCTCCAGGAGACCTTTGAAAAGGGGGGTGGGGGGAAGCTGATACATCTGCTGTAGGGGCTTTCACAAGGCTGGCTGAAGGAGGAAGGCTTTATGCTGGTTCCTGTGCCCTGGCACAGGTCTGCACGTGGCAGGATTTCAGCAGCGGAGTGCACTCCTACCTGTGTGGAACACTAGCTTGCACTTAAGCTAAAATGCCCCTGTGTCTAAGATGTGGCATCTAACTGAATTCCTCTCTTTAACTCCACAGCTGGCTCAATATGAACCACCTGAAGAAGAGAAACATGATGAATAACAGTAGTTTCTCCTTTCATACCTTGACTTAATAAAGGGCTTCCTGAGAATTGCAGTCCTGACTCTTCTGTGTGAATGCTGTGCATCTGCTACCTCATCCTAAAGAAAACTAGTGTTGTGAGTGTATGGCTGCTTCTGTCGCTACTCACGGCTGTACCTATCCCTGACCTGAAGAAAAGAGAGCTAAGGAGAAAATAACACAGTTGGGTGTGTTTTTGTTTTCAAAACCTTTGCAGCACTATACTTTCACCTTTAATTGCAAGTGGTAAGCTGGGACAGCTTTAACTGCAGCATGGGGGGAGTCTGGGGGGATGCTGTGGTACAGAAGGGGTCAGACAGGAACCTGTGCTGTGAAGGGAGTGCTGGGGTGAGGTGTGGGGCGGGGGTGGTGAAGACAATGCTATGCACTGACAGGCAGCATAGCTATGCTCTTTGTCATCTCACAGCTGTTTGGTCATGTGAGCCTTAAGCCAGGTCTGGAATGGATTAACACCTTCGGTTGACCTGCCTAGTCGCGCAGCTGCCGCCGGTGAAAATCAGCAACTGGTCACCGAGCAGGAACAGCCCCGCTCTGCAGGTCACCCCGCGGGCGGGGCCTTGCTCTGCCCCCGGCACTTCCGGGCCGTGCTCACGCCCTGGGGCGGTGTCTGCGCCGCGGCCCCGCCCCTCCCGCTCACGTGCGGCCTCGCGGTCAGGTGACTCGCGCCGCCCTACCCTGCTGCGGCGCGAAGCCAATCAGCGCGGCGGAGCTCGCTGCTGGCCAATGGGGGGCGGGCGGTGCGGCAGGCGGAGGCCGGGGCCGGACGGACATGGCGCTGCAGTTCGGCGGGGCGGGCGCGGCGGAGGAGTCGGCGCTGGTGGGGGGCAGCTTCGGGGCGGCGGACTCGTTCCCCAAGGACTTCGGCTATGGGGAGGAGGAGGAGGAGGCGGAGTTGGAGGGGGGCCCGGGGCCTGGCGGCCCCGGCGGCGGCGCGGGCGGGGCGGACTCCAAGCCGCGGATCCTTCTGATGGGGCTGCGACGCAGCGGGAAGTCTTCCATCCAGAAGGTGAGGGGCCGCCGGCGGTCCCTCGGCCCCGCCTCTGCCGCTCGGGCACGCTCTGCTCCCTAGCGCGGGGGCGGCGGTGCGCTGGGTCCCGCGGGGCCGCTGCCGGACGCTGGGAGATAAAGGGCTGCGGGGCCGGGGCGGCTCCGTGAAGCCGCTGGCGGAACGGACTGCGCCCTTTTGCCGCGCTGCACCGCGATCGGGCCGGGTTCTCCTGTTTGCGGTGCCTCCTGCTCTGCTGTATTCCTGGGAAGGAACCATTGGTGGTTCTCAAGCTATGGGCGTAGGGGCCTTCCACTTCCGTGAAAGGCAAACGCGGAGCCCTTGGGAGCTTTCTGCACCCGTTTGGTTCAGAGAAGCCCTTCTGGGACGCGTGACTCTGCCCCGGTCGCTGTGCTGTGCTGTGCGGGTGCAGTGCCCCACCCGCCGCAGCCTGAGCTGCAGCCCGGAGCCTGGTTTGTGTGGAAAACATTAATTATTAAACCATTCCAGTCTTTCACTGAGAGCAGCGCTATCAGGAGGCCTTTCTCAAAACAAAATCTGATGGTGCCAGGTAGAGGCCTGTTTTCCTTTGAGTGACTGGATTTTCCAGACTGGAATAACCTGTGAGCGTTCAGAAGTAAAGTGAGGTTGGGAGAAGATTTTGGGTATGTGAATATTGATTGGGTTTGTAAAAACAAAGCATTTTTTGCAGACTTGTAACTTATGTAAAATGAACTTACTGTACTGTACTTACGTAATAGGAACCTGCAGAGTTCAGAGTACTTGATTTATTTTATTTTTTTGTCTCGGTCACCAGACTTGCTGGTCTGCCTTCATAAATTTTAACATATTATTTTCACTGTTTGCTTTTTAGGGGAGGGATGTGTATGTGAAAGAACCTAAACCAGCAGCTTGTTTAGAGATGCTGTAAGCCTTTCATTTATACCTCCGTTCCTTTAAAGATGTTAAATGGGGGGGGGTTAGGGAGTCAGAGCAGGGCAACTGACTAACTTATCTTCTGTAGCATGCCAAAATACTTAGATTTTCTAAAGATTTTCTAAAATCTTACAGCAAGAGGTAGTGTAGTGCTCCTTGTAGTTACCGCATTTCTCTAACAACTTTGTCCTGTCTTCCTTTTGCTGCCCTCACCCTCATTCTTCCTCCCCTTCCCCTATTTCTCCTCTGGAAAAACAACAAATACAACTTCTGAGGTCATCTGGTTTGTTACAACAGCTTAAGAAATCCCCAGAGTTAAAGCAGGCAGTCTGGAAAGCATGAAAACAACAAACTAATTGTACATCTTATAGCCGCTAGGGAGTCCTTTGGAAGTTGCTTTTTAGCTGTCACCTGTGAAGCAGACATTCGCTTCCAGTTAGTAGACTCACAACACAATCTTGCAATGCTGTACCTTTTCTCTCTCTTTTCAGGGACCTCCTCCCATCTGCCCAAGCAAATTCCTTTCTGGACATCAGGGCAATAGAAATAGTCTAATTTTACCTCAAGAAAAAAGGATTTTACAGTGACTGGAAAAAACTGGAGTTTGAAAACCCATTCTGCATTTGGCCTTATAGGTAAAGGTGCCTATTTTTGTGTGCAGAATGATACTGTACTGTGGTGGGGAGACTGGTTAGTTGTGATAGGCAAATTGCCCACTTCAGCTGAGCAGGCTTCATGCAGGCATGCTTTGTACTGGTTTGAGACAGCTCCCGGCGAAAGGTCTTTCCCTTCAGGTTACTTGCCCTTGAAGATTCTTAGGAAAGTTCTGGCTATGGTTTCCCTTTGTAGGAAAAGGTAGATTTCTCAGCTATAAACCAGTTAATCGTGATTGCAGAGAAAGTGTCAAAAAGGGAAACTGTCGTGGATTTGTTACTTTGTCAGCAACTTACAATTCCCGTGTTGCGTATTCTTTTTGCAATGTATGGGTGTTGTTAGAATGTACCCTGTAAGGTGCCTTGCAGTGGCAGGTTATTTCATCATAAACACTTGTACCAGCGTTGTTGTGGGTGTTATGCTTGTCACCTGAACTGTGGGATTACGGGCTGGCAGTCTGGGAAGTCTGCTTTTGCACAGATCAGACTAACGTTTCAGCTAGAAGTGACATTCTGAATACGGCTGAACTCTTGATTTGCTAAAAACAAAAACAACCAAACAAAAAAGCAACAACTTCTGGGCAGTCCATTTAGAATTTAGTGTAGTGGGAATGAACGTGCAGATAAATACAGCTAGTGCATCTGAGGGAGGGTAACTACTTGAAAACTGGCACAAAAATTGTGAGTTTAAAAAAGAAAACAAAACCCAAAAAAGACAGGCAGTTCAAAAATATGGAGGCAGTTCAGACATACTGTATCAGAAGTGCAGTGTAACTTCATCCTGCAATTCTAAAATAATACCAGGTGCTGTTATAGAGAATTTACTATAGAGAAAAGGTTGACATAAGGAAAATAACAATCCTGATGATCAGAGATCATGGCAGCTCAGATGTGAATGGGAAATTCAGAGGTCTAAAAAAAGAGTCTGAAAGATTGCATTGCTAAGAGCGCTTGAGTTGACATTGAAAAGTTTTTAAAATACCATAAGAGCAGGCAATCTGCTGAGAAGTTGATGAGACCACTGGATGATGAAAGTATAAAAGGAACGCTTGGGAAAGATACAGCCGTAGTGAAGAAGCTCAGCAGCCTCGTAGAATTCTGCTAGCCTGGTCTGGTCTGCTTGCGTTTGTCCAGTGTAAATTGGCTGGTATTAGCTACGTGCTTCCACTCAGATTCCACGATAGACTTTTTCTTTGCTTTATCAAAGTTGTGTAAAGCTAGAAAGAGTGGGGATAGATGGTGGTAGAAATGGAATTTGATCAAAACTGTGCCCTGGTTCTTCCCCTACTTAGTGTAAAAACAAGATGAGGAACATCAATGTGAAGAAACATGCTGGTTTCAGAGGGAGGATGATATTGCTTCTCAGAGACTCATCTGCTTTAAACTCTATTCACAAATACTGTCCTGCTGTTTGTGGGTGCAATGGGAAAAGTCCCAGAACTCTTACAGCTACGCCATTCATTTCACCTGGAGCTACGGTCTCTGCTGCTTCCACATGCTGCTGCTCCTCCAACCGCTTCCCAGTCTTCTCTCTCAAGCCTCTCCTCAGTATTCTCTCTCTCTCTCAAGCCCCTTCCTTCTCTGCGTGGCTGGCTTTTAGCTAAGCCTGGGGCAACCCCGCCCCAGGCCCACCCCTTCCGCTCACAGGTGCAAGGGGTCTGGGTATTCCCCAGGCACCCACACCCCTGCACCATGTGCTCCGTCATCGCATCAGTTCATGCTGGGATCAGCTGTTTCCCTACAGTGGGAGATGCTGAGTTCCAAAGGAATGTTGATTTCCAGAATGCTTTCAAACTGTTCTTCAAACCCTATAGAATTTCTAGTCAGTACCTATCTAGAAAAAAAAATAAAAAAATAAAGCCAGTGCCTATCTAGAACTGTTCTCATTTTTCCATACAAATGTCCTGCTGTTTAAAACCTCATTCAGATCCTGACTTCATCAATATTTTGCCACATGGAGGTGAATTTCTTTCCCCTTATTCTTAAAAATCTAGTCTGATATTCTTAAAAATCTAATCTGATGTACTATTTTGAACTTCACTAAGCAACCATTACCTGTGCTGGCTGTGGAGCTGCTTGTCTTGCAGTTTGAGGGAGATTGTTGCATTTGGTCTCTTTAATGGTTTACTTCTGTAGCTGTGAAGCATTTAAAAGGAAAAAAAAAAGAAAAAAAAAAATGTTTTGCAGTCCTAGTGTTCAACCACCTTACCATTTGTATTAACTTTTGTAATGCACAGTGGAATTGTTTTGGTGGAACGTTTGCCCTTGAAGCTGACTGCTTTTGTTACAGGCTGCTTTGCTGTGAGCTTACACGTTTCTGTTTGTTCAGGAAAGGGCTGGAAACCCAGCAGGGCTTTTTGAGTACTAGCAATAAGTATATTTTCATCACTGCAGCTGAATTGTTTACCAGCTATCATAAAAGCTTTCATCATTCCTTTCGGATACTTGAAGGGAGAAGGTCAGCAAAGATAAATCAGTTGCTAATAGAAGGCAAACTACTTAGCTATTCAAGTCACTAAAATAGAGATGTTTGATATACACTTATATTGTACTTTAGGAGTGGTCTGATTATGTTGTGCCATAACACTCAGTACCAGACTAAAAGCAGGTTTGTATAGGAATTTCCAAGACTGCAAAAGAAAGTTCTTATACAGTTCTTAAAAGCTTGCAGTCGCTTAGTTAACACGTGGCTTTGTACCTGATGCGATTTGGCTCATAAAGGAAAATTGAAAGCAATTTATGTTAGACTTGGAAGGAAGAAATTGTAACTGGGATGTCTGTGTCTTTAGGCAGTATTGTTATTTACACTTGTAAAAATAATTATCTGGATTTAGTTGCTTGGTCCTGGTTGACAGTAGGTTATTTCCTTAGCTGATGCAGAAAGCTGTCTCTTCACCAAAAGAGAAAAGTTACTATAGGAAAAGCTTTGGAATGGATAAACCTATTCATTGAAAGTACTGTGACTTGAATCGTATGATCTCTTTTACTGAGACAAAGTCAAGACTATTATTTGTGTTCTTTTAACAGGTGGTATTTCACAAAATGTCTCCTAATGAGACTCTGTTCTTGGAAAGTACCAACAAGATCTACAAGGATGATATTTCCAACAGTTCATTTGTGAATTTCCAAATATGGGATTTTCCTGGACAGATGGACTTTTTTGATCCAACATTTGATTACGAGATGATCTTCAGAGGAACAGGTGCTCTAATATATGTTATTGATGCTCAGGTAAATACAAATCACTAAGAATTGTGAAGACGTTTTCTTTCACGTTGTGATAAGAATGATTTGGAATATATTTTTAGATAAGTTCTTGAAAGATTTACGATGTATGAAAGGGTATGTTGGCAGTCACTTTTTGGTGTATCATTTTAGTATTGTGAATTGATTATGTAGAACATGTATCCCCAGCGGAGACAGTGGAAAGTACTCTGAACTTTCCTTTTCCGCACTAATAGTGAGAATCTGATATGCTTGATGGTCTGAATTATCCAGTTATCTCTTTCCTCTGCTGTTGAATCCTAAGGATTTAGTAACAGCCCGCTTCTGACCTCCAGTGTCAAGGTAATGGTACCATTAGGTCTCTGGTAGCTTCTAATGACCTTAGGAATTGCACTGTTGGAGAGTACCTGGTTATTGAGACCGTCTTGGAGATCACTGCTGCATTTTGCTGGAGTTGAAGTGTAACATGCCTTTTGCTATGAAGCCTAGTTTTGTATAACTGAGTCTTGCATAGTTAATGGAACAGAATCTAAGCTACGTGGATTTCTGATTCTCCAAGGTATTCTCTTCTCCCAAACTTCTGTTTAATTACAGAAGGGAAATGAAGTCTTTGTACTGAATGGAATAGTTACTGAAGATAAAGCCTTTTCATTCATTCCTGCTAAAACTTACTTACAGGATGACTATATGGAAGCTTTAACAAGACTCCACATCACAGTTTCAAAAGCCTACAAGGTCAACCCAGAAATGAATTTTGAAGTTTTTATTCATAAAGTGGATGGTTTATCAGATGACCATAAAATAGAAACTCAGAGGGATATTCATCAGAGGGCTAATGATGACCTTACAGATGCTGGGCTTGAAAAACTTCACCTTAGGTGAGTTACACAATCTGGCATATGTGATTCTACTGTTGCTGATATGCAAACAGACTGCTGGCTTTTACATGTAATAGTGGAATGGAACAAAGTTTTATAGTTTCTTAAAACTACAAAATGCACTGCTGAATTTTTGACCAAATTGCAGCTAGCTACCCAACTGAAATAAGGCAGGCAGGTGTTAGGCAGGTGTATTAGATTCCAATCAACAGATTTATTCATAAACTCACCGACAATTCAAGATCCTCTTGCATAGCTTTCATTGAGCGTAATGGGTCAAATTTGTACAGGTGGGCTGGGAGGGAGGATGTCTTTTGATACTGGCTAGCATTGGCTTTTCAGCATAACTGGTTTTAAAAGTTTAGCCCCTTACTTGTTCACAGAATCATAGAATGGCCCGGGTTGGAAGGGACCCCAAGGATCATCAGGTTCCAACGCCCCTGCCACAGGCAGGGCCACCAACCTCCAGATTAGGTACTAGATCAGGTTCCTCAGGCCCCCATCCAACCTGGTCTTGAACATGCCCAGGGTCGGGGCATCTACAGCCTCTCTGGGCAGCCTGTTCCAGCACCTTACCACTCTCTCAGTAAGGAACTTCCCCCTGATGTTTAATCTAAACCTTCCCTCCTTCAGCTTAAAACCATTCTTCCTTGTCCTATCACTGACTACCCTTTTGAAAAGTTGGTTCCCCTCCTGTTTATAATCCCCTTTTAAATACTGGAAGGCCACAATGAGGTCCCCCTGTAGCCCTCTCTTCTCCATGCCGAACAAGC
>WBMW01000250.1:0-30472 GCA_013396635.1 Penelope pileata
GGCAAGGTGCTCCAGCCCTCTGAAGCATCATGAGAAACAATAGAAGAGTGGAAAGGATTTGCTAAGTCATCAACTCCAAACTCTTGTTATAAAAATAAACTGTCATATGTTCCATCTTACAAACGCATCGAGTTTCACTTTAAAAAATGTTGTATTTTTATCTTCACTACTCTTCTTAGAAAAGTGTTTCAGAAGCTTACTCTTTTGCAGGATAGGTATCCTCTCATAAATTAGTATCTACTTAGCTTACACTCATCTGTTCTGGTTACAGTGTTATCTTTAACTTATATGATAATTCTCCAGAATTTACTTCTCTCAATATTCACAAATAGTAGTTCTTTTTTTCCCAACCCTCACATTTACTAGGTTTACTTTTCCAAAAGGTTTCAATTTTCTTTTATAGAGTGGACTGTCTATCATATTCATTTTCTAGGAGGCCTGTTCTTCACATGTTCAGTTTGAACTCTGTGCACCATTATCATAGAATGACTTAATTTGGAAGGGACCTTAAAGATCATCTAGCTCCAATCCCACTGCTGTCAACAGGGTTGACAACCACTAGATCAGACTCGTCAGGAAACCATCCAATCTGATTGAACACCTCCAGGGATGGGGCATGCGCAACTTCTCTGGGCAACCTGTTCTTGTTCCTCATCTAACATCTAAACTAAACCTCCCCTCTTTTAAAGTGATTCTTCCTTGCCGTATCACTATCAGACTGTGTAAAAAGTCAGTTGCCCTCCTGTTTATAAGCTCCTCTCAAGTACTGGAAGGTCACAATGAGGTCTCCCCAGAGCCTTCTCTTTTTCAAGCTGAACAAGCACAGCTCCCTCAGCCTGCCTTCATAGGAGAGGTGCTCCAGCCCTCTGATTAT
Organism: Penelope pileata; assembly: GCA_013396635.1. Taxonomy (NCBI): domain Eukaryota; kingdom Metazoa; phylum Chordata; class Aves; order Galliformes; family Cracidae; genus Penelope; species Penelope pileata. Next base: position 875 of record WBMW01000250.1, read on the forward strand.
CTTTGCAGCCCTCCTCTGGACCCACTCCAACAGCTCCACATGATATTTTATATTAGATATTTTAGATATTTAGATAGATATCTACTAGTCTTATGTATAAATTTTATATTTGGATATTTAGATGTTCTGGTTTCAGCTGGCAGGCCGGGAAACCCCACACAGCTGTTCGCTCACCTCCCCCCTCCTCCCAGCTGGGATGGGGGAGAGAGTTGAGAAATAAGGTAGAACTTGTGGGTTGAGATAAAAACTATTTACTAACAGAAAGAGGAAAATAGAGTAAAATAACAGTAATGANCTTAGGTATTTTAGCTATATTATATATTGTATATTAAAAGAGAATATTAATACAAAAACTGAGAACAAAGATAACAAATAAAGAGATCTTTTTCTGCTTGTTAATACCTTTGCCATCACATTATAAATTTCCATGTTGTAGAACTGAATGTTTAATATGCACTGGACATGTTTGCTCATAAGTGGACAGGTTCAGACTGCATCTACTCATATATGCATGTCCTTATCCTTGTACAAATCATTTTTACAAACAAATATGGCAGAGCTTCTACAAATCTATTGGCTTTTTCTCCACTATGTTGTTTTTGCAACTTCTTTCTTTCTTTTTTATAAGTTATTCCTTGTGATTATAAATCACAAGATTTATTATTATTATAATCGATTGCTATTATTGACTTATATATGATTGTAAATACACACAACTGTTAATGGAAATTAACTGTTGTTAAAAGACTGGATACAATCAGTATTATTAAAACTGCTTTGCTCTAGAGAAATCTTGTGAATTACTTTGTCTGATGTTTGAGAATGAAAGAATTTATAAATATGTTTCTGGGAGATTCGATTTTAATGTTTCCTTAATGCAAAGTTACCACCTACAAGGTGGATCATCAGAGGTGAATAATTTATATACAGTGAAAAAAAAAAAAACCCATACCAGAAGATCGCAGCATACTTATTCAATTCTCCCTTTATTGTTGTGTGTGAAGGCCTTCATCCAATTACAAGATGAAGGTGACATTTAAATATAGTAAATTGCAATTGTAAACCATGTGAACTGAAAGACTCTTGATGGCTGATGTATGGCAGTTAGACAGATTTTAGATTGTTTTCCCTTTTACAAATAGAGGGACTGCACTGGGCTTAGAGTGTTGACAAGGAGCAAAGCATCACTGCTTTATGGAATCACAAGCATTAGATTCTTTTGCTCATTTATTAAGGAAGGAAGACCTGTTAAATCAATTCAGCCTGGAGGAAGAGATTGGACGACTCATTAGAATTCCTCATAACTACCAGAATAAATGTAGTTCTTTCTTTATCTTTCAGAATATCATTAGTCAGTGTTTAAAGTAAAAAAAAATCTATTGACGTGTATAACTTCTTTCACAAAAATCTATTTAAATAATTTTGCTGCTTTGTGTCTCCAAGTGCCTTTTTAACGGTCAAAGAAAGGGAGATTTCAGGCAAAACAGCAAAGAGGAACAAGCAAACTAACAGCACAAAACTATTTTGCTTGTTTAATAATAATTAAAATTAAAATTAAAAAAAACGTGGAAAGATCAATAAATTGGAATGAGTCAGTAACAGTGAGACCTCTTCAACTGCTCGAATGAAACAGCTGGCCATAGGTACAAGTGCCTGAATCTGAATCTTTAATCTCATACACAGCTAAACACAAACCAAAAAACTACAGATTCCTTAAAACAGCTCTGTGCCATCTTCTGATTTACTGTGTTTTTGTTCCGTTAACTTCTGCTACGGAAATTCCATGTTTTTCCAGGTTGAATTGGGAGTTCTCAATGTACAGTGACTGATTTGATGGTTACAGATTTGCATCTGTATTTATATCCTTAAAGTAAGAAGGCAGGTGCAAGTGGACAACAGAAAGAGCAACTAACTGGAAAAAAAATAAAAAATAAAAGCAGAAGAAGTGAGTATGACACCAGCAAACCTTGTGTCTGGAGGAGAATGCCCAAAGAACAGTGGTGAATACCACAGCTTAATATTAAAACATTTTGTGATTTTGTGCTGTTGGAAAAAAATCTCTGTCTTGGAGGCATGATAGCTTCCAGCATGCAGATTCTTTTTGGTAATAAATCAATAAATAAACAATAATAAAGAGTGGCTTCTCAGGTGATAAATTTGCTTCTTAAGAGAGCTCATTTTTCCAGGAATAAAATAGTAATGCATAGAAGTTTGGCAGTCTTCAATATACTGGAGACTGTAACATTGGATAGCTGTGCTTCGAAGCAGATATTGTGGTAGACAGCTTCAGAAAATGACTTATAATGGGTTAAATTGGCAGAGTACTGGTACCTGAGCTTTTACTTGCATAAAACTGAAGGCGTTACATTCCCTATTGATACGATACTAGAAGAAGAAAGTTAAAATCAGACTTCTTTGTTTTTCCCCACTAGCTAAATAATTTAATTTACAAACTCTCTTCAAGTCAAGGTTTCAGATTATTTTATGGTATCTTGTTTTACTTAGGTTTTCCCTAATCTTGTTGAAGAAGTTCTCCCTGATCTATATAGACCATTTGTGAAGAGATCCTTTCACTTATCAGTAAATATAGATTAAGGCAGAATGTGAGCATAAAATATATTGGCTACTCTTATGAAACTTCAGATGTGGCATCAAAGGGTTAACTACCCAGGAAGAGAAGTAGAAATATGGTTGGATTTGATGATCTTAAAGGTAGCTTTAAGATTTCCAACCTAAATGATTCTGATTCTATGATTCTATAACTGTCCTGAAACTTACTCTGTTTCTGAATGGCTGTAGATAAATGTTTGCCAAGTATGAACACCTTCACAGATAATCAGAGGTAAAATGACTTCTTTTTTTCATCTTATTGAGAGAATTTGACTCCATACTCTTTTCCTAGGCTGAAAAATTTTGTTTGTATTTATGATGGAGTGAAAACAAAAAATAAGGTTTTACTTCTGCAAGAGGAAAGCAGAACATATTTTAGAAAGGCTATAGAGAACCAGCAACAAGAAACAGGTGGCAGCATGTCCCAAGGGAGTGCAGAATATCATTGTTTTATATTGCCATTGTGAACAAAAACAGACATTGAGAGGGGACTTGGGACCTGAGAGTATCGAATTTTTTGACAGAGAATTCAGTCCTGCTGTCTGAAATATTTTTTTTATCAAATTGCGCTTTCTTTTGTGACAGAAATGTTTGAATCAAAACTTTCCTCAAATTGTCTGGGTTATCATTCAATTCAGTGGCTTCAACTCCATATAGGAGACGTGCTTCTCCTTTCTGTCTTTCTGACTCCTCCATAAAAATCTAAAACAAGATTGGCTGTGTTTTAACTGTTAACTATGCTACACAAATACTGTCAGAATTTTTAGTAGAAACATGGTGCACAGATCAGATTTTTGTCTAGATTTTTTGTTTATTTTGGTGTCCATAATTTTATTCTTAAAAGGAAATTTTAGAAAAACTATATTTCAATGTTTCCTTCGTTAGAAAGAAGCATTTCTACAGACCAGAGTAAGTTGAGTTTCATTGTAACCTTTACAGAGCCTGTTAATCTTTACAAGAAACAATTGTCACAACAGTCCTTTGGACATCTTTTGAAGTCTCCAGACAAAGGATAAATTAAACATTTATCTAGGTCCTCTTGCATTTCTCCAAATGACAGATGCCTCAGTAACAAACACAAATTGCCAAAACTTCAGTTTTACCTCTTAAGATTTACCACATTGATTGAGGTTTATTATAGTTGGACAGACTTCAACACAATGCAAAACTAAAATCTGAGCTTGAATACATATGTTCTGGATGCAATATATCAGAAGTATGCAAGACAATTTCTGAAGAAACTGTAAGATGTTTGCATGGGACACATACCGAGATGCTTATTCTAAATAATGTACTTGTACTTGTTTTGAATAATGCTAAACAATATTGATGCTGCTAGGCACACTCTGGGAATATAACTAGACTAAATTTGCAACAATAACTGATAATATGTATAATCTGGAACGGTTTCACACAAAACAAGAATATTTGAATGAACAAATACACATGCCTGTAGCACAATGTATGCAGTGTATAATTACAGAATGTACATAAAAGGTTTTATTTATGTAGTCGGTTAATAAATGTGCAGTACACTGTGTGAATATATACTGTATACAAGAGCAATGGTGACTGGGAATCTGATTTCAAGCTTCTACACAGATAGGATACACTGGTTTTTCTTTTGCCAGCTGTCAGACCAGCTGTTCTGCTGCTTGTCAAATCATACAAATAAAAAAACCCACCTGATTCTTCTGATACCAAGATGAGTCCCAACCAGAGAGTTCAATAATATGAGTGATGAACCTGTAAGAAAAAAATAAGATTTAAGTGGTGTAATGTAGAGTGGGATGTCTGGAATACTACATTTCGCAGCTTTCTTTCCCTGGCATGTCATGAAGGAGTAGGAGTGAATGTCTCATTAAAGTACTGAATTGTGGTGAGAACAATGGTTCCCTGGATGAATGCTAAATGAGTAATTTCTCCATGGGCTCCTTAGCAATGCAAGACTTAGTAGGTAGAAAAAAAATCACAAGCCAATGATTTCAGCTAGAAATAAGAGAAGAAAAAGCAATACGTCTTGTGTTTTGTGACTGATTTTAGGAAAGAAAACAGAATGGAACAAGGAAAAAAATGTATAAAATGAGTTGCATTCCTTAATGAAACAAAGAAATGGAAAGACCAGAGAAGAATATAACGAAAGAAGATCTTTTAAAGAAAGAAAGAAAAAAAAAGGATGAGAAAATAAAAGTCATAGCTTTAGTATGTCTTGAAAAGACAACAAAAGTTGAAGCACATGAAAGATAATCAAGATATTCAATTCCTGTTCAGTCATCATTAGCAGAATACCCGAGCTGGAAAACAGAAAGGGCAGTTCACTGCTACCATCACCATAGTGTTAACAGAGAATAATATGTTATTAAGTATAATGAAAAGGCAGTTAGACAAAACAGGAGTTCTGTGTGCCCACAGGCCAGCTATGGAAGCTTTAAAATGTTGCTAATAGAAATATCCCCCAAGCATCCAAGACACATTTGGTCCTTATCATAATTTCCAGGAACATCTGCTCCATGATCCTTCTCAGAACAGAGTTGAGACTGTTTGGCTTGTTGTTCCTTGGATCTTTCTTTTATTCCCTTTAAAAACGAGTGCTATGCTTCGCATTTTCCAATTGGTGGCTTACCAGCTTTATCTGTCAGTTCTCTCAAGACCCTCAGATGCATCTCATTAGGTCCCATGGACTTGTTCTTTATGACTTCATGCTCTTTAGACGGTCTCAAAACCAATCCTTTCCAACAATGGGCAATTCTTCATTCTCTCAGTCCCTGTTTTTACCCCCTGTGACTTTGGAATTGTTTTCCTGATTCTCTCTTACTGTGTTCATTTTTGGGCACCACAATATGTGAAGGATATAAAACTACTGGAATGTCCAAAGAAGGGCAACAAAGATGTTGAAGCACTATCCAGCAACAACTAAATCGTCAATATGTAATCAACATTATTCTCATTTTAAATCCAAAAAGCAGCATGATACCAGCTAATATGAAAAAAAACGAACTCTATCTGAGCCAAAATCAGGACAACTGTTCAATGAAAAACGTTACCTAACAGAGTGGGAGGAAAATTTTTTGCACTAAGAAAAAAAGAAACAGCTAAACAAGAAAAAAAAATTGGCTGAGAACAGCGTAAGGTACCTACTACATCTGGAGAAAGCAACTCTCCCTCCCAGCATCACCCAACACATAACCCAGTGGTGGAGGCTGAAAGCTTTGGAAAACCCTGGAAACTTAATCATCTCATACAGGGGTAAAATTCCAAATTGGTGATGGAGAGAAAGACGATGTCCACTTCCGTCTTCTTTCTTTATACATCTCCTGGGTCTGATTATTTTTTTCTTACTATCTATTATCAAGGACAATAATGATCAGCACTGGATGGATGCCATCTGCTGGATGGATGTCACGGTATTGTATACTCACATTGTATTTACTCATGTAAATTTGCTAAAAGTTAACTGTTTTGAATATGTAGTTATAGTGATCAATTACTCTGTAAGAACTAACTCAGCACAATGTGTGTTGCTATCAAATGTTAGTCTACTACAGTTTTGTCTTAAAGCTTTAAATTTTAAATTGGCTGTATTTTTCAATCTTTCTAACATTCCCATTCTATCATCTACAATCCCTTATAATGATATGTTCATAAAATATATTTATTTGCAACACTTGTAATGGTAGTCATGATAATAACTAAATCACTAGATAGGGTTTCCGAAGTGTACAAAAATATGAATCAAATTTTAAAAATATTCATTTCTAAAAATAAAAATTTTAAACTGAAAATATTTAAGCATTATTTTTTTATTTTCAAGATATTTTATATTTTGAAAGCTACTTACAGCTTCTCTGATTTCTTGGAATCATTTTCTTATTGTTCTCATTCTGGAATTATTCTTCATCTTCTACACCTTTTCTTTCCATTTAACTTGGAAAGATTGTCTATTACAGAGATAACTGAGCAATATGTTCTGAAAGCTGAATTTCCTTAAAATCCTTAGTTATCTGTCCTATGTTGGGACAGTGGATGTAGATTTAGATGAAAGACAATACCATTGTCTTTTATATGACCTTATAAATTATTAAAAAGATTGATTTATTTTGAAAAGTGTCCAATAAAACATTGTTTATTAACTACTTCTGTTCATTCTGTCTTTAATAATAAAATAGACATGATTACTAAATGTGGCTGTTCAGCTTTAGGCATTATGTCCACCTCTAGAGCACAAAAAGTGCACTGCAATTAAGCCAGTAGCATTACATCAATGAATGTTTACAAAATACATTCATTAAGATTTGACCTAGCATGTGTTTCTCTTGAATATTCATTTTTAGGAAGTCCTGAATAAAATTATTTGGCATTCAACAATTGACTAGATCTCTTTGTACAATGTATGTGTCATCTGTTTTATGTGAGATAGACAAAAATCATTGTTTGCTAGACTAAGAAATACACTGTCTGAACCTTAACTTCTCTGATTAACCTTATTAGTAAAATCTGCCACAACAGAATAAAGTTCACTGCTTCAATTCAGTAAAGTGCAGTTAACGTATTACACTACAAGGAAATTAGTCACTAGAATGGAAGGGTTTGCTCTGGCTGAAGTCAAGTCATAAAAGATGAGGAATGAATGCACAGAACAGCCAAAAATCTGTATTTATTTATAATCAACATTACTTATGAGCTGATAAAACATAAGTGAATCAAATGTCATACACCAAAGAACACATACACGATTTTAATATTTACTAGATTCCTAAAAGAAAAGTGTTTTAAATTATACACTAACAAAAAAATAAATAAATAGATATACTTCTCAGATAATTTAGGTTCTGACTCTAATCAGGTTTTTGAAGAAATCGTTTCCTGTTGAGACTTGACCACTTTGCAATTAGGAGGATTCTAAAAGCATTAACAAATCATTAACACCCATAATTTTCTTGTGGTCAATTTTTATATTGAATACTGTGAAATTTTGATAAAGGACATTCTAAGCTAAGATTTGGTATTGACATGACAGCTAATACCTTTTGGGTTTATAGAGCGTATCTGAGCCTTAGAGATAACTTGCATTACACTAATTATTCAAAAATCTTTCTCAGTGCAGTGTATTCCTACAAAACTGGCAATGGTTTCTGTGGAAATAATTGCTTCAGTGATGACTATGCAAAAAAGGATGGCTTAAGAGATAGATCTTCAAGGTAAAAGACTGAAGTTAACTGCTTTGATGTACCTTTGTGTAAATGTACAATAATTCTGGGAAAAGGTTATCCTCATAAGTTACTAGGATTCATTTCAGGATTAAAAACATATTTACCTTGATGTAACGATAACTAGAACACACTTTCTCTCCACTCCCCTGAGGTTTTCAGGAATTATTGAGAAAATTTGCATAACCACAGTCTTGTTGTTGTTGTTGTTGTTTTTACCTAAATCTAGGATACAGAGTTTAAGGCCTACCTACTCTCAGGCAGACCAACACTTCCTCCCAACTTCGTGTCATCTGCATACTTATTGAGGGTGCACTCTGTCCCGTCATCCAGATCATCAATAAAGATATTGAACAGGACTGCCCTCAATACAGACCTCTGGGGAGCACCATCTCATGGCCTGCTGGGTTTAACTCTGTTCACGAGCAGACTGAACCCCATCCTCCCACCTGTTTCTTACTCAGCGAAGAGTGCAACTTTCCAAGTCATGGGCTGCCAGCTTCCCCCAGAGAATACTGTGGGAGACAGTGTCAAAGGATTTGCTAAAGTCCAGGTAGACTACATCAACAGCCTTTCCCTCATTTGCCACGCAGGTCACCTGGCCATCGAAGGAGATGAGGTTGATCAAGCAGGACCTGCCTTTTGTGAATCCATGCTGGTTAGGCCTGATCCCCTGGCTGTCCCACACATGACGTGTGATCAGACTCAAGATGATCTGCTCCATGACCAAGATCATGCTGACAGGCTTGTAGTTCCCCAGATCCTCCTGCAGACACTTCTTACAGATGGGCATCACATTTATGTCTCCAGATTGGGTTGACCAGAACTGCTGATAAATGATAGACAGTGGCTTTTCTGCCAGCTTTCTCAGAACACTTGGGGGAATCCCATCTGGCCCCACAGACTTGTAATGGTTTAGGTGGAGCAGCAAATCGCTGTTTCCTCCTGAGTTGTGGGGAGTTTATTCTGCTTGCCATCCCTGTCTTCCAGCTCGGGGCTGAGTGCCCTGAGGATAACTAGTTGGACTATTAAAGACAGAAGAAAAGAAGACACTGAGAAACTCAGCATTCTCCTCATCCTCAGTGGTAATGTTCCCCTCTCTATCCAATCAAGGATGGAGATTCTCCTTGGCCCCCTTCTTGTGTTAATATATTCATAAAGTCATTATTTTTATCTTTAACAATGGTGGCCAGATTAAGTTCTTGCTGGGCTTTTGCCTTTTTAATTTTCTCTCTGCAAAGAGAAAGCACTTCAGAAAATTCCAGACAGGTTTTCAAATACAATACCAGTTATAGTTCAATTCCTCCGCCCATGCTACCCCCAGAAAACCACAATTAATAAATACTAGCAGAATTTTTATACTGAAACAGAACAAAGTTCCTTAAGCACCGTAAATATAGCCTTTTTATGACTTTATGTTTGTTGGAGAGGCAGCGGTATAAAATTCTACATAGGGAAAAAGTATAAGGTATTTGGTTTCTTCCATGATAAGTAACAGATACATATTTGATCACTCTAATTTAGAAATTGAGTTTATGTAGTAATTTAGGCAAAGATTCGTGGTATTTTTGTCATATTAAGTTATATATATGTATATAAGTCAGTAGACAACGAACACGAGAATGCTCAAGTAAAATACCAATGACTTAAGGCCTAAATATACACTTTTTTTTTTTATTAATAATCATCCTGACCTCCTGTTCGTAGACACCGCAAGAGATTTCCCTTTAACACATTTCACAAAATTATTTGCTTTGATTAGGGGAGAAAAAGGACATTTAATTTTAAATATATCACAAGTGTGAACTTTTAGCCATTGAACTAACAGACGGTTCAATTCTTGTGAATAAAACGATATTCATTAGCTGTGTGAATGAAGTTATTACTCCTCCCTTTCCCTATGTAGCAAATCACTCCAATAATGGAGGTCTGAGGAAATGCATAACAGACTTTCAAAGTAAGATATGTTGTTAGTCGCAGGAGGTTTGTCTAGTGTGATTTGGAGTCTCTGCTACTAAACTACTTTGCCATCTACATTAACAACTGAAATACTGAAGCAAAGGTCATACTTTAAATAGTATAATAAAAAGTTCAGCTTTTTTTTACCTCTTATACAAATGCTTTGACATTCACTTTATATTACATGTAGTTTTCTATTCCCTTGTTATTCAGATCAAGAACAGGAAGTGATGTTATTCTTTTCAAGTATTCTTTTCACTTTTTGTATACTGCAGTCTCCATTTGTTTTTCTGGATAGACAATACGCAGCGTTTAACAGAACACAGTACTTGAAGTTTTCCAGGCTGTACTCAAATTCACTTGTATTAGACATCTTTACATTTCTTTCTAACTAGGCGTTCTGTTTTTGAGGCACATATAACACTAATATTTAAAAGAATTCACCTATCCCCAAACCCCCAAATGGAATTTCCAAATGGATGAGAAAAATGTGTTTAGCAGCACTTGTAAATTATGGACCATGTTTTTAATACAAGATGGGTTCTGGAAAAGGGAGAATACCTTCACAACCAGAACTATCCCAAAACAAATGTACTATAAGTTAAAGATTTTTTAGGCAATAACCAAGACAATACAAAAGTAAAAAAAAAAAAAAATACAGGGCACGAAGAGGGAGAGGAGGGAAGGATGATTTGGTTGTACAGTTCTCTGGTGACTAAAAAACAGTTTCTGTATATAGGAATTCGGATTTGTCATTAATCCCTATGGCTCATCTATTTCCATATGCAAATGCTTCAAATGTGTAAAATAAATGACCTCTACAAGCAAATATTGTCGTTGTGCAATTTAAAACATAATTTCTTTCTCCATGCTTCCAAAAGCCCAATTAACTAATATATAAACTGGTGGAGATGTTTATTGCTTTTTCATTCATTTGTTTATTTTTCTTGGATGTATTTATAAATACTGTTAAACACATTTATGATGGTAGAAAAATCATAGATACCAAAAGGTTTGTTGCAACATACTTCTCATGCTTTTTCCCTTCCCTCCTCCATCTATATTTATCATGTGACTGAAATACTGAGATTGAGATGCAACTGTAAGGCAGCCCACATAAAGAAGAATGACATTCTGGTTTTATCACAGAAGAAAAAAGTTTTTTTAATATTCTGTAAACAATGTTCAAAATAATTTCATTCTTGCAAAAGTGTTGTTATAAAAATTCTGCCTGTCTCTTTGAAATGTTGATTACTTCTTCAAACAAGCATCAATTTCATTAGAATTCATTAATCTTTCTGCACAATTCTTCATTTTTATTTCTTCATTTTTTTCTCGATGTGGCCTTCATACAACATATTGACATATTACAATATGATCACAGTCTAAAACCTGGCTATCCAATGTTTTGCTGTGCCTGGGCTGCATTGAGTGAAGAGGAATTGTCCTGAGTCACACATACAATATATAATGCAGTTGATGTATATAAGAAACAAAAATTATTTTAATTTTTATATTTTTTATTAAAACATAAAAAACTAGAGCAACAAAAATGTAAAACCAGTGGGATATTTGACCTCGTTTTTGTGAAATTAATGCATAATTTTTTGATGAAATTTTACTCTACTTGTACTTCATCCTCGCAAATAGTTCACAAATGTACATACTGCCAAAAAAAGACAACACGAGCAAGGCATGACAGTGAAGCAAGGAATATTTTTCTCTGGCAAGACAGGTCTTATAAAAGTCTAGTAAGGAGATATGATCAAATTTTTGATTGAACATCTGATAGCAAGCGTACACTATCCATCTGAAAATTTGCAGGAAATTTATTTATGTCAATTGAAAATGGAATTGCAAATATACCAAAAAAATGATGATTTTCTTGGCAATCTTAAACCATTCCCAAATTATTTTGTCAAAATGGAAAGCAAGGCTGAGTATTTTTCACTGTTCACAGGACTGTGTTTGGCCAGTGTATCAAAATGCATAAAATTATTTGCCATAATTTGAGTTTGCACTGAGCTCTCATCTTGACCTGGTTTCAGCTGAGACACTGTTGACAGCTCACCTGTCTTTTGGTTGTTGCTGAGTGATGGGTGCAGCAGATCATGTTCTGTAAGTCCACGCATGCACATTCTGGTTAATTAAATGAATCAGATTCAACTCATAGTGTTATATGAGAATAAATGAATGAAAAAAAAAAGGCAAGTAATGAAAGAAGGCCTTACCGAAACAAATATGAACATATATTAAATCATGCTCTGTTCCAATCAAAACGCAGCTTCCATGAAAATCAAAGCCAATTTCTTTTAGGTTGATCCAAAATGATTATTTCGTTCATATTTTATTTTGAATAGCACTCATTTTCATGATTCTAGTTAAAAATATCATCAACATCTGGACTAAAAGAAAAGCAAAGCTATAATTTTAAGTGAGGAAGGTCTTCAATATGTTTGGAAGCTCTGCCTTCTGTAGGAATAATAAGTCATGAAAATTTTTTTATTTAAATCTACTCATGGGAAAGCTATTCACGAGCTTCACTCTGAAAAGTCACTTGTCACTACACCATTTTGAAAGCTATAGGCTAAAATCTGCAGTTAAAAATGATAAGAAATACAAGATAAAAATAAATCAAATATTTGTAACTATTATTCTCTTATCCCTATTTTTACCCTCTGCCTGCTCTTCCCTTTTCTATCTTTTTCTAAGTGAAAAAAAAAGAACACTTTAATTTGAATATGATTAGTTTTCCATTCTTGAAAAATTCCATATATTTTTTTAAAAATTTGCCCTTTATTATTAATTTTCGAATCTCTTTTCACAAGTAGTTTTTTCTTCCTTTCTGCTTTGAAGAAATTTAATCAATTTATGGATGTATAATGCTATTTTTTCTTCACAGCTGTATTATCGTGCTTCAGTTTCATCTGTTTTGCCACAGAGCTTAGTGTTATTTATAGCTCTTCTCACTTTGAATTAGCTTTGCTATTATGTAAAGACATCTTAATATTTCTTTCACATTGCAGAGCCATTCTATCTTCCAACTTTTGTATAACTGTCAGATCACTGAATCTAAGCAAAAGCTTTTATTTTTGTTCTTAACAAACACCATTGACTTTAAATCTTCCTATCAAACACTACCAATTTTCAGCCTGCAAGCCAGAATCTCCACCAGATGGTAAGCGACTGTCTAACCTGCCAGACAAGATCCATTCAAATCCAGTTCTCCACTGAAGGTCATGGGCATTAGGAAGTCTCCAATATGACACACCTCTTTCTCTCTAGATTTTGTTAAATATGAGATTTGCACAACCTGCTGAACAGACTCAGTCTGAGTTTCCCTTCCTGGACTATTTTAGACACATTTACTTTGACATATCCTAAAGGTGATCTTTTTTGTTTGCTTGGTTTTGATTCTGTTTCTGTTTAAAATCACGGTGGACTACATTTTCAGATGTTGTTCAGGCTAAGCTCTGACCTTCTGTGGGACAGAGTTTTCTGAGCAGGGTACCTCCTTGTGCTCTGCTCATGGATCACACCAAATTGCCTAATTGTTACCATCAGCCAAGCTTGTTTACCTCTGCCTAATGAAGACAGAGAGGACTGAACTTCAATACTGAGTCCTGTCATGATCTGTCCATTCAAAAAAGTCAAGGCTGTCTCTAACAATCAGCCTCAAACACTAACTCTGTCACTTAGGCCATCTCAGGTGGTGAGATTTTGCCTTTTAGTACAGTTAGTGTCAGAGTACTAATTTACAGGATACTTTTGGCTCCCATATGCTGAAAAGGATTGGAAAGACCTCCTAATCTGAGACTTGAAATCTTTTTGGAACTTGCAGAGCTCTGTCATGTAATGGTCTTTTTATTAATCCCAGCTCAACATTACCCTTGTGGCACAGAAACCACCAGGTGACCTTCTCACAGAGAGGATTTCTCCTACATTAAGAGATCTTCCTGCTGTAACTGCATTCATGAAATCTGTTGCTATAACTTAAAATTGAGTAATGCTCATCTCTACAAGAAAAGATTGCAGAATCCAAGCCTTATAAATACTTGCAAAATCTTAGCACAGACCATCTCTTTTCATTTACAGACGTTATTTCTTAAATCAATTATAATCTCACTTCATCTGAGTTTGTGAGAGTGCTGTCCATCAACTATATACTCCAGTTGATGAGCAAGCATAGCAGAACAGAAGAGCTTTAGCTTACCTAGCAGCCCTGTCAGTAATGAGGAATGAGCACAGGATTAAACGAATGGCTGTTGGCTGTGGCAGTTCTTGTAAAGGTACAGTTGTAAGGGAAACGTAGCAATTCCTGAGCTGTGCAATCTCCTTTACAGGCTCTTTTGCTGTGGTGAGCATTCAAAAGAATTCTCAACTACAGAGAAACTTTTCTGTTCTTTTTGTTTTGCTCTTTGAACATGTTTGGACTCTGCTTTGAACTACTCCCAGCTTTTCATAGCTTTGTGACATTATCATGGCTTTTACCTTCTTCCTCTATATTCCCTCAAACCAGGCATTAGGAAAGGGTCCATGATTAGGGTTAATGCCAGTACATTTGTTCCATCCAGTGAAGATTAAAGCAAACTTAACATGTGCAACCAGAGCACTGCTTTGACACCAGTTACTATCTACACCAGAAATGACAGATACTGTGCATCGTTACTGTTAGATTTAAACCTACAGTCAGTCACTTTCAGCTAAATCAAAGCAGAGGAAGAATACAGAGGTATGTAGTGGTGCAATTACACAACTTTAATAAAATTTGAAAAGGTAATCTTTAGCCCTAGGAGTCTACACAGCAAGTTGAACATGAGTCTGCAATGTGCACTTGCCACTAACAAGGCTAACAGTATTCTTGACTGCATTAGACAAAGCATTTTTCAACAGGTCAAGAGAGGTGATTCTTCTCTACACAGCATTGGCACCTGGAGTATTCGATCTAGTTCTGTGTCTTCAGGGTTTACAGACTTTGTATTTTTTTTTGAAGTGAGAGGAGAGGAAGAGAGAGTGAAAGGATATTTGGGACAATGTATGAATTAACTTGAAGAGAGAGAAAGATAATAGCATCCGGAAGCTATAGAATGCACTTTATATGAGGGCATATGAGTGATGCTATTTTCACATGGTGTTATTCAATCCCATTTTTAGAAGAGAAAGATTTAGGATAAGTGCAGCCTACACAAAGGTTGCCAGAGATCACTCTGGAATTTGAAGATATAAGGACAACATTGGCCATGATGTTGCAGGCATCAGTAAAGGTGAGGAAAAATGGAATAGCATGCACAAAGAATCAAAGGATGAAGAATGTTGCAGTTCTTAGGCTGAGTGCAAGTCTTGCATATATTCTACCTCTAAATCTAGGTGGTTGTGTGATGTAGGTGACTTTTCTGTAATAATCTGCCGCCATTGAAGATGACTAAGAAGAAAGATCATGATATGCTCTTGATTCAGAGCCAATGATAAAAGACAAATGGAATTGTTCATCATATCTGGTGAGTATTTCTAGAAAATAAAAAAGAAAATGTTCACAACCTTGTAAGATTTTCTAGAATGTGGAAAAAAATGTAAAGAAAGTTATTACAAAATTATTTCACATAGCCTGCTATGTGAGAAATTATTAGGAGAGCTAGGAGGTGTAAGGATTTAGCCTGGTGAAATAAGACTGAGATGGTATATGATTGTTTTCTATAAACAAATTAGAATGGGCAAATTACAGAGAAGAACTTTTCAGGATAAAGAATATTGGCACAAGTGTAAATATATATTAAGTGGCTGTGAATACACTCAGGTCTAGATATCAGAGGACTGAGGGTCTGTAAAAATTTCTGTGAGAAACCTTTAAGTCCAAAAACAAACTCAAACAAATACATGTCATGCTATGCTTATGAAAAATATTATGACAGAACTGACTCCAACTCTGGAAAATTGGGCAAGCTGACACTTGGAATTCCTTTCAGTCTTTATTCCAATGTATATTAAATTTAGATAAGCAAACAACATTCCATAGTATGATTTTGAGCAAGATAAATAGGCTAAAGTAAAAGGAAATAAAAGAAATATTTTTTTTTT
Source organism: Penelope pileata (assembly GCA_013396635.1). Lineage (NCBI taxonomy): Eukaryota > Metazoa > Chordata > Aves > Galliformes > Cracidae > Penelope > Penelope pileata. The sequence continues at coordinate 16,726 of WBMW01000250.1, forward strand.
GGTCAAATAGGCAAAATGAAAAGTCTGAACTGCTTATAGATTTTCCATCAAAACAACATTCAAATAGTAATATAAATTACATGTTGTTGCAAAGTGTGTTCTGTTTCTGCAGAAAATGTTAAATATTTGCATCAAAAAATGTAATCTTCACCTTTTTATTTTCAGTTATTCATTTTGTTGGACACCTATTGTGCCATGTCATGAAAATGAGTAGCACATAAACACTAAACACACATAACAGAAATGTAGGTGACCTCAAACATAGGACAAAAATATCTATTCTTGCTCCAATTCTGTATTTGTGATGACGGTTTGATGCAAGCAGAATGGCTGTATGTCCCAGTAGCTATGATTATATGATAAGAGTTGGGGTTAGCAGACTATCACCTCTTCCACACAAACAATTCACACGAATACCTCCAAAGTCTATGAGTGAATCATCTGTATGCTCTCAACAACTCATGAAAGACAAGCTGTGCTTCACTACCTATCAGTCTTTTGCCATGCAAAATAAGAGGTAAAGAGCCAGTTTACTATTACTTAAAATGCTACTGAATGCCAGGTGAACCACTGTAACTATGTGCCTGCTCTTAGGTGTTAGTAACAGTGAGATGATTTGAATCATTTTATAATTTCTGAATGTCACATTCACTTACATCACAAGCTTGTATATCAAGGGAGTGCATATAGGTATTTACTGCGTCATGTCAAAAATAGTGCCTAGACATTTCCTCCCCCAAGAGAACCATTATCATTAATTGAGACAAGTCTTGCACTGCATATGACTACAACCTGAACACAGCTAAACAAGTTGCACTACAATTATAAATAACACTTCTCTATATGTTGGAGAAACTCTTAAGGTAGTCAGAGACTTCTGAATCTCCTAAAGTAATTCTCAGCTGCATCTTTAAATCAGTAGGATGCACTAAATGAATTTCAAGTGAGATGAAGCCAGAGATTTTAAATATTTGATTTATTTGAGAAGCAGAGGCATGACTCAAGATTTCTTGCACATATCAATGCTCACAGTGCTGTGTGGGCTCTAACAGTCCACAAACAAATAATAGATATTGTACAGAAATATCTCGTTGCCAGAACTTAATGTTCAAAGAGGAGACAGAGGAGTCCTGAAAAATAACTTTGTTCAAATAAAGGGAAAGTCTACCGGGGCATTTCCCCACAGGGTCTCTCAAATTGTTGGGTTATGCAGACCTCTTTTTATCCCTGAACCCTGATGCTATAGTGAGACCTCACCTTCTTCCCCATTGGCTGAGGTACTTGGGGTTACATTCCTCTCGGTCTGCCTACCACGCATTCATCCTCCCAGTAGGTACCCCCCATAGTTTCCTTTGCCTATGCATACTTCGTAATCTGGATTCAGTTTGTTGTTTTGCCCAACTAGAGCCATCTTTGTCTCCCCTTTGACAAAGTCCACCTCCTCTTTGTTCCGTCATGCAAACAAGACCCACGGGCAGATGCCAAACTGGCATTTCCTGCCATACCTCTGCAAGACAAGACTGTTTAACCAGTTCTTCTCAGCCTTCCTTCATCAGCTCTATCTTGTTTTGCAGGGATCTTCTTCGATTATTTAGACTCTTCTAAATTTCAGTTTATTTTATTTTGCAAGGACACTTTTATTCTGCTTTTCCCTTCAGATATTAACAAGATAGATACAGGCAGAGCACAGACATTTCTGATGTCATGTCATCGTGTATCACCCATGATAAAAAAGTGATCATGGAGAAAAGATAGCAATGTAAACATTGCATGCTCATTTTTAAAAGAAATCCTGCACTGCAAGTCTGAATCAAGAGCAGAGTGGAAATAAAAGTACTTCTATAACATTACAGAGAAACCCACATTTGTTTGTCTTATTTATTTTCCTGCTGTTATACTTACTCCATTAATATAGAGAATACTGTCATGGTTTTTTTGTTTTAAGTCTCACTGAATTTAGGAAGAATATTACATTTTTTTAAGACATTTATCTAATAGTTCCCTCTGTAGTGTGAAAGTTCCACTTCCTTACATGTCAGGATTGCAGTGTGGTGTTTGGATGCTAGTCAAATACAAGGAATGAAGACATGAAAGTATACATGATTAGTTGAGAAAGTAAGCAAAACCACCACTTCCTGTTCTTTGGTCCCTTTGTCCAGAGAAAATGAACTTCATACAACCTTTTAAAATATTGAATTTCTTATTCCACTAAGTATTTTTCTTCTGTAGTCATAAATAGATAGATAGATAGATAGATAAACAAACAATAAAAAATCTTTCAGCTAGTCAATTGACCAAAAAGAAATAATCTAAAAAAAAATCATAAACACACAGAACTGTTGCACTATCAGGTAACATCAGTTGTTAAACTAAATCTCTAGAGAAAAAATATGATAAGTGGTAAACGGAAAATATATTCTGACTCTCAGAAACAAGTGACCATCAACCATCACTGTCAGCAGAGCAACGAGAAGTTTCCTGGCAATTGTGATTGGAAAATTTAACATAGAATAGAGTTTAACTATTTTTACATGACATATGGTGAAAGAAAAGGCAATCTAGTATTCATTATCACAGTTCCAAAGCACCCTCATAAGTTTAAAGCTTTTTGGTTTCACTCTCTGAATAAATAGGCACTGAGATGTAGCTCTTACCCTGATGAATGCAAGAGTTGGTCAAACAAAAGAGACAACCAATTGGACAGTGGTAGGTAGTGGATTTATGTAGATTAAGTTACTTCCAAAGATCGGGCAGAAACTCTAGCAAATAAGGATTTAAATCTAGCCTCACCTGAAGTCCTTTTAACTACTTACCCACAACTTGCCTATTTCTGTAATAAATCATACGCTTTCTCCATTCACTAAAAAGTGAAGTGTTTGTTAGTTCTGTATTTCTTTTCAAAGAGCTTTTGATGATGTTTATCACTGAAATTCTTGTGTACACTTTAGCACTGTATTATGTCTGAGAAACTTCCTCTAGTACATTAACACTTTTCATATTTTCTTTGTTCTTTTATTCTTTTCCCAGGGTAAAATCATATACAGAGAAGCCTTTATATGGTTTTGGCCGGGATAGAGTTAGTTTCCTTCCCAGCAGCTGGTATGGTGCTGTGTTTTCAGTTGAGAATAATGTTGGTAATACATTGATGCTTTAGTTGTTGCTGACAGTTCTTACACTAAGTCAAGGACTTTGCAGCTTCTCACACTGCTATATGCCAGTGAGTGGACACAGCCAGGACAGCTGACCCAAGCTGGACAAAGAGATGTCCCCCCATGACATCATGCATTGGCATTGGTAGGTGGGTGGTGAGCAATTATGTTGTGCATCAATTGCTTCATTTATTCTTTTTGTTGTTATTTGTTTCTTTTCCTTTCCTCTTCCTCAAACCACAAGTCCTTGCTCTTCTCCTTTCCCTCCTCCATCCCACTGAGGCAGGAGAATGAGTAAACATTTGTGTGAAGTTTAGCTGCCAGATGAGTTAAACTACAACAGTCCATTACTTTGGGAATTTTTATTTGATTGAACACTGAAGATTGTGGTCCAAAAATTATTTTGTTTTCCATTATATAAAAATATGCAACAATATATTTTGCATTACAGTAGACAAGAATAAAGCAAAAATTTTACCAATGCATATTTTATATTCTTTAAAATAATATATTAAACATAGTGATCACAATGTATTTGCATGAGCAGAGAACAAATTGGGAATTGTGTGAAAAAGCTGGATTTGAGCTGTGAACATAAACAGGAGTTAATAGACATTTCATTTCTTTTGTTACACTTATGAACGTTGAAATATTTAAAGCAAGCTATCACAATATTAGACGAACTTTTGGAAGTAAATACAAAGTCTTACTGATGTTTCATTATCACTTTCTGCTTTTGCTCTGTTATTAAGTGTTTTTAGTGGAGGATGAATGCAGATTTTGAGAGGTTACAAGCCCGTATTTTAAGTTGTGTTAAAAATCAATTTATAGAAAAGAAGGAAAGATTATTCTTCTCAAAAGCCATTTCATCTTAAAAAGTAGTTAACCGATCTTTTAATTCCCCTACTGCTTTAGTCACAGTAATGCTAAATTGATGACGATATCATCACAGTGTGAGCACTCCATTCAGCTAAAGATGCTTATATTGTTAACAAATTTTACATCAATATTACTTTGAATGTGCTACAAAAATAAGTTAACACAAGCATGCAAGTTACATTTCATCCTTTCTTGTTTTCCACTTGTTTCTTATCACAGAATGAATTGAAGACAATTTGAGAACATTTGCATTTCTGTCATGAAGGGGTAAGGTACTATGTATTTCTAACAGAGCTGGACCTTGCTACAGTGCAGTTATTCCAAAGCAGATGACAGTCAGCAAATTCACAGCCATGTTTATATGATGGCAATATTTAATACTGTATTTCTATGACCTTCTAATTTCTTCCACTGAAGAATAGTTCTATCATTTTGCTGTTATACTTTAGGAGTAGAAAAATCTAGAAACAGTTTTCCATAATCAAGCATTGGTAGATAAAATCTTAAAAAGTATTAATATTGTCTTTCTGTGCATGCATTTGAACCAAACTGTTAGACTGATTTTAATTTCAGAAATAAAATGAATATCCATTCATTTTTACTGTATTTGCAGTTACAAAACAGAAATCCTATTTTAAAATAAAATCTTTGATTAAGTGTCCTGGTGGGCAATAAGTACGGATGCAGAGACGTAATGTGAACCAGTTCTAAAACAAACCCCCTCCCTTGACCCTGCCCTCTGAAACTAATTGGAAAGGTAAACGAGTATAACAAAGTTAAAAGTGTAACAAGTTGTTGAGATAGAAGCTTTGAAAGTTTCTTGCCATTATATCCTTTTAGGCTGAAGCATAGGAATTTGTCTTACGGGGGAGTTATACAAACATGTTTACTGTTGTGGGATACATTCCAATAATATTTTTTATGTGTGGATTCAATGTTCAAATGGAACATGACTGCATGTGCTGTTGAAAGAAATTGATAACCCACTTGACAGCAATCCTCAAGATGACTTTTAAAAGCTTATATACTAAAGCAAAGTAATTTTAAGACTGGCAGCTATTTAAAAAGATAAACAAAACTGTATCTGATCAGACATTGGATTGAAAAACATCTGTAAATGGAATGCAATTATTTATTAGGGTTAAGTACATTGGCATTCAGGAGATATGAAGTCTGAGCTTCAAGTTGCCTCTTCCTTAATCGCTTCACTGATATGTCTTATCAATAGGAAACTCTTTAAAGGTTGACATCAAAGCTCATCTCTCCTCAGAGTCATGTTAATAATCTGGAATCACTTCCCTCACCACCTCCCTTCATCCTAATCTAAATGAATAATGCACCACAGTCTCCCACAGCCTGTAGTATACCGTTCTGGGTGAGTAATGTATTCTTTTGGGAAGGCAGAGTATGTTACATTTTCCAAGAATTACTGCAGTAATACGGTAAAGCAATACGACAAGCTTCTAAAATGAAACAAAAACTACAACAATTTTCCTATAATTTTCCTAGTGTACACAGCGGACAGCTTTACAAGATACACGAAGAAACCTCTTGTGGATGGACAGTGAAATATCCATTACTGACTATGGCAGAACTCATAAACTAGATTATCATCTTATATTTTCCCATTTTCCTGGTATGTTTTGATGCTCACAGACAATACATAGTAATGTGTATTACCTGTGTCACATATAAAAGTTTTATTTTGCATGCGGAGCATCCAGTTTTCAACATCAAATGCTTGTTGTAAGTATTTATGGCTACTACTCCCTATAGTAACAAATAATCCTCACATTATTGCCCTCAATTAACAGCAGCTGCAACAAAAATAGAGTAATATGTTAGGAATATAAGCTTCTATGTCAATAGAATGGACTCCTTCCACTCTCTCTTTCCATGGTGGTCTGCATTTTTGTCCCGCATCACACTAAGATGTAGCTCTGAGCCAGCATCAGTTATATCTGCTTAGATACCACAGCTTAGTCCAACGATTTCAGCAGCAGCAAAGCCAATGTTGGTGCTTTCAAAATTGAAAGCATATCAATGATTTTTCCTAAAAAATCAAAAAAAAAAAAAAAAAAAAAAGAAACCTGCTACCTATGACCTTGTGAGCTAGTCTATTTCTGAAATTTTGTATTTGGTTTTAAAGTTTCACAGAGTTTGTAATGGAAAGAATGGTAGGTTCCTAAACTTACTTATAATAAAAGATGTAGTGAACTCCAGTAACAGGAACAGTTTATTTGTTTGCTGGAAGATGGCAAAAATACCAGATTTAGTTCATTACTTTAAATCATTATATATCTGAATATAGTGGACCTTCATTAGAGTCATTTCTTAATAGGGAATTTCACTATCATTCTGAAATGCTCCCTACACTATGTACATGGACCAAAATATTTTCAGTAACAAAAATATCCATAAAATTCCTGGGCCATAGGGACCAGCTAGGTCAGAATGGATGGGGCTTTGAGCAACCTTATTTAGTGGAAAATATCCCTGCAGGGAGGTTGGAACTAGGTGACCTTTAAGGTCCCTTCCAAACTGAACGATTCCAGGGTTCTACAACCTCCGAAGGGTAGGCCTAGAACTAGCACAGTCACTTGTCTCTTTTACCATGAAAAATAAAGCTCTGAATTTTGGTCTGTAGAATCATGGTACGAAAAAATGTTGTTTTAGTGATAAGACAGTGCTCATGCTATAGCGTGATAATTATTTGTAGGAGATCTCTCAATCTAGAGAAGAGGAGACTGAGGGGGGCCTCATGGCAGCCTATAGCTTCCTCATGAGGGGAGGGGCAGGCACTGATCTCTTCTCTCTGATGACAATGACAGTACTTGAGGAAATGTATGGAGCTGTGTCAGGGGAGGTTCAGGCTGGGGTTTAGGAAAAGGTTCTTCACTAGAGGGTGTTCAGGCACTGGAACAGGCTTCCCACAGCAGTGGTCACAGCACCAAGCAGCCAGAGTTCAAGAAGCATTTGGACAACTCTCTCAGACATGGGCTTTGGATTTTGAGTGGTCCTGTGTGGAGCCAGAAGTTGTACTCAATGATCCTTGTGGGTCCCTTCCAAAGCATTCTATGATTATAGGATAGAGAGTTGTGAGTAAAATAAGAAAGCAGCAAGACTCAGCAAGAACACAACTGCACTCGTTCTTCATTTATATTACAACAGAATTAAAATTCTCGCTCCTAAAACACAAAACACCTGAGGGTTTTTAAATCAAAAACACTGATATGAGACCAAATACAGAAGACACAAGTTATGGAAATCTGTAGTTTCCTATGGTTGAAACAGCAGTGACTACAGAAAATTACAAATATGTTCAAACACACAGAGGAAATAATTTTGTTAAACCTGTTGCTTTTTCTTATTCCCTCTCCCCCTCCCTTTTTTTTTTCTGCTTGCTATTTAGCAATAGCTAAATTTTTAGCTTATTAAGAAAATTAAATTTTGGTTTTTGAGAAAAGTTGTATTGCTCCCATTTCTTTTCTATATTTTATTAACATGGCTCATGTTCTCAGCTGAAAATTCTGCCCACAGAAAACCTTCACACTCCTGCCCTTAAAGAACTCAATGATCTAGCTGAGCTATGCTTCTGGACTGCTATATCTCATTCCAAAGGCAGGACTATAATGACGGACAATGTAAACACTGTATTCTGTCATTCTCATTGCTCCAAACTAGGGAACAGATGTGAGCAGTTTAGTTTCAGGCAAAGGCCAAAAATAGATGGATATTATAGCTAAATTTAAAAATAAATTAAGGTTGTAGAAATAGGCAGAGCATCCACAGCTTCTTTGAGCAACCTGTTCCAGTGCTTCACTGCTCTCTAAGTGAAGAATTTCCTTCTAACATCTAATCTAAATTTCCTCTCTTTTAGTTTAAAACTGTTCCCTTTCTATCACCATCGTGTAAAAAGTTGGCCTCTGTTTTGTTAATAAGCTCCCTTTAAATTCTGAAAGGCCATAACAACGTCTCCCAGAAACCTTTTCTTCAGGCTGAACAATTCCAGCTCCCTCAATCTTTCTTCATAGGAACAATGCTTCAGCCTTCTGATTAAATTCATGGCCCTGTTCCGGACCTGCTACAACAGCTTTGTGTCTTTCTCGTGCTGGGAGCCACAGCCTTGGATGCAGCACTCCAGATAGGGCCTATCGGGGACAGAGTAGAGGGGAAAAAATTCTCTCTCTCACTCTGCCAGCCACTCCTCTTTTAATGTAGCCCTGGATACAGTTGGCATTCCACACTGCAAGTGCACATTGACAGTTTATGTTGAGTTCTTCATTCAGCAACACACTCAAATCCTTCTCCTCAGGGCTTCTTTCAATCCGTTCTCTACTCAGTCTGTATTTGCACTTGGGATTACCCTGATCCTAGTGCAGGACCTTGTGCTTGGCCTTGTAGGCGTGTTGTTTGCATCAGTTCACCTCTCATGCCTTTCAGGATCCCTCTGGATGGCATCCCTTCCTTTCAACATTTGACTGCACCATGCAGCTTGTTTTTGTCTGCATGGTACTAAAGGTTTCTCAGAAGGATTTTTCAGAATGGGAAAAGTGGAATAAGAAGTTGCAATCCCATGTTACTCTATGGTCTAATCTTCCTGGAAGACACCATAACCTTTCTACAGTCTTTTTGTGTCACCGTAATTCTGACTGAATTGTGAGATCAAGTCCACCACAAACACTTAGCTAAGGATACCACCTAAAAAATCGCTCCCATAAAGCAGTTGAATGAGAGACTGAAGGGAAATTAATTATCAGTGATTGTAAACATTATTTCCTGGGAAAAAAAGTTAAATTTCCTTTAATGAAATTACAATTGCATTTTAAGTATGAATTAATTTTAATCTTAATTTAATTAAAATTCAGTGTTAATATTTCTACTGAAAAATGATGGCATTTAAAATTATCCTCTAGAAAAAAAAATAAATAAGTATCAGAATTCATAAGGAACGAATCTAAAGTGATGAACTTGTAATTAAAAGAAAGTATAAGGAATTCCACTGAGTTCTCCTTACTCTTGAGAAAAAATCTGTAAGCATGCATAAGAGGGAAATTAGTACCTGCAATCAACATAGCTCATGCTTTTCAATCAGGCACACGGACTATATGATTAACAAAATATTTATCAGCATCTAAAATTATTTTCTTGGTACAAATATAAAACTGTGATGCGTTCTTTGGTTGCATGCTTGTGATATTCTGAACTTACAAATTTAATAGTAATAAAAGTAACCTATGAAAGCATAGCTATCATCAGTCCAGTCTTCAGTGTTTATCCAACCAACAAACAGATCAGAGAACATATTTTTCCATCCTTTGAATGTATATTACAATTTTGAACATTGTTGCGACATGAAGGCTCGGACAAACACTATACGACCAATATGATCAAGTGAATGCCACTTTATTGCAGCTAATACAGATTCTTTTATAATAATTTGTTATCTTGCTAGAGACACATGGCTATTAGTGATTGGTTAAAGACAGTGAAACACACATTAGCAGTCCATTTCTAATTGGTTATTGACAGTTGTTGGGAAGTGAAATGTTATTGAGAAAACAGTTCCTGTTATCACATTCGGGAGTTGTTCTTGTTTCAGGATGTTCTTATTTTTGGCTGTTTTCTGACCTTGTCTTCGGCACGTACCTCGGATCTGGACTTTATCTTCTGCACGCACCCCAGCATTGTATTCATACCAATCATCTCTGCTTAGATTTCTGCATTGTCCATAATTGCTGGATTGCTCACATGTCCGTTGTTGTACAAAAATTCTCCCACAGAACATGCCATTAGTGAAAATCTCTAGTTTCAGCACAAATCCAGCCTATGGACAGAACATGGATGAAGATTATTTGCAAAATATTCCTTGTGCTTCGCTGCATGAGAATGAGGTAAACCAGATTGAGATTGAGATCTCAACTTTGCCTGGAAACATCAGAAAAATGGGTACATTGTCTCTTAAAAAAAGGAAGAGCAAAGTAGCTCACAATTCAGGGATACTGGACATTGTCTAGAGATTATTTCAAAACTTTCCATATTTTCAGCCAATGCAAGTAGATTATTGTTAGCAATTTGAAATTATTAGGATTTGAAAGTTGGGCTAGTGAACTGGTACTGATTTGAATCACCAAATCAGAGTGGCAAGGCATAGCTTGCAGCTGAGGAATGATAGAGGTACAGATGTACAACATGCTTGACATCAGGAATGGATGCTGCAGAGCAATTATCAAAGCTGTTAGGGAAAGAATAGTTACTGAGATGCCATCAAATTGCAAACTCCAATTACGCATATATTTATGGCTTGACATTACAGAGAAGTAATGTAAGCCACAGTAGTAGCAAGACAGGACAAATTGTGAATTCCTGCATTGAATATGTACATAGATTTGCCTCCATAAGTTAAGTGTAGGAGGTGGGAGGAAGCTACAAAATATCCAGTGTGGGTTAAAGAAAAGAAAAAGAAAAAAGAAAAAAAAAAAACAGAAAGATGCTTTATGTCCTGCATTTGAGTATGCGCTGTTTCTACAAACCCAACAGTAAGCTGAATGCAAGTCAGGGTCACATTCTAATTACCGATGTTCAGTGAGTAGCTAAGGTACCCATGAGAGGGAGACATCATAGGCTGGATATCATGAATATTCAGTCAGCACCAGAATTGTTTTGACATTGGATTTTAATTTGGAAGTCATAGCTTTTCTCCTGGCTGCTACACTTTGCAGACATATCTGCAGCCTAACTTCTCTGATTGAAGAGTGCTGTTTTTTTGCTGGAAAACATTTTCAAAGCTGCAAGTTGCAGTATAGTACATCTGGTCAAAGGCTATTATGCAAAATTTACTGATACATGCCTGTTGTGTCTGGGGTGAGGACCCAGTGCATACCTACTGACACTTTGCAACCTCAGGACATGCATCTATGCCATGTCGATGTCTCACAGCTAACACAGAGGTCAAACCAGGGCTCTTACTGTATACAGTGCTCCTCAAAAATATTGTGAAAAATATCCGAGCATTTCAAAGCAAAGTAACTTTTCCCTCTGAATTTCAGGAAAGAAGCACGTCACCGAACATCTTTTGCTTAGGGCTTGACAGTAAATTCTGGTTGTGAGGAATAACCCTTCTCTGCCACAGGGAACCTGATCTTACCAATATAGGAAAAAATGGTAACTTTGGTAATTTTGGGGCATGACAATTTTTTTTCCTCTATAGATAACAAATCTCCAGCAAATCCAAAAAGATCTGATATAAATTATCCGAAATGACTGTGAGAACCATTCTAAGTCAGGAAATAGAGGAGTATAAAGGAACAGACATATAAATGTAACTAACGTGTGCATGTGTGTCTGCGCGCACAACTCAGTAACTTATGTCGAAATGACTCGCCTTCCCATGGCTAGGCATTGTAAAATTAGCAGTGCCTTTCAAAAAATCATGTTTTACTTTGAGAGCAACAGTTTTGTGTGGTTTATTGGAACAGTCCAACTGTACGGCCATCTATGACATTACGATTTCTTGCTAAATTGTATTGACTATTATGACGGAAAATATTGAGCATGAGAGCCCCCAGCTGTTAGTGAGCAGTGAAAAGAGGGAACTTGTTCCAGAGAATAAATATATTCATGTCAAAAATCTTTTTTTTCTTTTAATATTTTAGTAAGAAAATATTTGATGCAAATCCAAGAGATAATGGCTATCTCAGCCTCAATTTTCTTTTGCATGTTAGATCATTGGAGATCACAGTAAGAGGTAGACTAGTTGAATTAATCTTATTTTCCTTTCTGAGCTAGAACACTCTTCTAGGGATGAGGCCAGACTCTTCATTTGTGTGGGGTGATAGGACAAGGAGCAATGGCAAAAAAACCCGCAACATAGGAAGTTCCACACTAGCATGCATAAGAACTTCTTCACGGTGTGGGTGACGGAGCACTGGAATAGGCTTCCCAGGGAGGTTGTGGAGTTTCCTTCTCTGGAGATATTCAAGACCTGTCTAGACACCTACCTGTGTGGCCTGCTCTAGGGAATCTGTTTTGGCAGGGAGTTGGACTCGATGATCTCTAGAGGTCCCTTCCAAACCCTGCAATTCTGTGATTCTATGATAAACTTGCTGATTATCAGTCACTGCAGTACTTTCAGGTTCTTCAGAGTCTACTGAACAATTTATTAAGGTTTGCTTTTCTGTGAGAGTGAAATATAGGCAAAATCTGTCATCTCTCAGGAAATCTTAGTCAGTGAATTTTATAAATAAACATCTATGTAGTAATTTCATTCATTTTTTTTCCTTGACAACAGTTAATTGAAGGTACAGATGCAGAAGATAAACAGATGTTTTGGAGTTTAAATATGTACATATAGGAGAAGTTATTTCAATATACGCTTTACTTTTCATTATTCCTTTTCCTTCTTTGTGCACTCACAATGGCATTCCCATTTCAGAAGGAAGAAAGTGAAATTATGGATGAGGAGATGCCTCATCAGGGAAACACAGCCTGTAGTCAGTGTACCACAGACTGGGTGAGTAACTGCACTTTTGGCAAGCACCATCCTCTTCTAAGAGCATTTTAAAAACTCTAAAAAAGAAATAAGGTAGTAAGGGGAAATGTCTTACGTGAATCTTTTGGCAAAAAGCAGTGCTAGTTCTCATGAGAAAGAATGGCGTAAAAAACTACAGCATTAAATTCACAACTTTGAGTCCTTATATCACCATTTCTGGAAAGATAAACAAATATATTTATATTATGTTAACAGGATTTTTTTCAGCCTTTTTGGCAGTAAGTAAGAAACAACATCTCATACGAAAAACAGTGATCAAAAGCCATTACTCTATTACTCCACCCCCCCCCTCCAAAAAAAAAAAAAAAACACAAAAGAAAACAAAAACAAACTGCTAATTAAAAAATCAGTATGCCTTTGTCTTGGTTACATTACCAGAGCTAGCTATGTGTTTACTTCCAGCAAATGAAATGTAAATTGCTTTAATGCTTTTGGTATATCAGGCTCATGTTGGACTCATGTTTGATAGTGCTGTCAGTTTTTTCATTATTTTTTCCATAAATATTCTATGATGCATCCATATATATCATATGCCATGTATGCTTATTTTTGCATTCAGTCTAGTTGCAGGACAATAAGAATTTTATATTCCCTTTGAAAAAATTTCTACCTCTGATTTAATAAGAACATATCTTAAAGCCAATGTTCCTGTTCCTTTACTGCAGTTTGTGAGACCGTTTTACCTGCCTATTAAGAGTAAACTTATCTGAGACATTACTCTTAAACTGGAACATTTCATAAGGTATTTTCACCTTTAAGAAGCTGGTTTAGAGCTGCAGACAAAGGTTGTTAAAGGCTTGGGGAGCAGGGGGAAGGGAAAGCACATAATACCATTTTGCTACAAAACACATGTAAGTGACTTTTAGGCAAGACCTTAGCAAGATCATATTGCCATATTTCCATCCCATATCCTTTTTTCCCTTGCTCCATTGACACAATAATTCTCCATTCGGACAACTGCAGCACTGTTGTGCCAATTACTATGAGTTTTCAAACTGATGAAGGAAATTGTGCTGCTGTAAAACTCCTGTTTTGGACTGTTCTTAAACTAGGCTACACCAGATCTGGGCTTGACTTAGCTACTGGTCCACACTAAATCCAAGTGCTGCAGTGCAGTTTGTAAGTCACAAATGCAGAGTTTTACAAAAAGAAGGGGAAGGGGAAGGGG
>WBMW01000251.1:0-22336 GCA_013396635.1 Penelope pileata
CCATTAGGACCAGTGCACGAGATTGCAAGGCTACTTCAAGCTGCTTGTAGAAGGCCTCATCATCTTCCTTTTCCTGATTGGGTGACCTGTAGTACACCCCCAGCAAAATTAACTTTCCAGCAAAAGTAACATCTTCTTATATAAAGCAAAAATTAATTTGTGTGGAAAATATTTTCTTCTGCTAAAAAGAGTTCTGTTCTTTAAATTGTGACATAGCATTACATTCAAAAAACCCTGTACAGTTTAAAAACCTCATAACACTAATACAAAATAGCTCTCTCTACAAGATGCATGAAATAAGCTAGACACATGGTCAATTTTTGACAGCTACAGTATCTTTGGAATAAAGACCGATGTTGCACTGTAGTTTTAGGTGACAACACTGACAGTAGTGCTCTGAAGTTAAGTCTTAAAGACCTTGAGATCACAACTGGATCATAATTTTCGCAATAAGTTCCTAACACCATAATGGGGAAAAAAAATGCTGCTTCTAGTCTATTTTCTTCATTCAGTTGTTAACTCTGGTTTTATTCTCATTGCCTCTTTTTCTCATCCATGAAACAATTGATATTTCACATGTATGATTTATTATTCATTATTTACCATGAGCTAATGTTTTTCTTTCAATTAAGTCCAGCAGTAATATCTTTCCCAGCAACTTCCTGACAATGTTTTGTCCAGTAACTCTGCATTTAACCATTACTTCCCTGTGTCAGAATTCACTTCACAACTACACAATCAGCCTTTCAGAGTAGCAATAAATCCCATTTTCTATTCTATTCTTATATCAAAAGTAATTGTGTGCTGCATGCATAGCAGCTAAATAACAAATTTTCAGTTCATCATGCCACAATTTCAAAGAAAGCCCAGCTAAAAATATATAGTTAGCATACTGGCTAACTTTCTTAGTGAGACTGCAGTAGACGTCCAGATATGAAACTCATTTCTGAATTTAGTCATGAAGTTCAGTAACACAGAACACCATCTTATAAAGGTGTGTTCAGCATAAACAAGAAAGCGTAAGGGCCTGCTTAGTGGGTTTCCCCCTCTTGAGAACTCTGAAATCAAAGTAGTGTAGTATGGTGACATGCCTTGACTTCCCCTCATCTTCCTCCTTAACCCAGGATTTTCCTCAACCTCCATTCCTCCAACTCCTTCTGATAGTGTGGTTCACCAGTGTATGCAACAGCAATTCTAATTTCCATGCTCAAATGCAGACCTACTTTGTACTTCTTTTTAGATTCTAGTAAGCACAGGAAATTCTAATTAAAATAAACGCTGAACCTCTCAGTCAACAACTATTTCAAGATCTCGGTGACAAGATAAGCCAGTCAGGAATTCCCAGCATACAAGCCTCAGGGCCCATCAAGGTTAACTTGAGAGAAAGCCCCTTAAACTCCATCAAGAGCCACTCTAAACACCAATGATCTTTGCAACCTTTTTGCTACTGAGATCTAACAGATGTTTCACTGGAAGGCTAGGAAGCAGCTTTCAAAAACCTGATGTTTGCAGAAATTAGTTACGTTAAAACCTCTGAAGGAATTCACATCAGTCAGTAACTGCTGACCATGGCTTCAGCCATCCCTGTGGTTTATGCTTAAGAAATTTATTCGCTCTAGTTTTCAAAGGGGTTATGGAAATATGATCTAAATAATTCATCTCCTCTGAAATGTTACTCAAATTTTGAGGTAGCACTTATTTTTACTTCAAAATCACTGAAACCTTGAATTGTGTAACTATGGCATCAAATCAGTTTAGATGAAGTTCTCATGGAACGTGATGAGCACAAAGCCTCATTTAGGAGGAGCTCAGCGGTATGTAGGACTGGGGTATCATTTTTGGAAGGCAGAAATAGAAATCTGGTCTCAAACTTGATTTACAGTATGTTCTTAAGTTCTGTTTCCTTTTAATAGAATAAAGACTGAATAAAAACTTTAAACTTTAGCATCAGAAAGACTAGTAGATATCACAGGATTACTTTCATCTCTGTTTGGAGAAGGTTTTGCAGATGTAAAGGCCCTGAGTCAGGAAGGTACTTGAAAAACCCTGTTATGTAAGATTCACTACTGGCTGTCTTGCTGCATCAAGGCACTAACGTGGAAGTGGTTTTGCTTTTAGGGATGATAAATAGAAGATGAGAAAAGTACACATTTTGTATATAAAAAGAAAAAGCCATTTATACATATTCTTGAGTCCAAGCGCATTTTATTGCTTAATAGAAAGCAGCATTACAAATTCTACAATGGCAAGAGAAATAATGATTTTGTCATGGCAAAAACAATTTGGAAAACAGGACACATCGTTACTCTGAGCAGTATAGTTTTCTTTGTAACAATGCATACTCTTAGAAATACAACTATTGGTGTTAAAAATTAGAGAAATCACAGAATTGCAGGGGTTGGAAGGGACCTCAAGAGATCATCGAGTCCAACCCCCCTGCCAGAGCAGGTTCCCTACTGCAGGTCGTACAGGTAGGCGTCCAGGCAGGTCTTGAATATCTCCAGGGAAGGAGACTCCACAACCTCCCTGGGCAGCCTGTTCCAGTGCTCCGTCACCCGCACCGTGAAGAAGTTCTTCCGCATGTTGGTGCGGAACTTCCTGTGCTCCAGTTTAAGGCCATTGCCCCTTGTCCTGTCCCCACTGACCACCGAAAAGAGGTTCCCCACCTCCATTTGCCTCCCACAACTAAGATATTTATAAACATGGATCAGGTCCCCTCTCAGCCTTCTTTTCTNCTCTCTGCCCAACTCTCCAGCCTGTCCAGGTCTTGCTGAATGGCAGCACAGCTTTCTGGCGTGTCAGCCACTCCCCCCAGTTTTGTGTCACCCTCAGCAAGTTTGCTGATGGACACTATCCCCTCATCAAGGTCATTGATGAAGATATTGAACAAGACGGGACCCAGCACCGACCCCTGGGGAACACCGCTAGTTACAGGCCTCCAGCTGGACTCTGTGCCGCTGATCACTACCCTCTGAGCTCGGCCAGTCAGCCAGTTCTCAACCCACCTCACAGTCCACTCATCTATCCCACATTTTCTCATCTTTGCTATCAGGATGTCATGGGAGACAGTGTCAAAAGCCTTGCTGAAATATTACAAAGATATTTACAAATAATCAGAGACAATGATTTTGCAATTTATACTCAGAACGTAGAAAAAATATCGACATGTATGTTGACATATCTCAGAATCAAACATCAAATCTAATCCAACATTAAACAACAAGGGAATCTTCAAAAATTTTAAGTAATAACTACTTCAGTTTCTATAAACGTTTCAATAGTTTTCAAATGAGATGAGGATTACAAAACCAGATTCTATTCTTCCTGTGATAGCCATGGGACACTGGAAACTCTTGATGATGACTGGGACTGCATAGGTAGCACAACAGATAGCTATTATGAAATCAGTAATAGCTCACACACAGCTCTGGATAGCAGAAATGGATTTACTCATATCACAGTTGTTTTTGTATTGATCAGATATCCAGAAGGAAAAAGAAAATGAACATATGGATGGACAGATTTAGCAGCAAGCCACTCTTCTTATCTCAGCAAGGGGTAGAAGTACTTGCCCCACACTTTCTCTTCTCAGAAAGGGGCATTTTATAAAATCCAGAAAGGCACTACACTGTTCTTGTAATATAATCAATGTTGTGGAGATGGTTTTCTCTGGCTTTCTCCACTGGGTTCTGATCAGTTCTGTATCATTTCAACCCTTTTTTTGAAAAAGAAAAAAAAAAAAGCACACCTCCAAATATGTATTTTATTCGTGTATTTTCCCGACAGACAAATAGTTCTCCAGCTTGGCCTGATACCTCTGGAACTGGTCTGTTTATCATTGCCTTGAAGGGGATAGAACTCAGAAAACAACAGTAAGAGCATTCCTTAACTACAAAATATTAACATTCCTGAAGCTCAGCTCCAATGGAGAAAAAGGAAAAAGAAAGCAAAATTACCTTTCTGATCCAGCAAACAAACAAAATAACGTTTACAGAACCTTGAAAAGATAATTAGTTGCACCAAAAGAGACAGGACAGCATCAATACTGTCAGGTCACCTCCGCAGCACCTTAAAAAACTTCGAAAGGACTGGGAGAGTGAGCCAGACACCTGTTTTCATTTGCATCTCATCAGCAGAAAACAGCATCTGACCCCCTCTGCAGCATACTCTGAGTTGTCTAACCAGCTGAGGCCAGACGCTGGGATGACAATTCTGCCATATTATTCCCAGAACCTAAGTTTCTCTAGAAATCTGCTATCTATTGCTCAGATAAATAGGAAGTTACTAATCAGTATGATTTATGCCACCAGGGATTTCAAGAGACTGGTAACAGTATTTTAGGAAGGGATTATAGAGAAGAATCATAGAATATCCCGAGTTGGAAGGGATCCACAAGGATCATTGAGTCCAAAACCTGACTCCACAGAGAACCAACTAAAATTCTAACCCTGAATGTCTGAGAGCATTGTCCAAACGCTCCTTGAACTCCAGCAGCTAGGGGCCGTGACCTCTGCCCTGGGGAGCCTATTCCAGTGCCCAATCACCCTGTCAGTGAAGAACACTTCCCCAGTTCCCAACCTAACCATCCCCTGCCTCAGATCCATGTTGTTCCCTCAGGTTCTGTCACTGCCACCAGAGAGAAGATATCAGCACCTGCCGCTCCACTTCCCTTGTGAGGAAGTTGTCGGTGACCATCTCTTTGTGTGAGCAAGTCATGAAGCCAAATAGACTATGGAAAACACGTTGGAGCAGCCACATCACAGCACTGACATTTTAACAATGGTTGCAGATCTTTAGGCCAGATGTCATATTGTCACTTGTGTTCTCATTTAGCTTTCTGTGCTATTTTACAGTTTCTGATACGAGAATGAGACTTAAAGAGTTGGGTGATGAGAAAGTATGATGCAGAAATTTAAAAGTATCTAGTATTAAAGCTTGTCCCTAGACCTTGACAAAATGGAATCCTTATATGTGCGTGTATAATATTTAACAGGAAATGCTAATTTCTCTAAACATCTATTGAGAGAGAATATGCTGAACAAATTCTGCCATGTTATATGGTAACTGAAATTGCATACAGAAAGTAATATCAAAACAAATCAATGGAGAGTTCAAATATGTGATCTAGAAAGGATAGAAGCTAAAATGTTTTGTGCATCACTTATACCATTTCTCTATGTCCCTTCCAGATGAAAGGACATGGGCCAGTGACTTTACGAGATTCAGAACCTTGCACTGCTGCCCCATATAGTAAAATATTTCAGACTCCCATACAATGCAGCACCTTCTGATCATGCATCTTTAACCTGTCAATTCTGAGTCAAAAAAAGTCAATTCTGTGTCAAGAAAATTTAATGGCCATTTATTAACATTTAACCATAATTTTTTGTTCTTAGGAGAGCTAATATTCTGAATTCTTCATTGTTTGCTTGTGAAATACATTTGTGTATTTAAGTAGTTAGCAGCTTCTTTTGTTTCAAAACACCACAAATTCTGACCACTGTTATGAGTTCTTCACTAATTGACAGAAACTTTATTCACAAGAAAATTCTTGATACGACTTCCTTATGATTACGAGATATTTCCACATTTTAAACATACCTAGTTGTCTGAATGATTTATAGTGCATAACTTCTATTCCTTAGCTTGGAATGACTATGATAACATATGCCAGGGAATTCAATTTAATTACATCATGCCCATTATGCTCTAGGCCAACCTGTTAAAAGCCTGTGCTATGTTTATCCCAAAGACTTATGCTGTGCTTTCTCTTTTACAGTAGTCTTTAGTCAAGAAGCATACAGCAGAAATTCAATATTTTTAATTGGAATATTATAATGTTCATGTCCCATGCTTTGATTATAATGCTAATTGGTCACTGTAATTTCCTCTTGCGTAGTATACCAAATGAAACTTTATAAAAATGACAGCAATTAATTCAACTGCCAGATTTTTTTCCTTACTTGAACTGTATACCATTTATATATTGATACATTTACATGTATGTTGTTCCAAAAGTAATGCCTCCTATTTATTTCCATGGAAATTGCAACAGCTAGAAAGAGTACGATAACACTATTTGATAGAGAGAATTCTCAGCTACAAAACACTATTTGTCAACATGGTCACCACCATTAGCTATGAATTTTCACCAGCGACAAAAAAGAGCCTGCATGCCACAGTCATAAAAAACTGCATGGTCATCCAGAATGTGGCTTGTCTCTCACATTGCTGTCATCACTGCTGAAACACACCACCCACTGCCTCATTGGGCTCACATCCACTGTTTGGCCTCCACAAATGTTCAGGAAGCATCAATGAATGTCAATGGGTGAAATTTTTTCTGCATGGCAGAATTAATTTCTGCATCATTGCTTCATAGGCACTTCCACCTTACATACCATTTTGTCAGACTGCTAAAAAAAAAAAAAACATTGTTAGCAATGTACTCCTTTTTTCCTGACTGCCTAAGTAAGGTTAGATGGGAAAGAGAAAACTGAATATTTGAATTAAGGCTTTTTTATATAGAAGATTATATATATATTTTCTGTTCTGTGAATAGTAAGAAGTGTTTCTGTGCTTAGTTGTCCTACTCAATGCTTTGATTCACCTCTAGTTCCTAATGGAACCAAGTTCATTCTTCAAGACAACTCCAGCATATTAAAATGATGGATACTGTGAATACTCAAAGATATTCACGTTGCTTGGCATGTCAAGGTACACAAGAACATAAATTGTACTTCTTTTACCCATAAGTAAAAGTCATGAATTTGTATGTCTGTTGTACACTCACCTATCCTTTACACAAAACATAAGAATTTTGCAAAACAATACACTTTTTAAAAGATGTGTCTAAAATTAACCAATAGTTCCAGGAAATATCATTGACAGAAGTAGTTGACAAAACTTCACAGATTTTATTTCATAAGACTGCTAAACTAGAATAGGGTTAGAACTGAACAACTGTCTTGGAGAAGCAGGTTCCTAGGAAAAGATTTGCATTTAAAAGGAGTTTGCAATTCCTTCCTGTTCAAAACTGAGAAACTATGGATACTAGTAGAAGGATATAAATATAAAAATTTAGAGGGGATTTTAACATGATTAACTTATGATATCAGAGGATTAACTCATATCTCTGGTGTCTTTCTATGACTGGTAATATCAGTGCATTTAGATATTTGCTTTACTCTGAAGAGGTCACAGGATTCTGATATCACAAAATAACGTAGAAAGACTTAATCCTAGTTACCAGGAAAGATATCAGTAAAATTTTAGTGCTAGCAGAGCTAAACAACTACAAGATAGACTCCACAGTTTCCAAAGATCCTTCCAATCATTAGTTTGAGACCTTCTGAATGCATTTGTAACATTGTCACATTTGAAAGTGGATTACCTTGACAAGAAAAAGGAGTGCTACAAGGCATCCTACAATACCTTACCATATCCTCAGTCATACACACATCTGACAGAGCTCACTGGGGATAGAAGCTCTAAAGTTGCTCATCAAGATTTCTCATCAAGCATTGCGTACTTGGCAATATTTATTGTTAAATCCACCAGCAATTCCAGTCTGACACATATTTATTTATTTTAGTTCATAAACTTAGAAAGATTTTGAAGTCCTTAAACAGTTTGAAGATGACAAAAACCAGATGATCTGATCAGTAAACTTTACAATAATAGCCTTCTTCCTTTCTCTAAGTACTGAAGTAATGGCACAGGTTTACTTCAAATGTTCTGTAGTGCTGCCTTGTTAGTATATCATGCTTCCTCAGAATGAAGAAGCAGTGTCTTGAAGAGGTAACATCAATATAGTTATTCTGTCCTTGAACAATAGCTATAGTGGTCCATGAGTTTCACATATTTCTGTATATTAGTCACGTTTGCTAAAGAGTTACACCTCTTAATGCAATGTCAGACAAAAGTAGAACAGAAACGGAAAAAATGACCGGCTGTTCTCCTAACAAGGCATAAGGAGATTGTCCATATCAAAACTACAGAAATAAAGGCGTTTACCATAGATATATTTCAGCTACTTTCTGTTGACCATTCTCAATAGAGAAGGGAAAAGTTAAGAAAATGGCCTTTCAAGTCTTGCATAAGAAGTTATTGA
This sequence comes from Penelope pileata, assembly GCA_013396635.1. Lineage (NCBI taxonomy): Eukaryota > Metazoa > Chordata > Aves > Galliformes > Cracidae > Penelope > Penelope pileata. The sequence continues at coordinate 8,114 of WBMW01000251.1, forward strand.
TTTCACTGGCTACAAACTATCTGGGGTACACCATTCCTTTATACAAAGAAAATACTGAGTTAGGTCACATCACTGTTGCCAGCAGCATCAGACTTGTTACAATGCCAGATCGCTAACGCATTAGTGGTTTCTCTGACAGCTCTGAGGAACAGGCAAGGGTCATGTCTGTTTGCCATGAGATTCTTAAGCAAATTCATACATTTTCTCACCCTAAAGATTTTAACTGCAGAAGATTTATCATCATAATCAATGAGCTAAGTATATGCTACATTCAAGGACAGGTTACCAAAACCTACTAGAAACTCAAACATCGTGAAACAGATAAATAGATTGTAATGCCTCACAGACAAGTTTGACTTTAGGGAAAAGTACACTAATACATTTTTATTAAGAACAACATTACCTAAGTGTTTTGATTTCATTCAATCTTTGTCCATTTGCAGCTTTCCTTCTAATTGTGACACGCTTACTCAGCGAGCTATTGTACACTTAAATAGGAAGCATTCTTTCAGTTATGTTTCTTTTCTTTGATTGCTGTTTGGAGAGCACTGGGGTTAATGTGATGCCTGAAAACTTGATGGACTATTGAATTTACTATCTAATTTCATAAAGCAGGATTACTCCATAATCTGAATCAAAGACTTCTGTTTGGTCCACTAACTCAAGTGTGAAATATTAGAGAAAAAATGTATTTTATACAAATAATTATGTTCCTTCCTGCCAAAAAGGTGTCACAAAAAACTTTACATCGCTAAGATGATTCCCCAAGTCCTAAGGTAAGATTTCCCACAGAAAATATTTGTGTTTCGAAGGAGAAAAAAGTAAACTGTCAAAGATTTTATCAAAGAAAGTAGAAATTGAGAGAAAAAGCAGCAAGATAAATGAACATGAAAATGTATTCTACACTTGCACCAATAAAATATTTAAGCATATGCTAACTATTAGGAAGTGAGTAATCTCAGTGTCTTCCATGACTGTATGAAGGAGGTCATGTTACCAGGACACAAGACAGCTTTCCTTTCAGGGATGTGCTGAAAATTCTGGTGTACCATAAAAAAACTTCAGAAAGGTTGCTTTGAGCTTGTTAACAAGTAAAACAAAGCAAAACAACTATTATATCATATATTGAGCTATATAACATATTCAAACTGAAGAAATTATAGACTAAATGGCAGTAAAATAGATCATTCCTGCAGGGACTAAGTGATAATAAAATTATAAACTCAGCTCTGAAGACCAAATAACAAGCAAATGAGAAAGTACAAATAAAACAGTGGTGATTAGCTTTGGTCTAAAGCCCTTTTTTTTTGTAGGAAAATAAGTTTCCATTACGGAAAATATTTATTTACTGGTTTCTGCATGTAAGTTTCATAAACTAGTAATATATTTGGGATTTGTCAGGCAGCTCAGAGTATTTTACAGGACTGTTCCACTAGTTCCTGTTGGGGCCAGAAATCTACCCTCCCCACTGCTCCCTGGCAACCACAGTCCCACTGCATTTCAGTGGATCTGGGACAGGCCCAGGGAGGCCACCACATCCAAACAACATGATGTCAGCCGGTGCTGGGGTGGGGAGGTGTGTGGCTGGGGCTCTGAAGTGACTCCCAAGCACAGAGTCCTGTCCAGGCATTTCCCAGGTCCCTCACACCCAGCTCCCACCTGACAGCCACACCGCAGGTCCCATGGTGCCAGGCTGAAGCACAGGGCACAGGTCCTGAGCAGCGGACGGTGGGCCTGGTGGTACTGTGTCCTTTGTATCAACTCTGAATTGAGCATCTATTACCACTGAGGAGGGCAGAGCAACTTTAAGTAGGGTCTACATTTCTTTTTTAATCCATAATGTAATAGAAAGACCAGAGAAAGCAGCTAGATAGGCACAGGTGGAACTTCATCCCATTCCACCCGAGAGTTGAGATTAATGGAAATACACTCAAACATAGGGTAGAATTCTCATTATCCCACCTCACAGGCTGGGCAACTTGCCACCTGTTCTGTGCTAAACAGTATGCATTCCAGTCAACGGCTGTAAACCATTAATATTACAAGCACTGAGTATTTTTCAAATGAATCTTTCATTCAAACTGATTCATCATACAGGAATAGACTTGGTATACTTTCTTCCTTTGAAATGCCTTGGAAATCATTTAAACCCAAGATATTTCAGAGCAATGAAGCTACTTCGAAATACTCCATAGCTCTTCAAGAATATCCTTTAACATTGATGTATTATCTGCTTTCAGTTTGCAAGAAGATATACTCCCAAATGATGAAGAATTAACTTCATGCCAGGAAAATATCACAGTGAGCTTTGTTAAATGTACCTTTAAGTTTAAAGGGTATTTCTACTAGTAGCACTTCAAACCACTTTAAAGAATAAAACATTATAATTAGGAATATAGACTAAGTACATTTTTAAAAAGGGAAAATGGCATACTTGAAAATGTAGGAACAGACAGTACTCTTTTCCCTCCTACAGGTGTAAAGGAAGTGCAGATTCTTTCACACTTTCATTCTTACTCTGTTTGAAAGTTAACGTTAACTGAAGCAAAACACCAGTTGTCAAATAGGTATGAGAGGCCAAACAGAATTTGAACAGCATTTGAAGTTAAGCTCAGGAATATGAGTCTGATCCTTCTATTATTTATGGGACAAATTTGTTGTTTAGAGTCTCCATGCAGTTGAAGAGAACAAGGCAATTTGAAAAGATCACAATATCACCAATTTTTGAAGATTCAGCGTTGTGGACTACATCACTTCTGCTTAAGTGTAGGCAGTTACAGGCTATCACCACTTTCACTTAGTCCCTACATGGACAGTAACCTTAACACTTTAGCTCCAAGCTTAACATAAAGCAGTTCTAATTTCAAAATAAAACATCTCTTAACAGTACTACATTATAGGCTTGATCCTTAGTTCTGTCTATCAAGAGGACTGGGGATCTTGGAATTTAATTCAATGATATTTTTCTTTGCATTTGAAAATACTAGTATATTAGCAAAATTGTTTTTATCATATCTTAGGTATCTCCAAAATGAAAAAGATAGGACCATCATTTTGGATCAGGCATTCAGTTTGCTGTTAGTGCTGACCATTGCAAGATGAACAGCAGTGTAGCTCTTAATGCTAGCTTGTTAGCATGTTAACAGAATTTTCTATTTCTGCAATGAGGAACAGTCTGCAAAGAGTATTGCCTTATTTGTCCAATCCTAGAAGTATCATGAATAAGAATGGATTTTCTTTTTTTCCCCCCTTATGCTAGTCATAAAATACCTTATATGACAACTATCATAGGGAAAAATAGGCTATTACTTCATTTGCCAAGTTCCAATTTCAGAAGCAATAATTTGATTATGATTATACTCTACTATAATTATGCGGCCTGCTGTTCTTGCTCTAATTTATGTACGAATCCAGCAAAATCTAGCTGAGGTGAATTGTTGATAGCCTGCCTGGAAAGGACCACCTATTTCACTGTCAATCTAACGCTAGGCTTCCCCTTTTCTCTCACACATCTCTTACTTTTCAGCATTGGGTTTTTTTTTTTTTGTTTGTTTTAAATGATCAGCTTGTGTGCACAGGTCTGAGATGTTTTGTATTTGACAAAAGAACTTCTTTGTAGCACAGCAGCATATTCTTTTTATCTCCAATTTGCATCGCCAAAATTACTGTTATTGTGTTTTTTGCACAATATTCAAGTAATAAAATGTTCAAATGCTGACAGAAACAGCATGAAACATTTTTTCCTCTGAAATTGAAGCAAGCACATTCCACTCTAGTTATGTTCTTTATTTTATACTTTCACACTGCCCTATTTAGCCCACAGATGCCTTGTTATTTTCTCGTGGTAGATAAGATGAAATGAATTTGTTGTCTCTCCATTTTCCTTAATGTTGTGTCATTTCAGTGTGATTATTTTTCTCCCTTTCTCTTTGACTTTTTCTTGACTTTTAAACTCTATTATACAGATATTTTTTAAATTTGAAAGCTTTACAAAGTGGTGTCTTTTGTGGGAATTTATTGGAAGTTAATTTGCCTTATCTTCTAGGAAAATATATTGCTGAGTGTCCCATTTCTTCTTGCCTATTGCTTGTTTATAATTGTGTACAATCTCTTTCCTGTTCTCAGTTGTAAGAGAATGTACCATTGAAAGCAAATACTGTGTTAACATATTAGTTTCCTTTTCTCAAAGGAGATCTCTGGATTTCATAGAATGATTTAGTTTTTCACTCGTCATGCTAACAATGGTTTTGCAGTCTTTATCCATACCTATGAATCTGTGCATATATGGAAACCTACACACCTGTTCACTCAGCTACATAAAAGCTGCAGAGCCTAAACAAGAGCAGCTCTTCTTTCTTTGGCTTTTCTTGTCTTTTGACAGTATTGCAGTATTCACTTTTTTTTTTTGGTTTCTTTGGGAATTTTATTCTCTAAAATTTTAAATGTGGATACATGTGCTGCCAATTGTTTGTTTACACACTGAAATACGTGTAATGCAGCTGACACAAACAGCGTCAGAAAATAGGTATCACAAGCATTCTTGAAAGAAAAGTAGATGGATTCTATATTCAAGATTCTTTCAAATTCTGTCCTGCTAAGGAACAACATATGCAGCTAGGGAGTAATTCAGAGTTAAGACTTTGTCCCCAGTTTCTTTCAATTATATTTTAAACATATACTTGAGCTTTCTCTCCTTCTTTTGCCGTGGAGCTCAGATGGCAGTAAATTTAAGGGCAGTTTGCTTCTGTGAAGCATCTAAACATTTTACCACCTGAAACTTGCCTTCAGGGAGGAAGGGTTCAGAACTGGATAGATATGTCTAAGAACGGCTGTATAATTATACATCATCATGTTCCAGCCCTAAATGACCACTGCCAAAGCTTCGATGGAAGATGTCTGTGGGGCAACTGTCTGTCTCCCAGGCTACCAGGAGCACAAGTGTCCTGATTAGATAGGTTAATGGGGGACTACACTTGGATCATCATTGGATTATCCTATAATGAGGAGAAAGAGGTGGAGAAAGAAAGATTGACATAGCTACAGTGCACACTCCCTTCCAACAAATGTAGCTTGTACTGCAGTCTGTGGCCTAGGTTCATTCTCATTCAGGGAGCAAGCTACTTCTGACAGGAGAGGTTGGATACATCATGCTTATCTTAACTCTCACCTCCCAGATCGTCAATATAGAGAACTATTTAAGGTGAGGTAACAGCTTCAAGGCAATCACCATGACTTGGTTAGGCTAGTAACTGCTCACACTGTACCCTTCTGTGCTCATCTCTACTCTATTTAACCCTGGTAGATACATTCTTGAATTGCACTCATGCTACACAAGCTGCACTTGAGGACAGTACTGGAAAGCCAGCTGTACCCTACTGAGGAGGCCCTTCCTCTGTGTAAACACAAAAGATTTCCACAGATGTCCAGGAAATTTTGTCCATTGGTCCACCAACGCAGTTCTCAAAGCACAACTCAAAACAGACCTCAAGGCACCATTTTGGCAGTTTAGTTTCACCTCCTGCATTAAATAAGAACTTCCTGCTTTTAATTTACTGCTGTAGATGCTAAAGCCTGGAAGATAAAGATAATTGCTACAGGTCTACCCGACCTTATTGTATAAAAATGAGATCCTTTGAGTTTTAGGAGTGAGGAACTGTGTCATTCTGAAACACAAACTTTTTGATATGTTTACCTTTATATTTATACACTTGATTTAAGTTTCAGTAAGATATAGGGCTAAATATACCGGCTAAGTAACTCAAAACAATAAAAAAAAAAATTCACTAAGCTGGTAAAATTTTACATGAGAAGTCCACCTTAATAGATGCATTTAGTGAATCATTATATCTGTCTTTTCAGATGATATTTGTCCAGGATTGAAATTCCACTTACAGAGATGTAATTGGTTACATAAAAATTAGTTTGTTGAGATGTTTCACTCCCTCACCAAAGGCAGTGTTTCCCATCCCACCCCCAATAGCAGCCAATGTATGGCAAATATCTATTTTCTTTAAGACACAGGTTAGAAAAGTTCATTTTGTCTGCTGCTGTGAGCTGGCACATAACACCTAGATATAGGCAAAAGTTCCATGGTACAAACTGAGTTACAAATCTGTCCCAAATGAGGGATAATTGCTTTGATTTATTCACAATACCTGGATAAGTAACAGAAAACAGAGTATCATTTGTATTGATAGAGTCATCAAGTTACTGATGTAATGCTGTGCATTTGATTACTATATAGTAGCACAAGGTTTTATTAAAATACTAATACAGAAGACAAATTAGTCTCTCTGGTTGGTATTCAACTAAACAATGGCTTCCCAGTGTTACTGAGGCTATTTAGAACACTACTTGAAATCATAAAATAGAAGTGACAATCCAGAGTTCTAATCACAATGCAAGTTCTGTGGATACTATGTACAAGCTAGAGAGAGAAGAGTGACATTCTGTGATTTTGTTTTTTTGTTATTTCCCCCATGTAAACTGTTATGCTTCCATAGCACTTGTAATTGCTTCATAAGCAAAGGTCACAAAGGGTTTGATGTGTAATTGATGTGGAAGACTAGGAAAGCAAAGTGGTCTGCACCTGGAGGGACATGTTTGTCTTAAACGGTACATTATATGTTCAAAGCCTAGCTTGTTGTAGAATGAGACCTCAGAAAACTGTTGATGCTATGGATTTTTAAGCAATTCTACAACAACCACTCTTCATCTAAAGAAGTCTGCATCCATCTGTAGCTGCTAATACAAACTTTCAGTTATGAAGTCAAAATTTACTTGGTTATTTGTCTTTTTTCTCTTCCCAACCTCTATTTCAAGTTGGATCTACTCAATGTACACAAACCTGGTAAAGAAGTTTGAGTTTTTTTGTTTACTTGTTTTAAATTTGTTCTGTAATAATGGAAGAACAGGTGTCATGCAAACGAAGAAGTGAGATTGCTTCAGATAGATTTCTAGCAAGCCCAGGTAAAGTATTGGATAGTTTAATGGTCATAAGTAAGGGTAACAAAGGTTTTGGACTTACATAGCAGCAATCTCCAACCAAGATCATGATGCTACTCCCAGGAGCAACCAGATCACATGAGAGAGATATTTTCCTCTTGGTGGCTGGCTCTTAAATGAGCCCAGTGTAGCCTAGGCCAGCCACTGCCCTTCACTAGGTGCTTAGTCACTGATTCAGGCTGTGACTTAATGTTTCCCTTACAAACAGGCAACCAGGGACAATTTAGGCACTATAAACAAGACAGCCCCCTGTACGCTCCCCACCCCAATAAATAAACAAAAATCCTAGGATTCTGTTAAAGTTTTCAGAAAGATGGTGGAGTCAATTTCAAAAAACTTCATTAAGACAGAAAATGTAGAGTAGGATAAAAATATATGGCAAATCTAGACAACCTTGCACATCAAAAATACTAAAAGATATGTATAAAGTCCATTTCTATCTGACAAGAGAAGAATTTAACAAGGGTCTAGCATTCCTTGAGAATACCTGTATGGAAGAGGTATCATTGCTTGGACCATAGCATACGTAACAGCCAGAAACTCAAAGTCCAATGAAAAGCAAGTATCACCAAAATATTTTCACGACTGAAGACTACTGAATTGCTTAATTCTCACAGGAAGTGAGAGAAACCTCAATGCTTGAACTGGTTAAAATACAAATTTTCTAGTTTACAATTCCTAGTTGAAACAATCCTGCACCTACAGGGTATCGGGCAAAATGACCTCAGAGGTCTTCTCATCTCTGATTTCTTTGACTTGATGAATAAACATGAACCTAATCAGAACAGGTATAGTGTTTATCTAAGTAATAATGCTTAGCTAACTGAAGTACACAAGGGAATCAACTGCTTTTATGCTGCTGTTTAAACAAGATCAGAGAGCTTTAAAATAGGCTTTGGAGTTTTCATTTGCAGACCTTGATATGAATTTCTATTGTAATAACCTGTTTATAACCTTGGGCCTCTGAAATAAACCTTTTGATGAAACCATTTTTTAATTATTATTTTAAAATAAATTAGCTTGGAGAATACAAGAACTGAAGACCTGACTCAAACTGTATAAGATTTATGTGCAATTAACTCATTTTAAGCCTTTTCAGACACAGGTTTAAAACAATTTCAGAGATAAAGAAAATGTTAATAGTGATTGAGGTTTAAATCCTAAGAACACCTTGAATTATGCAATACTATGCAACACTGCTGTATAGTTTGAAAGTTTGCATTTGATGCATTCCTTCAAATAAGTCTAATTTCCGTATGGATCTAGAACCAGGTTAAATCATTTACATCATTATTCTTTTAGACATTTTGTTACTAATATTGTTGATGACAATATTTTGTATGTTCTTCTCTGCAATTCAATTAACTCAAGTTTTATAAGCAAATCAAGCAGTTTCAGTATGTCTATAAGTTACTGTTGCTAGTTTCTATATTTATAATTTTATAAAAGAATCAGAAGACTTTAAGATATCATCTCTGATCCTAAGTTTTGATTTCTCATCTGCCACTAAAATACTGAAATGCTATTACCATAAACAGAGAAAAAGACCATAAGAAGAGAAAAATTGTTTCAACTTAAACTCATGGTGTTTCTGGTATGGATTTTACAATGTTCTCAGGTGCTTCCACTTAAAAGGAAGAGTGTTTTTGAGATCTGAGGATGGTTCATAAGAGCTATTTTTTCCCATTACAGCTTAAGGACTCAAAATAATATCTGTATTATTCTAGCTATTATGAAAACCAAGTCAAATGTAAAATAAAAGAATTTGTACAAATGAGGAAGCAGAGTTTTTAGGATTGGATTGATGCAGAAGCAAGAGCTTCTGACATGCTAAATTCATCACTTAAATAGATGTGAAGAATCACTGTTCATTGTAAAGTAACTTCAGAACTCTGTTCTTGAACAAGTAAGCAAGCAATACAGAAAAGAAGAGGAAATCATAAAACAAAGAATCGAGACTAATCATCACTATGTCAGTTACGTCTAGTGTTTTTTTTTTTTTAGCATGCCATGCTAAATAGTCCCACAAATCCAACTTTGAATTTAGTCAGTGAATTAAGTGAACATATAACCAGCTGCACAACTTCTGAGCCTTGTCCAAAAACTAGAATCTACCCAATGAACTGTTAGAACACTGCTATAGAAGTTATGGTTCTTGGTAGAAAGGCTGTTGATATGATCATATTTATTTTTAAGGCACAACTAGTTCTCATTAGCGTGATATCCCACAGTTGAGGATTAGTGGTGATAAGAAACTGTAAGTGGAAAAAAAAAGAAAAATTGCTTGCAGTCCAGATTTAATTTTCCTTGAAGTATAATACAAACCCTAGAACGTTTCTGTAACAAACAGCAATGTTTTTAAAGTCATGAGTCAGACATAAACATGGAATGAGCAGGCATTAAAAACCTTTATTTTCCTCTGCTTACTGTATTTTATCATTGCTGAGTGCTTGAGCGTGACAGTCTGTTCTTATTGCTGCTATATAGTCTGTCAGTATGTGGTAGCCGTCTCTCCTATTTTTTACACTCAAAGTATATGACACTGAAAGCTTTTACTGACAGTCAGATTGGTTGTTTGACAGCAGCGGCATACTGGAATGTATGAAACCAAAACTTAAGTCTGCATTTGGGGTAAACCTAAAATCTGAACAAATGTGATGAGTGGTGGCAGCTGTATAAATTTAAATCTTCCTCTGATGGACAACTTTACCATCAGCTGCAGAATTCTCAGAGTACCTTACCAAGTGATATCTCTAAACAAACAAACAAAAAAAATCCACAAAAACCACATCTGACCATGAAGCAGGCTGCTACATTTAAATTAGTTACTCCTAGCTCCTTTTATAGATAACGGAGATTAATATGGTCTGTTGAAATTACTTATGTCCTAGAAACATCACAGAACAGATGTCTAAAACAAGACAGAAACTATCATATAAATGTCCCCTTGTGCCCATTAGCTAAAAATGGATCCAATAACAATTAGCAGCTATAGATACTTCCAGCTGAGTCAAATGCCATGACAGTATTATAGCTTAAGAAATACTACCAATAGCCCAGCTGAAGTGCCTCAACACCAATACACATAGAATGGGAAATGAGCAGGAGGAGCTGGATGTCACAGCACAATTAGAAAACTATGACTTCATTGTCATCATAGAAACATGGTGGGATGAATCACACAACAGAAACATGATGACCAAGGGCTACAAGCTTTTCAAAAGAGATAAGCAAGGAAGAAGAGACAGAGGAATTGCCCTCTACATTAAGGCACTGATAGATGCAAAGAGATGCTTCTGAGAATCAGTCATTACCAGGTCAAGAGCATGTGGGTAAAATCAGGGAACAGACCAACAAAGACATCTGTTAGCTGGGGTCAAATAAAGGCCACCTGATCAAGGGGAGCCTGTTGATGAGACTTTCTTCCTTCAACTACAAGAAGCATCATGCTCAAAAGATCTCATCCTGGTGGAGAATTCAACCACCTGGGTGTCTGCTGATAAAGTAACATGGTGAGCTGCAAGCAATCCAGGAGACTCCTGCAGTCCATTGAAGATAATTTTCATTCAGGTATTAGACAAAACAATCAGAGAAGAAGCATTACTGGACCTAATGCTTACCACAGCAGATTAGCTCATTTAAGAGGTTGAGGTTAGAGGCAGTCTGGGCTGTAGAGACCTAGCCCTGGTTGAGTTCATGATCTGAAGGAATATGAGCCTGACAAAGAGCAAAGTCAGGACCATGAACTTCAAAAGAGTGAACTTTCAGCTGTTTAGGGAATTACTGAATGAGAGAGGCTGTCTTTAGAGATAAAGGAGCAGAACAGAACTAGCAGTTCTTTAAGAATGCCTTTCTGAGATCACAAGTGCCCTCCATCCCCCAGCATAAGAAATCAAACAGATGAGTGAGGAAATAGACATGGCTGAAGAAGTACCTGCTGATCTAACTGAGGGATAAAAAGGAAATACATTAGCAGTGGAAGCAGGAACAGGGTCTGGGAAAAATACAGGGATGCAGTCCAGCTTGGCAGAGGTGGGATCAGGAAGGGCAAGGCACAGAGGAAACTGCGCTTGGCAAGGGATGTGAAACATGAGAGGGATTCTATGGGTACATTGGTCAGAAGAGAAAGGTCAAAGGAAAATATATCTTATCTGACAAATGAGAATGAGAAATGGTAACAATAATCACGGAGAAGGCTGAGGTACTCAGTGAGTTCTTTGCCTCGGCCTTCACTGGCAGTCAGGATTCCTATGTTTCTCCTGTCCCTCCCTCTTGGGTGAGGGACAGGGGAGAAAAGTCCCTCCTGTAAGGGAAGAGCAAGTCCAAGGTTGCATCATGAAACTGAAGGTGTACAAGTCTATGGGAGCAAATTACATGCATCCCAGAGTACTGAAGGAACTGGCTGATGTAATTGCCAAACCACTCTCCACCATTTTAGAAAACTCATGGCTGTCAGGTGAAGTTCCCAGTGACTAGGAAAAGGGAAACATTACTCCCATTTTTAAGAAAGGGAGAAAGGAAGACCTGGGGCACTACAGGCCAGTAAGCCTCACTTCTGTGCTTGGGAAGACCAGTCTTGGGACCAGTGCTCTTCAACAAGTTTATTGCTGACATAAACATTGGGGTTGAGTGGAGGTTGAGAACCTTCACCAAGTTTGCTGAAGACATCAAGCTGAGTGGTGCAGTTGATACAACAGAATGGAGGGATGCCATCCAGAGGGACCTGGACAGGCTTGAGATGTGAGCCCACAAGAGCCTAATAAGGTTCAACAAGGCTGAGTGCAGGGTGTTGCACTCGTGTCGGGGCAATCCCAGATGCCTACAAAGTGGGAGAACTCCTTGAAAGCAGCCATATGGAGAAGAACATGGAGGTCTTGGTAGACAAAAAGCTTGACATGAACCATCGGTGTGCACTGGCAATCTGGAAGGTGAATTGTACCCTGGGCTGCATCAAAAAAGAGGCGGCCAGCATGGCGAGAGGTGATTGTCCTCCTCTGCTCTGCATTTGTAAGGCCCTATCTTAAGTATTGCGTTCAGGTCTGGGGCCCCCCAGCACAAGAAAGATGTGGAGCTGTTGGAGTGGGCCCAGAGGAGGCCACGAAGATGATTAGAGGGCTGGAGCACCTCTCCTACAAAGACAGGCTAAGGAAGATGAGCTTAAAGGCAAGGCTGGATGGGGCTTTGGGCAGCCTGGTGTAGTGGGAGGTGTCCTTGCCCATGGCAGGGGTGTTGGAACAAGATGATCTCTAAGGTCCCTTCCAACCTAAACCATTCTAGGATTCTTTGGCTTAGAGAAGAGAAGGCTCCAGGGGAGACCTCATTGTGGCCTTTCAATACATAAAAGGAGCTTATAGCCAGGAGGGAGACAGACTTTTTACATGATCTGATAGTGGTAGGACAAGGGGAATGGCTTTAAATTGAAAGAAAGGAAATTTAGGTTAGAAGTTAGAGGGAATTTTTTACTCGGGGGGTGGTGAGGCACTGGAAGAGGTCGCCTAGAGAAGTTGTAGATACCCCATCCCTAAAGGCATTCAAGGCCATTTTGGGTGGGGCACTGGCACTTTCACCTGCTTGGTTCTATATCAGAGTTAATCCCAATCTGTGTAGGTAGAATATTCACTATCATAAAATACTGTAAATTACTCCCCTCTAATATTTCTCCAGAATATAAAGAAGGAAACAGAACAAAGCAGTGTGGGTTTTGTTATTGTTCTTTTTCCTATCTAAATACATTCTTCCCTGGTTTCCATGCATCAGTTTCATTGAACCTCTTCAACATTCTCACAAACGAAAAAAATTGTTTAGATCATTCGGACATCATCCAAATCAGTGAATATGCATATGGGTAAAAACTTCTGTGGATTTTTGGGTTCAGAGCATAGTGGTGAATGGGTCATACATTACCAGGTGGCTAATAGCAAGTGGTCAGTACCCTACAGGGCCAACTTTGTAACTGGTTCTTTTTAATATCTTTATCTATAATCTGGCAGAGGTGAAGGAGGTGACAATTTTACACATCACAGTTTTGTGTGAACCAGTCAATACACTTAGAGACAGAACCATCATCCAGAAGGACCTAAACAGGTTGAAGGAGCAGCCAACAGGAACCTCATGTATTTCAGCAAGAACAAAGCCAAGTGCTGCCCCTGGGCAGGGAGCACCCATACAAGGACACAAGCAGGGAACCAGCCTGTCTGGGAACAACTCAGTGAGAATGGGCCCAGATAGACACAAGCTGAGCACGAGCTGGCAATGTGTCCTGGCTGCCGAGTCAGACAGCGATTTCCTGGGAGCTGTACTCACAAAGGCATGGCCATGATACTGAAGGGAAGAATTATCCCCCTCTGCTCAGCACTTACACTTAGTCTAGATATTGCCTTCAGTCTTAGGTCCTCAAGTGCAAGAAGGATATCTATGACCTGGAGTTCAATGGAGAGCCTCCAAGCTGGTCCAGGGCTGGAAGCACTTGTCCTCTGAACAGAGGAGGGAAACAGAGGTTGTTCAGCCTGAAGGAGAGACTGCCTTGGGGGAATCTAACAAGCAGTCTACCCGTACCAGCAAGGAGGTTATGGGAAAGAGGCAGGCTCTATATGAAAGCTCACAGTAAGGAATTGAAACAGTATCAGATTGGATACAAGAGAAGAAAAGAAAACCACTTAAGGACAGCCAAGCAGTGGAACAGGCTGCCAGAAAAACCCTATGTAGTATTTCTCACCAGAGATTTTTTCAAGACCAGATTGGATTAGTGTATGACCAGTCTTCTCCAAGCTGACTCTACTTTGACCTGGATTGGAGAACTTCTGGAGTCCCTTCTAGCTTTAATCATCCTATATGACCCTATCACATGATTCTATAAACTTTATTACCATATTCAATTTTCAATTTATGAAAAACTAATGTGTTGCCCCCCCCCAAAAAAAAAACCCAAATTATATATATATACAATTATATATACATAATATACATATATAATATACATTATATATACATAATATAATTGCACCAGTAAAACTCAGACTCCCAGAGACATCGGATCCTAAAGTCTTATTCCTGTGCCAGCATCTTATACATTAAGATGTTATTGAATGTTTTCCTAAAATAATTATTCTGATTTTTTTTTAAACAGATAACGTATCACCAGCAACATCATTCAGATACATATTCAATTTCTACAGAAATCAGCAATTTTTAAATATCACTTGGTTTTTTTTTTTTTTT
>WBMW01000251.1:22435-54084 GCA_013396635.1 Penelope pileata
TTACATATGCATATTTCCATCTCTGGACCTGTCCTCAGTACTTTCAAGAATAGGAATACAAAACAGCTTCTATGCTGCACCAATTTATCCATGAAGTAGTTAAACTTTGTAAATCTACAGTTAACTTCAACAAGAGGAAGAAAACAAAGCTTAACATTTATAGTCATACAATGCTGAATATGAAATATATTCTGGGTTTATGATGTTAGAACTGATCTCTACAACATTTAGAGTAACTACTCTCCTATAAAAATCCTGTCTTTCACTCCATAGGAACAGAGATAACTAGAAGGAAAAGGAGACTTGAGGAAGTCTAAGGTTAATTTAAACAGTGGTAGGTGTATGAAATGTCTGAGGAATTTGTAATTTTAAATTTCTGGCAGGAATTGATTAATAGAGGAGTGAGTGGTGAAAGGGGTATGATTAATAGCTTTGCATGACTAATTCATTACACTGCATATGATGCTGTTACATATTGCCTTGCAGGTTCTCTTGGAATAGAGGCACATTTTTTATTCTGAAGAAAATGCTGTGTCATGCAGTTTTCTGCCACAATTGCTGTACGTAGGAGCTGCGACAAGTACAGCCTTTTACTTTGCCTCAGCCTCCTCTAGTGATGGTGCTCCAGATACCATTACTTCCCTGGACCAGTTTACTCTGGTGAAGCTTCTAAATGACAGCATTACTCTGGCTACATGCTAACATCTTTCACCCAGTAGCTGATACATAAGTGCAACAGAGGATCCAACACTAATAAAATCGCCAGCTTCTATTTTAATCCAAATCCAGCCACACAGACCTTCCCAGGGACTGTTTCCCCCTAGCCAAAGGAAGGAGGAGAGAGCTGGGGGCCCAGCATGTGTAACGCCCGCTTACTGGCAACTTCATATGCTTGAGCATTTACAATTGTAAGGTAGAATTTGGTATTTTTCTTCAAAGCTTTAGAAGCCAAATAGGATACAAATCAAAATACTTCTTGTCGTCAATTACTGCAACTTATATGCACTTAGGACTTTGCTGCCCCCTCCACATGAAAATAAAATCCCAGAAAGCCTAGATTTATTCTTCAGAATTTACCGGATAAACATTCACCATTACTACTGTTACATTATTACTGTTTTTAGTTAACAGAAAAAACAATAATGAAAAAAATTAGTATTTTCATAGCTATGCTCTTTTAGTTTTGGAAAAAAAATGTATTTGTATTTTTACAAACATACCATTATTTTCATTCACAGGTAGAAAACATTCTAAACTTGTTCATGAACCTGGAGAAATTTTTTTCAAATTAATTGGTAAAATATTAATGAAACAATAATAATTTGAAGTTACTTAGAATTCCTTGATTAGATGCTCTAGAAATCACTGCCTTATGACTGAATAATGTTTTACTCATTTAAAAAGAAAATAAATACAATGCTTTTGGAGAAAAAGCACTCTAAAATCCCAGAACACATATGTAAAGAGTGAGTGCGCTGAATATGAAACAAATCAGCAGAAAAAAGAAATCAATAGAGGAAGTAAAGGACACTATCATTATGTTGTTTTCAAAGGTTATATTAATAAATAGGAAGGGGGCTTAGTACCTTGCGTTTCCTTAGTAAAGTAGAAATAAAAGTAAACAGCACAGATTTAAGTGCATTTCTAGATGGAAAAGATAGTTGCATTTTAAAGAACAAGGGCAAAAATGAAGTGTGTTTTGCAAGTTAGAAAGAGGTGATATAACATCACAGCATGGAGATGCAACTGCAATTCAAAATGTTTGAAGGTTGCTCCACAATAGTTTGCATCCAAAACAACTGGTTCCAGAGGGAGGCTGGGGCAGGAATATGGAAGTTCAACAACACCTGGTGCACTAGACAAGTTTCAAACCCAATGGAAGAGAGCTAGAGTTTCACTTCTGTATTAAAGAGTAAATGAGAAAAACTGTACAGCAACAAATTGTCAGTGATATTGATCCTGTGTAAAGTAATCAATGTTTGATACAAGGCTATTAATAAAGAATTTATCAGAGTGCTAAAGAATTAAAATATAATTAATGTCATTCTGGATGAGATAACTGCAACACTACTTTTGATAAAAATATATAAAGTTATTTCCTGTTATTTACTTAGTGCCCTGCTTAGCAACTGACTTACTATTTCATAATATTGCAGGTAAAAAGACTCAAAAAAGAAAAAAGTGACACATAGTAAGTAGATTAAAAATCTGACAAGTATTTGCTTGAGCTTCCTGTAGGGAGGAATAATAATTAGAAAGGTGTGCTTCTCACAGAGTTTCAGAGATCAGTTCTAATCCCACTATTGCTTAACATTTTATCAAAGACTTGGAAGGAAATGCAAATTAATCACTAATAACATTTATAAATGACATGAGAAATGGGGAAATTAATCTAATGAAGAGGACAGATGACTAATCCACAGTGGTCTGGACTGCTTGATAAATTGGGCACAAGCTACCAGAATGAGTGCCATGATAACTGACAGGAAGGTCACATAAAACATGGAGATCAGAGGACTCCTCTCTATGTATATATCTGAAAAGGTTTTGGGGAATTGATCAACAGCAAGTAGTACTAAAGTGTTCCACCTAGGATTTAAGAGGTGCAGCATTGCATGACACTTAAAGAACACTTTTTTGATATCTACCATCAAGACAAACAAGAAATCGGTCTTGCTGTTTTGGGCTAGACAAAGTGAATTAGCTTTCACTTCCAGTGCACTAGCTGCCTTCCACTCTGTTACTCAATGCTTTATGGAGGAGTTGAATGACCATAAGCACAAGATTGCCGATTCTGCCTTGATGTCACAGTAAACATTCTTTTTCTTTAATAACGAACAGCAAAGTCACAATGACAAAGTCAGTGACATTTCAGATGATCTATCCAATCAGGTCAGTTTGAAATGCAAAGTATAAAAAATGGAGTGCATACAAAAGTCTTAAATACATCCAAAGTATTCTACCAAGGCTCATGTTAGGACTTTCTGGGCACAAAGTTCAGATTGCCATTCTAGACTGAATGCCATAGATAGAACTTCATGACTTGAGCTCCATCTTTTCCTTAGTTTTTATCACTGAACAGTTTTCTCACATTAACAGGAAATAAAACATTTTACATGCAGTATTAAGAACAGTTAGAAATAGGCTTAGCTTGACCTGGAATGCATCAAAATATTGCTATCATGATGGCTCCCTTCATTCATAAGGGTAGAAAAATAGTTATACTTCAGAAAATTTACTTAGAATTAAGCTGGTTAGATTTAAAAGATAGAGACATACGCTTACATAAGACACGGCTCTCCAAATGACTCAATACAGTATTCAAAGGCAGTCTGATTTATGCTTATGAGTCCCATTGCTATCCATATACACATCTTCACAGACTTATTTATTTCAAGTCAACATCATGTAGCTGTAGTTACTGCTTAGATTTCTGATACAAAATACCCTTCACTGTAGCTTATTTCTAACATAGTATCAAACTATTACCTACTTTCTATAATCCATTTTCATAACCGTTGGTACAACTTCAGTTTTGTTATTGAAGTAACATTAATATTACAAGTGTGGTGCAATCACAGAAGCAATCCCAGATAAAGTATTAAAGGTTTAATGATAGAGAACAAAAGATATCGTACTCACAATCGCGATCTCCCACCAAGATGAGGAACAGTCAGGTCCCACACAGCAGAGATCCTCTCCCCTTAGTGGCTGGCTCTTAAATAAGCCCAGGGTAGTCCCACCCTGGGTCCACCCCTCCTGGTCACATGGAGGGGGGCACAGGTGTTCCTTAGGCCAGCCACTGCCCTTCACCAGGTGCTCAATCACTAATTCAGGCTGTGACTTCATGTTTCCCTTACAACAAGTAATATGCAGTCAGTTTATTTTGAAGAAGGAGTCCATATCACAGAAAAATACAATCCTCATGGCTCACAGAGAAGTGATTTAATGCTTTCTACTGTCTTGGAAGTCAGGCTTCTTTGCTATATTAAGATCAGATTAATGTAATGGCCTGTGAAAGTTTCAGACATTTATTCTGTATGCCATCTGTACATCTACATCCATTTTCTCATTTTATAAAGTATTTATCTTGTGAGTGGGCTACAATATATACTCAGAGAGCCAGAATACTAACCAGCAGTAGACATCCGTTCTGACCAAATTAAAAAGTCCAGCTCAGCACAAGACCCTTTCCCATAATCAGAATTCATCATGGAGAACATAACTGTAACAAATTATATGGAACGTTTATGCTATTTGATTTTTTCCCCCTCTTACAATTCAACAGGGAATGGCTAGGAAGAATGAGAACAGTACATGAATTTAATGGTAACTCCCTGAACTACTTTGTAGTTATAACTTGTGATTCAGACTACACTAAGGACAAGGGATGTCCATGAATTTCCTGTTCTTTGTTTTCTGAATCTTCTCAACCCCTGAGGCAAAAAGTTTCTCTTCATAAAATTATATCCCCTCAACTATGTTTCATTCATCCATGTTTACTAATTTTACTTTTTAGAATATCTTCCATTAGATAGCATCATCTATAATAGCCTGTAGGCATCCAGATCTCTGCTGAAACCTTTAGGAAAAAATGTGCCTCACCGATCATTTCCAGGCATCTCATGCCACTGTAACTTGGAGATAAGTGAACTATGATATATGCTAAGCTCTAGAATTTCTTGATGAATATCCACACCAATTTCTGATTCATTTTCTCTATTTGTTCCATAACCCTCTCTACCAATTATTTAACAGGTTCCCTGACAGATTCAAATCAGGAATTCAGTGTGGGAACTCCCAAAGCTCTTTAATGCTCTCCAGGTAATGCAACCCCCCCTCTCCCCAACCCTCTTCACACAGTGGTCTTATCTTCTTTGATGAAGGCATCGAAAGAGGACTTAATTAGCCTTACAAACTTCTCAGGTCTCCTCCTGACATCTTTGGAGAAGATTTGACAGCACTTCATGCTTTTTGAAAATTATTCCTTTAACTCTGGATTTTGCCTCAATATTTTGTATGGAGCTTAGAGTTTTAGATGCTGTTTTTCCTTTCATTTGATTTCAAAGTACAACAAACCTACAACAAAGTACAACAAACAGATCAAGTACTTTTAGCAACAACTTTAAAACAAATTGATATTAAATGCAATCAAAACTGGTGAATAAGGTGTTTTGATGTGGGATTTGTTTTAAAATAAGCTTGGTTAGGTTCTTCTATGGATGAGCGATTTCATTACTTGTAGGACAAATAACAGAGACATATGACATACACTATCTTGGAGAGCAAGTTATCCAAGCTGGTCAATTCAGAAAGATTTTTCAAATCAAAATCAATTTCTTGATGAATATGGCTTCATTTATATAGTATTTTTTTAATGTGGTTTAATCTCTTAGCCAAATATCCCAGTCACAGAGCAGTGTCATGCAGCTATACTATTTCCTGTTCCTCAGTTTCTATGCATTATACAGCATTATGCACAAAGATCTTGTCTTAGTTGCAGCTAGCTGGAGTATTTCTCCATGCAGTGTGAAGTGAAGCTCCACAACACACACACTTCTATAAGCATTGCCAGCACCTTTTCATTTTTAGGATTCTTTGAATATATATATCTACAATGCAAATACTACCTGGCCACCAATGCCCGGCTAAAAACACAACTGACTGCTGACCAATGCCCCGCTACCAACACAAGGTCTCACCACTCATTGACCAATCCCCAAGAAATAACTGCACCCTGGCTATTTCCCCACAATTTTATGGCCTTCTGAATGGTGTCACACAGCATGGAACAACCCATTGCCTCATTCAGGTCAGGTCTCCTGGCTCCACCCTACCCTTGCTGCCATAGCATAATGTCAACTGCTCTTCTCCAACTACTGTTAGAGACAGCTTTGCTGTCCTTAAGAGTACTGCACATATGCAAGGTCTGTGTATACGCACCTGGGCATCACCTTCTCCCCTTATTTCGTGTCACTTCAGTGTCTAATAAAAATAATAGTAGGTGGTCTGACTGTAGTCCAGGGATCCTGGTGTTTAACTTCAAACGTTACCAGCACTTAATGAGAACTATATATAGGATTTCAAGAAGAGTTAGAGATCAATTGATTCTCCACAAGACAGCTTTATTAAACCATTAGGTTCTGTGGTTCTAACTAGGACCTCACTAATTAACTTGCAGGCTCAAATGAATCTATCACCTCTGTCTTTCTTTTATCATTAACACACTATTTGAAAAATTTGGAGAGTTAAGGTGTTTGAGCTTAGATTTCCCTGATATTTAATTGATAAAATGTCAAGCTAATTCTTAGAAATATTTTCAGTGATGCGTATGTTACTTACACAGTATATGCCTGTGAATAATCCATTTTTAAATTAGCCTAATAATACTTTCAGTAATATAAGTAGAACTGCCATACTGTTGTATTTACAGTAATTCTCATTACAAACATGAGACTTTAACATTTCACACCTGAAAAACATTGGAAATGTAAATACATAGTAAATTTTAGGGAAAAAATGTTAAGAGGGGACTCCCCATTAAAAGGCACCCATTAAGATAAGTAAAAATCAAGATGGGAGTTTCTATACGGAAGTTTTTTCAGTTTCTGAAAGTATAGAAAGGAATATGAAATACAGCTTCATCGCTTGATATTTTAGGTATTTAACATAAGAAAACTACGGGAAAATAATCTTTCTCCTTTTCTTTCTCTTCAGGGCAACAAAGCTGCTGAGGAGTCTGGAGCACAAGTCTTATGAGAAGTGGCTGAGGGAAGTATGTTTGTTTTGTCTAGAGAAGAAGATGCTCAGGGGAGACCTCATCGCACTCTACGACCACCAGAAAGGAGGTTGTGGTGAGGTGGGGATTGGCTTTGCCCACGTAGCTAGTGATAGGACTAGAGGGAATGGCCTCATGTTGCGCCTGGGGAGGTTCAGGTTGGATGTTAGGAAAAACTTCTTCTCTGAAGGAGTGGTCAGCTACTGAAACAGGCTTCCTGGGAAGGTGGTTGAGTTACCATCCCTGGAGGTGTTCAAAGTACATCTGAATGTGGAACAGAGGGACATAGTTTAGTGGGTAGTCTTAGTGGTAGATGAATGATTGGACTAGATGATCTTGGAGGTCTTTTCCAACCTTGATGTTTCTATGATTCTCCTTGTTCAGAAAAATGAATCAGCTACTCAATTGTTCATCACAGAGCTGGAGATGGTCATCTCAAAGAGTAAGCTGGAACTGGGTCCAATCCAGCGGCTCTGATGCGCAGCATCATTTCAACCAGCTGCATTGGTTCAAGAAGAGATGGTTGTAGAAGGCATTCCTATGCAAATAGCTCCATAGTGATCATTAGGCTTTGTGGATACTAGTGAACTCTTCACAAGATGCATGAAAATATATCCAATATATTTCATCAGTAATGACTGAATTAAGTGACCAGAACTGACCAACATTGTCTGGCATTATACCAAAGTGGATAGGCAGACTTTCCTTTGACACTATTTTCAAGTAGTTAACAACAGTTCATATCTCTGACACCAAAACTTGAAGACATTGCTGGTAAAGTACCATTTGATATTTGAATTATCATCCAAAAAACTACATGCCTACTGTATTCTAGTTGACACCTATAGCTAGTCTGTATTCACAGAGCTTCTGTACTGATCGCTGGTGTGTCATATTAACATTTAATTTGACGTTTGCTGTCTGTAGTTTTAGTCATTCAGAGGCAGGAAATCATAGGAATCCATATTGAATTCTCAATATTTGTTTCAGAAAAATACGAAAAAATAAATCAAATTGGAGGTTTTCCTGAAAGAAGTTACCAACATCTTGAGTCTGTATCAAGACATATATAGCATCTCATTATTCTTTAGCTAGCAAGTTACAACAGTATATTTGTTGTTTGTCTGAAGCATTATACTGCCCACTTTCAAACCAGAGCAAGATCCTCTGCCTGTGTCCTGACAGAGGAAAGCAGCTGTTCAGCTGAATGCTAAGCCTCTTGGGTCATTCAAAGCACTGTATGATGTTGAGTAACACATGATCTGGTTTCCCTGTCTAGCAAATGGAAAAGAAAGCTGTCGGTAGCGAATTGAAAAAAATAAAAAATAAAAAAAAAATGAAGCAGCCAGCACATTCATTTTCTGAAAAAGATGGTATCCTATCTACTAGCATTAAAACTGAAGCAGGATGCACACAGTGAAATAGGTGATCTATATTCTAGTATCTGTAGGAAAATTATCACATACAAATGAGAAACTTTTATTTCTGTGCAAGGTCTTTCCTTGCTTTACGAGATAATTGAGATTTAAAATTTACACTTCAGGTGATTCTCAGACATTCTCTTTCAACTTATGTTATCAACCAACCAATTATTAATTAGATAGAATGAAATATTTCTGTAAAAATTCCTACTCTTAATGCCACCATCTCCCATTATATGCACTGGAATACCATTGTGGAAAATTTCTTCCCTTCTATGCTTCTTACCATGGTATTCCTCATCTATTTCCAAGTAAAATACAGAATCACAGCAGCAACTCCTCTGGAGCAGTCAGCTTATCATGTTCTACACTTATTAATACACTGAAGTATTAATTTTTCCACAAAATTGGAGGTCTTAAATAGATGAATATTTGCTGTAAAATGAGCAATACATTCAATTCTTTTAGTAAAGAGACTATAACTATTTCACTGTTTCTTCTGTGGTATGTTATGCCTTGCATACACTGCTGTATTTAGAGCAGACAGGCAGTTTTAAGTAAATAGCAGCATGTTGATTCATTGCCTTTCATATGCTTTAGGCACAACCTGGGGCTACCAAACCATATTGCAAATACTAATTAAGAGGTTTGTCAATACAATCAGGCTATTGGGAAACTTCCCCTTTGGGAAATGTTTTCTGGAAAAAAAAAAAAATAAACATGAAAAGAAGAACCTTAACACTTCATGAGGCGACATAGGCTATATAGTAAATGATTATTTATTTATTTTCCTATAAGCAATAAATTTACTAAAAATATTTTCCCCTATTGAACTACTAAGGTAGATGAATAAAATATTAGGGTTCAGGATAAAATCTTCTCCAGTCAAAGCTGTTCTCTAACTGCTTATTGCAGGATTCCTCCCCTTACCCTGTCATTAACTAGTTATTGCAGATAACCAGCTTTGAGGCTGTAAGGTTTTCTGTCATGCATAGCTAGCTGTTTGCTATTGCCTTGACACAAGCGATAAGCAGTAGATTTGTAACTACATATAGCTTTACTTTCATACTTGATTTCACTTTAACTGCTCCTAAGACTTAAAACATACGCTAGTTAAGGATGACTATCTGCTCCTTACCTTACCTTAATTCCTTTAATGAAATGAATTAAAAAAGGCTGTCCAGACAGAAAGCAGTAAAGCATACTGTATTGCAAACAGGTACATACTATAAACTTGAGCCCAAAGACTGAAAGGGTAATAACAACAGGAAAAAAGGCCATCTCTTGTTTCCCAATGATATTGGTGTTGAAGTAACAGAAATGAAGACCTGTTGCCTACAGATACTATTTGAGGCTGGATGGTTTTGCATGCATGTGACACAAGAACAGTTTAAACAAGATAGAAGAGACCTGTTGGTGTTCTAGAAAGAGTGGGATAAGTAACAAAGGTCATGAAAACTGCTGGTATATGTTTGCAAAAGAAGCAAAATATTGAGAAAGAGAAAACTGTGGACTTGCATAGCAGTAAGGCTGCAATAAGCTAATGCACATATATTTCATATGAAATATAGTTCCGTTAAAAGCACAAACTTTGTAAAAGAGAAACTTAATGCATTAGATTTCCTGAAAATAGGTGGGCACTTACCAGAAATTACACGATTATTTGTTTTTTAATGTATAGAATGAGTGGGCTTTTATCCTTTGTTGTGCATGCTAGAAAGAGAGACTTGATGACTTGAAGCTTTTCAGGAAGCAATATAGAAAGCAATTAATATCTAGGCCTTCTGTAGTGTCAAGTATGCCTTGCGTTCTTCTTGCCAATCTCTGCTTTGAATGGTGATATCAAAATTCTACTCCAAAATTACTATCAGTTTTGATTCAGCATACTAGCAATTAGATACCAAGTCCGGTTGTGCATCTTAATTAAATACTATTTATAACATACACAAAAAACTCATACAAGATATTCATTGTAATCTTGAAACTAAGCAGTTACACAGTTGGATCAAAGAGACTGCGTCAGTACAGAGCAACACAATTCCTATGAGCTTCTACACTTCATAGTCAGCATCTGTATTATAAGCATAATTCTGGTGACTGCTTGCTCTTCAGATGTTTTTACCTGATAGGAGGCAGACTTTTTAAAAGTAGTATGCAAAATTGTTCTTCCTGCAAACTGCATTGGGCCAATTATTTATAGCTCTCTTCAGAGTCATCATCTCCATGTTACTAGATTGCTAAAGAATTGAAAAATATGAGAAATTAGTCATTGTCAACTTTTGTTTTTACAAATGAACGTTGCTTCAGATTTACTTATTTAACAGCTCTACAAGACAGTCCCATTCTCGACGAATACTCTGAAACAGAAAATTTACTTTCTATTTTGGAACTCAGTACAAAGTAGTGAGTACTCTGCTTTTGAAAGTTTAATCATTATTTCTTCAGATTAATTGGTTATAGAAAAAGCTTATTAGGGATATTTATTTCATACCAATACTAGATGTGCTTAATCTAATCTTTCTGTCATTATTCCCTTGTTAAATGCATTTGGTCTTGTTGATAATTACTCACTGTGCCCTAGTAAAAGCTTAGAAATGTCAACTTCATATAATAATGGCTAAAGTAAATAAGCATGCAAAACCAGTATAGCTGTTTAAATAATTCCTGTAATTCTGTTAGTTTCTTCATTATCTCTCTGCATAGCTGCTGAAAAACACTGTAAAACTACATTTTGTTTTCAAAAACAACCTGAAAGCATTCCAAGATAAAAAAAACAAAGCCATGTCTCAGACATGCAGAGTGAAGGACGAGCAACAGTTCTATAGATTTAATTAGTACAGATTATAAAGTTAAATGCCCTGCAGTGGAGGGCAGCTTCAGGACCACTAGCACAACTATTCACAGTGTAATGCAGCTGTTAAACTGGAATTCAGCCTTAGACTTAATAAATCCTCATCTGAACATTGGAACTGCTTTGTTGGCAACACAGTCTGTACGTCACTTTTATGTTGGCAGCAGTTATTATTCATTCCTCCTCTCTTGGTTTGGCAAGTACTTGTGAAATTGCTCTATTCATAAAACATCAATTCAACAGATTCTCACGCACCTTTGGTAAATTGTGGGAGATGTCCTTGCCCATAGCAGGGAAGTTGGAGCAAAACGATCTCTAAGATCCCTTCCAACTCAAACCATTCTATGGTTCTATGATTATTCCTTCTGTCTCCCCACCAATGTGCCCCTTTCTGGGACATCCCTGATGTATTGGTTTTGAAAGCATTGTCTTAACAACAACAACCAAACACCAAGCAAGGAACATCTACAAAACATTTAATTAAATCATGTATTTTACTACTTCCCAAGCCACAAGTCTATACAGCCTGTTTCTCAGGTGTTGCTGGACCATGCATTATACCAAGATTGAGCCAGTAGGCTTAGTTTCAATACGTATCCCCCTCCCCTTAAAAAGGAAAAAAACTAACAGCAATAGTAATTACTTTTGCTACCACAAATGCTAAAGTCAGTATGATTAGTCTTTTTCATTAGTAAATGCTTTGGCTAGAAACATTACAGCTAAAATAGGTAATGCATCTCAACTATCCATTAGGAAGCACTGGCAAGACTGTATCAGTGAAGGAAAGATGTAACCTCTAGTAGAGCTATCAAAGGTAGACCTGCATTATACCATCCCACTGAGGCTTTCCTTATTGTGAGCAAACTTGACTGCAATATTTGGCCACAAATTCTAAAACATAAAATCTTGTTGTTTCTACTAAAAAGTAACAGGTTATGTAACAACTTTAAGGCACAATCTCCACACCTTACCTGGGTTTGTGGTAGTCTCAATAGGTTTTATCTTGTTTTGTCTGCAAGACAACGGTTAGTAGAGTGGTTGTTTCCTAATCCCTTTCACCTGAGCTCAGGAAAAATTACATGTGGTAAAAAAGACTTGAGCAGATTATGTAGTCACTACACAGCAAACAGCTACCCTCTGACAAGGAGCAGAATCAGTGGGATCAGGGCCACTCCATGAAGCAGGGGGACCTGTTGTTGGCAGAACCCTTGCAGCTTGTCCCAGTCCTACAGGATCCAGAAAGGGTAGGCAGAGTTTGGTGCCAGTAACAAGTCCCATCAACAGTCCCCAGACATGGCAAAGAGGTGAAGCAGGTCCAGGAAGCCCAGTTCAGCACAATAGGAGGCATAGCTACAAGACATAGGACAAGGACTAAGGCTAAGAACAGGACCGAAAGTAGGTCATTTATAACTTCACCTAGGGCAGGAGACAAGTGTGCAGGCCTGAGATTAAATATGAGTTTCCCAGACCAATGAGCAGAGGGTGTGAGTCTGTTCCAGAAGAGATTGGTCTTAATTAAGACCAATTAGCAAACTC
Source organism: Penelope pileata (assembly GCA_013396635.1). Taxonomy (NCBI): domain Eukaryota; kingdom Metazoa; phylum Chordata; class Aves; order Galliformes; family Cracidae; genus Penelope; species Penelope pileata. Next base: position 35,022 of record WBMW01000251.1, read on the forward strand.
AGGGCCTGACTCAATGTGTATTCTATCTTGAGAAAGCTGCTATGCAGCACTTGGGAACCAACAAAAAGAAAGCAGACAAAACATAAAAAAACCCAACCAAACAAAAAGCACTACGAAAAGTCTCTTGATAACAGGGAAGAAAGATGTCTCTGTCTCTTCTGTAGCTGCCTTTGAATATTTGCTGATAAAGGACTTCAGGCAAGTAATGATTTAACATAATCTCTTACTCTAAGGAATACTAGTGCTTTTGATTCCAGGACTTGTATGGAAAAATCCTTTTGCCAGAAGTTAATGTCCAAAAAGGAGACAGGGGAGTCCTGAAAAGTAACTTTATTCAAATAAAGGGAGAGTCTACTGGGGCATTTTCCTTAAGAGTCTCTCAAATTGTTGAGGTTCACAGATCCCTTCTTATCCTACTTTACCAGCCACTTTATCCCTCTGCCCTTCCCTATTGGCTGAGGTACTCAGAGTTTACAGACTTTCTGATCTGCCTATCGCGTGCTCATTGTGCCCCCCCAATAGGTACCTCTTCATCTGTTTTTGTTCATACATGTCTTGCAATCTGGATTTAGAGTTCTTTGTTTTGCCTAATTTGAGCTGTCTTTGAATCTTGCTTGGCAAAGTCTATCTCCCCTATGCTTTGTCAAGCAAGCAGATTTTGCAAGAGGTTGCCAAGTAAGCACGTTTTTCAGTAGGTTTACGAGGTAAGCTTAGTTACTCTGTTCCTCATGACCAAGGTTGATTGTTTGTTTCTGACTTTTGTAACTTCTTCTTTCAATCTTGTTTACTTAGCCAAATTGTACCTTGCAAGGACATTTTATTCTTGTTGTTCCCTTCAAGACCCAAAAGGGTATTGTACATTGTGTTACAGAAAAGGCATGCATACTAGAGAGTGCATATTAATCTGAAACTCATTATTCACTGTAATTATTAATACGTTATTATTACTTCAGACTAGATGTTAGGAAAAACCTCTTTACCGTGAGGGTGGTCGAACATTGAAACAAGCTTCCTAGAGGTGGTTGATGCCCTGTGACTGTCAGTGTTCAAGTGGCATTTTGACAATGCCCTTGGTAGTATGTAGGTCTGTTCCAATGGTACTATTCCATTGCAATTAAAACTGTATCTGTTATCTGGACAAGGAGTAACTTCATACTAAATTTTGATTTGACTAACAATAAAATCTCAGTTTCATGCATATTTACTACCTTTTTTTCTCTTAGTATAATTTTGATTGTAAGAATTAGTAACAGAATATTCTTTCTCAAAGTAGCTCTATTTGAATGAATTTGTTGTAGAGCTTGTTTTATAAAAAACTAGCTGAAACAGAGGTTTATTTTCCTGGTTTTTTTTTTTTTTTTTTTTCCCCTTCTAAGCTTATATTTAATCACTTTGGTATATTTTTTAACCAGAAATACATCTTCCTGTTACAGCAGCAAGTTTATTTGTACATCTTTTTTTTCTGAATGGCAATTGAGGAGGTTAGATATAATTTATGAAACTTTGTCCTAAGGATACCTGTAGAGATGATTAGAATATAAAGGTGCTAGGGCACATGCAGTCAGAGAGTGGAATCAGTAATTTTCAAAGACTCTAAAAGACATTTTAAGAATATGAAATATATTCATTCAGAAGAAAGAATAAATCATTTACAACAAAGCTACATCGGCATCTGTCTTAGTTTCTAACAGAAGTTACTTCTCTCACAGTGTCTGGTATGAAGCTGTGTTTTTTGTTCCCAGAAGAGAAACAACTGATAACACCTGGCAGTGTTGAACACAGCCAAGGACACATTTTCTTCCTCAGTGAAGCAGTTAGAAGGCATAAGGAGCTGTGAATTGGGAGGGGACAGGACCAGGGCAGCTAACCCAAACTGACCAAAGAGCTATTCCATACCACATCACATCATGTGACTTTTACAGAAGAGAAATCGTTCTCTTGCTCGGAGGGAGGGGCTGCTGGCCGGTTGGGTATCGGTTGTTGGTCCCTTGCTTTGGGTATTATTTCTTGTTTCTTATCTTATATATATATATGTACTGGTATTTCTTTTATTCTCTCTGCTGTCTTAGTAAATAGCTTTTATCTCAACCCACGAGTTCTGCCGTACTTATTCCTTAATTCTCTCCCCCATCCCACTTGGGAGGGGGGAGGGTGAGCGAACAACTGTGGGGGACTTAGCTGTCTGCTATAGGAAGACCTTATAGGAAGGTATAGCGATAAGCCTTGTAAAAGGGCATGCTTTTGGGGGCTCTGGGAGTACAGACATTAAAAAAAGTACATTCATAGATAATTCAGATTGACCTCATAGACAATATTACAAGAAAGTTAGCTAAGTTGCAAGGTTTATTTGTCACCATGTTTTCTGAGCTGTAAAACAGTGAGTGAGGGGAGACTAAGACCATGATGCAGGCCTGGGATAGCCAAGTGATCTTAGAATTTTAGATTAATAGGAGCATTTTCATAGGTGTCTTATGGATCTTATCTCAGAATACGCTCAATATTTCAGTATAGATAGGTGACATATACACTCTCCACTCAGAAACATGTGGCTGTCTTCATTTGGATCATTACTATCCCCAGATTTCACTAACCAAATGAGTAGTCTGATCAAGTATCATATGGGAGTATATCATCATATAAAGACTTATTTCTATGCTATGATGCTTCTCAATCCTCATGGCATATTAGTAGAAAGGTTTTGTAAACATGGAATTCTTCATCTGCATCAGAACATCTATGAAATCTGCAGTTCTGTCAGATCTTTAAAAATTGCTAATGCTTGATCACCAAATGCTGTCAATAGCACCCACACAAAGAAGTCCAACTATGTGTGGTGTAAGGCAATGCAGAGACAGAGGACTGCAGAAATAGTACCACGCATATATCTGCATGCAGATAAGATTTCACCAGTTCCCTGTGCAGCCAGTCAAATACAGGCTCCAACATCGAACAACATCGTATGGAGCCTTACCAGTACTTTCATGTTGATGTCAATGTAAAAGCAGTGCTGTTTCTGAGCAGCTAAATGGAAAATAACTGCCTATATGGAGAAATCCCTAATGTAGGAGTAAGAAAAAACATACTGTAAACTTTCAGTAGAAAAGTAAGATGTAAAAATGCCAGGAAATGTAAATATGAGAAAGCTAAACAAAAACAGCATTTAAGAGTTTATTTTCAGACGAAATGGAAACACACGGAATAAGACAGAATTGATGTCTTCAGTGGAGCTCTTCATAGATGTGACCCTGCAGGGCTGCTAGCATCCCGCCTTTACAACTTGCATGCCTATGGGGTGAATATTTAAATGGCCAGCTCCTAGTTTTGCTACAATACCCACATCATGTGAACTTTAAGTTCCATTTCCAACAGCTGTGTAATTAGAGGAAAACCTGTGCTTCATTTTTGAAGTTCCTAGGTCTCACATCTTTAGAGAAAGGAAGGAGAAATGTTACTCAAATGTGCTCTAAAAATTCAGAAGCCAAAAGACAAATAAATACAATTAGTTTGAAAATCATTATATTTAAGTCACTTAGTATTGTTGCCTGTGCCGTACCCAGTTTATGAGCTTTGTGTACTCCAGAGGAAATTTTGATCTGTACCCTGGAGAGCTTTGAAATAGTCACAGACTATAAACAGAAGTATCTGTACCTCACAAACCCTGTATAAATACAATGTGCACTCTCTACTCTTACCGTTACAAAACAATTACCTGATTATTGAGGACTACAGCTTAGAAGAAAAACAAAAACCTCTCCCTCCCCTACAAAAAGCTATTTTTTTTCTTCTTTTCAGTCATTTAGAATTTTAAAATGAGTATTAAATTTTTGTTTTCTACTCATGGCAGGGATGTACAGAATCTGAAACATTTATGTGCATGTGCATGAACACACACATTTTTTTTTGTCACCAGATAGAGTAAAATTTTGTTTATAAATTCCTATTTCTGTACATCCTGAAACCATAGACTACTTTTCATAACAGAAATAATAATAGACTTGACTTTGTTTTCTCACCTTGAATGTGTTATTTTACTTAAGGGAACAGCACATTTAACAGAGAGACACTGCCTAATATGATTGCGCTTGATATAAGCTGTGTAATCAGTGAGAAACCAAGCTTACACACCTAGCTTTAATTATAATGCTCAAATGAATAATCTCAATTAGAAGATATACACTTTTTTTTCTTTTCTCATTCTTTCCCCTAATTTCTTACCTAAAGCCAAGAAGTCTCTCTTCTTTGGCAGAATGAATAGATAGTAGTTAAGAATTATTGTTTGTTACCATTTGTTACTAGCTTTCTTCTATCCAACTCAAAAGAGCTTTGAATCTCTCACACTGTTTAGCATGGAAATTACAAAGTGTGACATTACTGTTCGTCTCTCTTCACTTGACAAGTTAGTAAAATAGATGTTGATCACCAGATTTTTGCCTGTAGCTTCACACCATGGGAATGCTACCTGCTTTTCATTATAACTGATTAAGAGGATCATGGGAAAAATTCATTTCACAATAAAAACAACCTTCTTAGTGGCTATTTTCCCGTTGCCTAAGAACAAAAATAAATATTTAATTTTGGTAGCTTAAATTTAGGGTCTGCTACAGTGAATTGCATTATGGAAATCTGTAACAGACTTTGTTATTGGGCAGCCTTAGCATCCGCCACTAATCCTCTATTAAATTTGATTGTTTCAGTCTTATCTTCCCTGACCTTGGCATTGTGAGGGTTTGCTGCACACTGAAGACACTTATTTTGAACTAATTCCATTTTTTTTAGAGCTGAGCTCAGCTGCTTGTCATTCTCTGCTAATTCCTCCAAAGGTTTCCCTGTGGATACTGACATTGGGCATGTTTCCAAAGAACAGCTGTCCTTGTAACTCAAATATGCAGAAATATTGTTTTGATTTTGACTAAAAATTAAGATTTTCAAATGAAAATGGTAGGAAACAGATCCAGAACATCTGCAATAATTCATTTCATTTGACTACTTCTTTCACAAGCTACAGTTTTCAACAAGATCCCTAAATCTTTTTCATACAGACGTTGTATGTGCAGACCTGAATTTCCTAGCACATAAGTGATAAGAAAAGTTTATTCTGGTAGATACACATTTATACTTTTATACTGTAGTGTATCATTAAATGGATCTGCAAACTTTACAAGTGGTAAAAATGGACCTAACACAAATGACTTTAAATCAGACATGATCCTCTTAAATTCTACCAACATCTCATGTAGTTTGCCTGTAGTGACCTCAATCACAGTCTTATTACTTGCAGACCTTTTGGACATTCCTGTAAAAGTCAAGGTACAAGGTTTAATTTATTCAGTCATCAGTTAAGAGTTTGTTATTTTTATTTCTGCTTGCTGTGATTTTTCAAACTACACTGAAGGTCTTCTTAACAACCCCTAGAAAACTTCCAGTTGTTTCACAGAAGTTTTTAACATTTTAAGCACCTGTCTGTATAGGCAAGCTAAGCTAAGATAGGTGGATGCAAGTCAACATTTCAGATAACGAATTTTGTGTCAAGTTTTGTACATGAAGTCAAGCTAAAAATTTAAGTTAATCTCAAAACTATGCTAGTAGTAATATGTGCAGCCTGTAAATTGGAGCTATTTCACATCTGGCCTGCGCAGTGCCCTCAAAGACAAAATTTCTGTCTATTATTGTTCAATGGGACTGCACATGGCAGCAAAAAAATGACCCAATGCATTTGATGACTACGATACATCATAACTATGAATGACAGCTACATTCACAAGATGAACTGAATTACTGTCAGTGCTTCAGAGCATCTAAATCCACGAATAGGCAATTATTTTTGTTAGGGCATATTTTGAGAACCTGCTAGACTGATGTACTTCAAAGTCTGAAAGCGCTAGTCTATTCGCCTTATAGCCTAAGGGTGGAGAAAAAGGCATTGGACAGGTCCAGACTTACTAAGTCGCAAATTGAAGTCCTAGACAGCAATCCTGATGACCTATTCTTCACCATTTCCTAACTCTCTAAAGTGTCTAAAATGAATAATTGTCTTCATGTTCTGACAGAAATTCTCCATTCACCTAACTTTTCTCATCTCAGTTCTTTCATTTCCTCAGTGCTCTAACTGCAAATGGGTACGTCAAAGGATACTATCACTGCTATTGCTGCTGCATGCCACATTCTTTTCAATGCTTGCCATTCATCCAGGGGAAAGTGGAGCACGTGAAATATTGGAAAACAGAAGAAACAAGATGGGGTCTGGGGCTTATATTTTCCTGTCAGAATCCCACCTAGTATATAGGCTTTCTAACCTGTTTTTTGGGATGTTTTTTGGGATGTTTCATCTGCTTTGAAGTATGTTCAAACAGAAAAAAAAAAAAAAAGAAAGAAAGAAAAAGAAAAACTAAAAAGCCAAAAAAAAGCTCTCAAGTAATAAATAAAATACTGTTACCTTATACTATATTCTAAGAAAGTAGGTATAAAGAAATGTAGCATATCTGTAAAAGCTATTTTCATTTTTATTATGTCACTATGGTAGATTAATAAAAAATTCAACGTCTACTTTATTAGGAAAAACACATTATTTGCCTTTAAACTGATAAAAAATTGTTTACTGGAGTTGCAGATGCCAAAATACTTTCAGCCTCTCAAAATATTTTGTCTGTTTCCTGGTGTCCTGAGGATCATTAATGTATTTTTTCCTTTGGTTCGCAGAGATTAAAATGAAATATTTTCAGTGCCATTCCTGAAGCATACATTCATGCACGTGAAGGTAGTACGCTTTTACAAGTTACAGAGGTTTTTGTAGTTAGTCATGATATTAAGTATATCTATATTAATAATGACAATGTAATGTTTTGTTAATTCAGAGATGGTCTGCTAGCTAGGCATTAGTAAACTTCTATTAAATGTGTAGTTTACCTTAGTATATAAGTCAGTTGTAATTGTTCTCAGTGACGATGAAATCATTGTGTCTATTGCCAATGACCACTGTACTATTTAGGAATGGTCCTTACTAAAATGTTCAGAACTGACATATAATCCCAGTAAATTATGGAAATCAAAATACTGCCTTAGTTACTAAGCCCACAAGTTTTAGTTGAACATTACAACTGGTATATTAAAGACAGCCTCTACTGCAATAGTTCTATGTCCTGGATGGGTCAAGACAATTCTTTGAATCAAGAAAAAATAGTTTACATGGGTAACATACAGTTTACTTACCTCTGTTTCATCTGGCTTTCATTTCACAGATAAGAGAAATTTTCACTTCACAGATAAGACCCAGTTAACTGAATAAATAAGATTCAAAACCTAACCTAAATATATTAAAATGGTATCCATAATGATCAAGGCTCCAGCTTCTCTGCCCTCAAAATCTTTCGAAGCTTTGAAATAACTCAGAACTCCAGGTGTCCCCAACATCCAAACTATCTTGACTTGTCCTAATTTACTCCAGCTGCTGCAAATATTTTCTTTTAGTATGAGTTTTTTTTTCCATGCATCTCTTCTTCACATTTAAGACACAGGGTTAGGGAAAGAAACCATTGCATTATGTCCAACGAGGTCCCACGAGGAAAATACTGGAACACTGTCAAGATTCTGGATTCTTTAACATGATGATGCAAATATTCATCTCATCTGCTGATGAAGATAGTTTTAGAAGATAAAGTAATCATTTTAGCATTCACATGTCAGGTAAACTGCTTCAAGTTTTATAACATATATTGCATTGCTTTTGTTCTGGCAAGTCAGTTGAGCTTCTAACAATTTCACAACTTATTTTTTGATCTCAGCTTCTAAGAGACTGTGATTAACTTTTTGTTGTGTAGCCTTTCTTAGACTCAAAACTACATGAATATGGATCATTTAAAAACTTGACATATATTGGTGTAACCTTGTTTACTTTCTCTTTGGCTAGTTTTACCATGTGAGAAAATAGTTTATTGTTATGGCCTCAAATGTTATGAGACTTTAAAAAAGTGATTTAGAAACGTATATTCTAAATTTCGAAGGAATAGAACTTCTAAACCTAAAGTCTTTCAGTCAAAAGTCAGCTTTACTGGAAGTGATACTGAGAAGAGTTAATAAAGAGTCTAATTTCTTCTTTCTAAGTAAGCAAAAATCCAATTCTTAAAATACTGTGAAGGTAAGCGCATGCCTTCTAAAGAATTCTAGTTACTATTACATCATCACCAGAACTGTCACAGTAAGTACAATGCCAGGGATTGATTCATTCAATCTTCTCCTAGTTTTAAAGACAGCAAGAAAAATATCAGCAACTTTGATATTTTCTTCAAAATGGAAAATTAGCTGCTTCAAAGGCAATTCACGTGTACTGTGCTTTCTATGTTACCCAAGACAAATGTGTTTTGATTTGGAACTGAAAACAGACTTAAACAATCAGTTTCCAGGTGAAGTCATGAAGTGTTTTGCCACCTAAACAGAAACATAAGCTTTTATGTTTGGATGATTTAGTCTTTCACTAAATGTGATGAGGATGCTGCTTTCCAGGCAATACTCAGAACTGTTACAACACATGGATTCCCTCACTGATCACCATTCCTATGACTTTTCCAGCCATGATTCTTCCAGCTTTCCTAAAAACTCATCCCTGCACAGAAGGAGAAATTCCAATCCTAGGAATACTCTTCTTTAAGTCGTAGTCACTTTTGAGTGAAACTGCATAAAAGGGAAAATAATGAAAAAAAAGAAGCAGATAGCCTATATCCATTTGTCTATAACCACTACTAGCAGAGTAAAGGCAGAATAATGCAGTAAAATCAGTCAGAGCCCTGGGCTACATCTCATTCTAATATAGACTGGTAGATGTTTATTTATTTACTTTCTCCTAGTGGAGTATGTGAAATGGTATTCCTACTGTGATATAGTAATGTGCTGATATCTCTGATGAACACATCTCCTAAGAGAAAATAAAACAGCCTAAGAGCAGAGATTAATAAATAAATAAATAAAAATGGGTTGAACTCGCAAACATGTATGAAAAAAGCTAGCTTTTTATTCTATACTTTGTTAAACCTTCATTCTACTCTCTGCAAACACACAGATGGACTGGATATCCCCTACCAATGACAGCGTATTTGAAATGAAATCTAGTACACATCTCTGTCAAGTGATACAAAAATACAAATATTGTATTTCATTCATTTCATATTTAGAAAATAAAATTGAATATGATTCCCTCAGTAGGACTAAAAAATACACATTGATGATATATAGGGTGCTATTCTGAATTAATTTTTAATAGCAAATTTTACCTGATTTCAGGTAAATATTTAGGAAAAAGAAGTTCACTTCAGTAGCTTGCTATTCCACAAGAATTCTCAACATCAAATCTATTTTGTATATTTGTTCAGAAAGGAAAGTTATCAGAACACGGAAGTACCTGCAAAGGCACAATTTCGCAATTGAAATGGTGTCTTTTAAAACCACTTAACATTTACCGTCACAAAGCAACACTGAATTATCATGTTTCCAACAAAAAAAAAAAATCTTCACTGAGGGAAGATTCACAATTAGACCTCTTTTGTATTTTAAAGAGAGGTATGAAACCCTTAAAAACAATACCAGGGAGCCAATACCTGGGTAGAATAATCTTAGATGTTTTTCTTACAAACATATTTGTATTATATTTGAATCACACCATACAAGATGTAAGGTCATCTAGTGTTGTGGATTTATTTTAAGCTGGCAATAAATGAATATATATAATTTTTTGTCAGGAGCAGTATTTATACAAAACAGATAATCAAAAAAGGTAAGATAAAGAAAAGTCTCTGCAAAAAAAATGAGCTCAGAAGATCTTGATGGAGTTCTCTTCACTTCTTTCCCTTGTCCTAATGGATTATATGTGTAAGAAAAATAAATTGGCTAGAATTTAAATAGGCCAGACTATTCTAATTGCCTGCTCCAAAAATGTGCCCTTTCGCTAATGGCTTTATATTTGCTTTATCTGAGTATATTTAGACTATCTAAAAAAGGAAACAGCAAAGCCATTATAAAGAAGAAATCTTAAAAATATAAATGTATAGGAATGAGGAAGTACTAATGAAACCTGCTTCAGGGTTAACTAAAGTACACATACAACTGTGAAGAAACTCTACACCTCTAATTAAATTTTTAAATTGACTAGTCTTAATATATTGAACAATCCCCTAAGATTCTAAAGTCACCTTCTAACTCTAATTGTGAAAGATCATTTACTCTACTTCTTTCCTCTATTTAGAGCATGATAAATTATTCAGCTCATAGTCACCACAAAAAGTAAAGGTGATTAAAATCTCGGAAACTGGAGATTCTGCAATGGAATTGCAATGGGATAGATTACTTCTTTGGGAAGAAAAAGAAAGTAAATTGTTGAAATTGTAACTAAGCATAGATTAGTACTCTACTTAAAGGTTAATATAAGAAGGTTTTTTAATAGAAAGTACACATCTTGGAACTGACTTGCTAATTAGATATTAAGGCCCCAGTGTCACTCTGAAATATAATATTTCTGTATTTGACATATTGAACAATGTATGTCAAATGTTACAGGAATTACGTGTTTTGTAACACACATTTCTGGTCATGGGCTATATGGGTTGCTATACAAAGTTGAGAGAGCCAAGATAATGCTGTGTATATTTCAGAATATAGATAATTTAAAAGAAAAGTATATGATCTAGCTTTAACAATAGTATAGAGCATGAGAAAGCCTATGGTAATCAGATATGTCATAATAAATTATATAGTCTTACAACAATACTGAAAAAACAGAGCTGGCTCAACACTTCTAAGAAGTGTAAACAAAACTGAATGTTGCCATTTTAATGATAAAAAGTAGTTTTGCCATTTACTTTAAATGACATTAAAGTAGGTATGAGGGTTAAAGTAGATATGAGGAAAGGATGACAGGGAGAGCTGGTTTAGATTATCATAGCTTTAGTAGGCTATAACTAGTTTCAGCGAGATTTGAGTATGCCAGGTGAGACTCTGTTAACCTTCCTGTTAGTCTACAGTCTTTCTCTCCTAAATTTTCTCCACATGTTACCTTTTCCATCCCTGTGACCCCATTCTGCCTGCGACACATCTTAGAGCAGCAGTAGCACCAGTCATTACTATTGTCTCCAACCACCTCATGTGGTTGAGAGTAGTCCTGAGGAGAAGGGTTTGGGGGTGTCTGTTGACGAGAAACTCAACATGAGTCGGCAGTGTGCACTTGCAGCCCAGAAGGCCAACCGCATCCTGGGCTGCATCAAGAGAGGTGTGGCCAGAAGGTCGAGGGAGGTGATTCTGCCCCTCTACTCTACTCTCGCGAGATCTCACCTGGAGTACTGCATGCATTTCTAGGACCCCCAACATAAGAAGGATGTTGAGCTGTTGGAGCAGGTCCAGAGAAGGGCCACGAAGATGATCAGAGGGCTGGAGCACCTCCCCTACAAGGACAGGCTGATAGTTGGGGCTGTTCAGCCTGGAGAAGAGAAGAGAAGGCTGTGGGGGGACCTTATAGCAGCCTTCCAGTACCTGAAGGGAGCCTACAGGAAAGATGGAGGACTTTTTAAAAGGACGGGTAATGACAGGACAATGGGTAATGACTATAAACTGGAAGAGGGTAGATTTAGACTAGATATAAGGAGGAAATTCTTCCCTGTGAGGGTGGTGAGACACTGGAACAGGTTACCTGGAGAAGTTGTGGATGCCCCCTTCCTCGAAGTATTCAAAGCCAGACTGGATGGGGCTTTGAGCACCCTGGTCTAGTGGGAGGTGTCCTTGCCCATGGCAGGGGGGTTGGAACAAGATGACCTCCAAAGTCCCTTCCAACCGGAACCATTCTATTATTCTACGTATTCTTTCGACCTTTTCTCTTAGTGAAGGTGTGGGGGAGACCTTTCATAGTTTAACTCAGCCTTGAGGGCTTCAACAGGGACTGGGAGTACCTTATCAACTTCTGAAGTAATTACTACATGTAAGATAGCAGTTCAAAACACATTTTAGGATGGAATAGGACTCTTTAATCACTAACTGTCTAAATGCTCTATAGATGTTGCAAGTCTTTTCCTTACATGCATGCTTAGACATATTTTCTGAAGAAGCAGGTGTTCACGGAATTAAAAAAAAAAAAAAAGGTGACTTCTTCACAGTTTAAAAAATTGTCTGTACTCTTCTTTAGTTTCTCTACTTTTATTGGACATCACCTGGGAAACTTGAATCACACAAGCAAAGGTCAAAGAGATTATTTCTCCTAATAACTAGTTTTTGTTTGTTTGTTTTTGCCTATCAATTTTTTAATATACAACCAGGCATACATTATTTAAACAAATGTGATGTTTTCTCCTAGTGACTGAAATGGTCTACTTACCTCTAGGACATGTGGAGCAGCAAAGAGAAATTTTGGAGAAAAATAAAAGTAAAATAAAACCCTGATTACCCACATATAGAAAATTTTAAGAAGGTTGAAAAAGAGATAGCAGAGATATCTGAAATACCAGACAAAAGAGTGGACATTTTCTCAGAAATGATCTAAGGAGAAATTTAAGGATATAGCATAGAGTAATCATAAATATAGAGACTTTTGGTTATGAGGAAAGATTGAAATAACTGAATTTGCTTCTAGAGTGGGAACAATATGAGAGATGATGATTTGTAAGTATCTTCTGCTTCAAAATAAGGACATAAATTGCTCTTGTACCATGTCCAGCAGCAGTGTAAACCCTTCCTATTTCTTTATCATCATGACTATTTGTAAAGTTGTTTCTAATGATAAGTAAGCACCAACATACACTGCAATGGAGATATGGAATCAATATTATCAGAAACTTTTAAAAATGCTATAGATACACAGCACAGAGACAATTCTGCTTTGAGGTAACTGAATTTTTAACACCATTTCTGGTATTTTTTTCCTCCTGTACTATGTCTTCACTCATGCTGAATTTTACAGCATTGAAAGAAGTAGAATGATTTGCAAGATTATGCCATAATCTAATTTTTACATGAGACTTCAAGTAATATAAATTGAGTAGGTTCTGGTCATAGCTGTAGAGGAGATTTATTTTCACTTTATCTTGATAACTAGAAAAACAGAAGCAGAACTGGATCTTCCATCAGCTTTGTCCAAGGAAAGCTCCGTAATGCTTGGGTAATCCCTTAAATCTGATAGGGTTAATTTCTTTACTGGTCAATTTACCAAAGAAACAAACAAAAAAGAAGTAGAGAAAATTAAGTTTTTCTCGAGGTCAATACAATAAAGCAGCAAATAAACAAATAGAATAAATACATCCTCAAATTAATGACGATTCTGCATACAAGTACCTAACAAAAAGACAACTGTGCACTATATGAATTTCTATAACTGACCTGTAATATTGTAACCAATTTTGCTTAAGACTATCAATCGTAAACAAAAAAATGAAGATGGAGATTTCTGTTAGATCATTAATATTTTTCTTACAAATTAAAACACTACTTTTTCTTTTCAGGGTTTTCATGATATTGGCATGTATATAATTAAGTAGGAAAAAATATTGAAGAGAATTACTGTAGGGAAAAAGTAAACCGTTGCGAGCTGCATGAAGCTAAATATGGTTTCTCACAATTATCAAAATAGAGAAATTTCTCCAGAACATTCTATCTCCCTACTTCCAACGATCATGATACTAATGATGTTGTTTCAAAAGTGAAGTGATGGCCATGAAAGTTAATTCTTGACTGCATAGGGTTAAACTGGAGGAGGCCCCTAACATAATCAGTTCATTCACCTGGAAACAATTGCTTTCAACTGGAGCTAAATGTGGGAATAGCTCCCCCTCTCCTCCATAAAGCAATTTATCCCATCAGTCTAATAATAGAAGAGTTCTGGTAGATTCAAGGGATTCTTTTTCCTCATCAATTCGCTACAGATAGGAAGAGCACACATTTCATGGGCAATTATCTGCCTGTAGATGCTTTTAACCCCAATGTGTTATTTCTTTCAATTTACATTAACATGACAGCTGTGGTAGGTCAAACTGGATCATGTTCCATCATATGAGGTACAGTGGGTTATCCCGCATATCCTGCCACATCTGTTATAAAAGTTAAGTGCTTTCTATTTCAAGCAGTACTTGAAGGAGTACTTAGTCAACAACAAGGTTAAGAAAGTTAAAAAGTTTCTACCATAACCAAGAAAAGGGAAATTAAAGGCAGAAAAACCTTGAGTTTGGTAACTCTACTACTTACATAAAGAATGTAGGGTTTTAGTATTCTGATTCTACTCCATTTACAACCTTTACATCTAATGATTTGGAAAGAATAATTTCTATTAATATAAGCAAAGTAAAAAAGTCTTTCTCCTCAAGCATGTACAGCTTTTTTACTACTTTCATAGAAGATGATCCCAAGGAATTGTGGGAGGACAAGATTTGTCATTAGGTTTATGTACAATATTTCCTTTGACCTAAATAAAGTATATACCTTAGTACAGAATTTACCTCTAAAAGCTAACTTCAGTTGTGTTAATGAAATGAAAAATAAAATAGCATAACACAGCACATTATAGAGTTTTCACCTGTCTTCTTATTGTCATGCCCTTACCATTGATATCTTTTGTCAAATTCTTCTGTGCTAACAGAAGAAAATGCTTGAGAAAAAAAAAGTTGCCATACATGGAAATACATTTGGTGGTCAGAAGATTGTGTTTATGGACTGAAAACTATAAATTGACATTGCTCTTCCTTATACCACTATTTTCAAATTGAAATTCCCTCTTTCTGCATACTTATATTTCATTTTGCGCTATAAAATTGTATTTAGGAGTTCAAGTAGTTGAGAAATTGGGCACAGTTGACTAAGCATCAGACCACAGACTGCTTTCTAGGACAGACATAGATTCAGATACTGATCAATGTAATCTACAAAATAACATTATATACGCTTGTTAAATATATTCTTACTTCCATACTGCAGTATTTACACTGCATTGTTTGGCATGTTAAAAAAAGTATATATGTATCTATATATGCACACATACACACACAAATATCTTCAGACTGACATGGTGTTGGTTGTCATGGTGATCTCATAACGTAGCCTTATGCTTAATCATTCTCAGAGCAACATTATTAGTGACAACACAATTTTTTTTTTGAAATTAATTATATTTTCTCCTGTTCTCAATTTTGGAAAGTACTTTGTAACTTTAGCACAAGAAGTGCTCTGCATTTTATTACTTTTCTGGCATGTATTTTTCTCTCATTTTGAAGAAGACAAAGTCATAGAAAAATGTAATAACTGAAAAATGAAAAAAAAAACACCCACTTATGAGGTCATGTATGCAGCCCTGTCAGTAATGCCCCTTTATTTTATGATGTTGGCCAAAATGTCAGAGGTTGAAGTTGGTGGTACGGCAGTAGAGGTTGAACCTTGCTACCAATATTCTGTTACATTTTGTGTGACAGATGGCAGCAGAGGGGCAGTCTGAAAAAATGATGTCTGACAAAATGGTATATGACATGGAAGTATGTATCAAGCAAAAGTGTGGAACTGAATTCCTCCATGTAGAAAAAAAATGCAGCCATTGACATTCATTGATGCTTGCTGAACATTTATGGAGACCATTTGGACAGTGGATGTTACAACAGTGATGTTGTGGGTGATGTTTTTCAGCCGTGCTGACAGCAACGTGAAAGGCAAGTTTTTGCTACAGCTATATAATTATGAGTGTGGCATGCAAGCTCTTGTTCACCACTGGCAAAAATGCATAGCTAATGATGGTGACTATGTTGAAAAATAGTGTTTTGCTGGGAATTTGGTCTTTCCACAGAAATAAATAGGAGGCTTTACTTTCAGAGTGACTTTCATATTAATGTGTTCAGTACAGTAATTTTTGAACCTTTTAAATCTGTCCAGTTTGTTTCCCAGCTGGCTTCTTTGGCTAGAATACACAAACATGTGGAACCATAAACCTATATCATTTTTTCATATTTTCAATTAAGAACATGAAAGAAATAAACAGAAACATTAAAAGGAATATTTAAAAGTTCACAGTTATATCTGGTCCAAGATGTATGAATGTTATTTGTCTTAGGATAAAACCTCACAAAACTCCAAGTACTTCAAAGTTTGGATGACATGTTAGGTATGAATGTATCAAATCTGTGGTACTGATTTGATTTCTTAAGTTGGGGGATGGAGAGCTCTTGTGATCTCAGAAAGGCATCCTTAAAAAGCTGCCTGTTCTGCTCTGCTCCTTTATCTCTAAAGACAGCCTCCCAGGATACCTCATTCAATAATTCCCTAAACAGCTGGAAGTTCACTCTTTTGAAGTTCATGGTCCTGACTCTGCTCTTTGTCAGGCTCACTTTTCTTGAGATCATGAACTCAACCAGTGCATGGTCGCTGCAACCCAGACTGCCTCCAGCCTTGACATCTTCAATGAACTGATCTGCATTGGTGAGCACCATTACTTCTCCTCTGGTCAATTTGTGTAATGCCTAGACCAGGAAGTTATCCTCAATGGACTGAAGGAGTCTCCTGGATTGCTTGCAGCTCACCGTGTTTCTTTCCCAGCAGACATCTGGGTTACTGTAATCCCCAATCGGGATAAGAACCTGCAAACAGGATGCTTTCAGTTGAAGGAACGTCTTCTCAACAGGCTCCCATTGATCACTTGGCCTCTATTAGACCTTGACCACCAGATGTATTTTATTGCTCCAATCCTTAATTTTTACTCCCCTACCTGTCTCTTCTGAAAAACCTATAGCCCTCAATCATCATGCTCCCATTATGCAATTCATCTACCACATTTCTGTGATAACAATAAAAATCAGGTGATAATTTTCTAATTACATCTTGGCTTCTAACTCCTGTTTATTTCCCATGTTGTGTGCATTGGTATAGAGGCACTTTGGCTAGGCTATCGGTTGTTATCTTCTTAGAGGAGCTCTCACTAATTCCTTTGAGAGAGGTTTGCCATGCTTATAGCTCTCTATAAATCATAATTCGAGTAAGAATCACTGGGTTAAATATGGACTGAAGTAAGTTTTGCTTAATACCCACAAAAGTCCTAAAATACGTCTTCCACATTTCTATAAAAATTTGTATTTCTTACCACTCTCCCAGTTTCCTAATGAATCAATGCCATTCAACACTATGAATCAAAGCTATGAAAGAAAAGTGACATATCTAACCTACTTTTCAAAAAAAAATCTAATAGATGTTTCCTGTAGAGCATATATTAATAAAAGCTAATACAACAGCTGCAATCTCATGGCAAGCTATAGTTCTAGCAATAGGAGAGTCTAACAATGGGAGAATGCATTAGGAGAGATGAAGTTTTCCATTTAGTGGATATGTCCCTGAGAAGAAAGCGTTTTCCTGGATCAAAGTAAAAGTCAAAGCTTAAAAGATTATTTTTTGTCTTATAACTTTGATTTGAGTCTATTGGAGCATTGTCTTTTTGACAAACTATAGTTTCTTCTGACTGTTTCTCTTATAAAGATTATTATAGCAAACTGTAAAATGAAATGCCATTTAAACTAAAAAGTGGAAAACAAACACTGAAACTGAATACTTGACTAAGTTTTTGCCAGTTCAATAGCCTCAAAAATTAAAAAAAAGTTAACTTTAGAGAACACTTGAAATAGATGTTATTCAGTAACTTTAGTTTCAACTGTTGCATTCGGGGAGTAACAATTAAACTTTTCCTGAGGAATTTCAGTATCTATAAATGTTCCATGGTTCGACAAGGTACAGTTCTGGTCCTCTGTACATTCCAGAGTACAACCAGTGAAAACTAAATTGAAACAGGGGAATTTAAAACTTTGCAGGGCTGGAAGTGTTATTGGTCACTGAAGTTTTTGCACTCGGATTCTGATTTACCACAAAAATATGACATAATTAATATGTTTGTAAGTAGAGGAAGTTAGACCCTAAGCCACTTCAAGATAAATGCTTTGGTTTTGCTTCAAAACCACTGAAGAAAGCAGCATACATTCCACAGATTGAATGAAAAGCATTTGAAATTATCTCCAAAATATATGAATGTTTTCAGTATTTGCAAAGATGAAGATTTATGCTTCTGGCAAATCTCTGTCCTTTCTTTTTATTTAGTGCACACATTGACTTATTTTGTTTCCCTACAGAATGCCTGGGATGGGCAGTTACTGACACTAGGAGCTAACAAGTTCAAGTAAACTGTTATACATGCAGATGTAGCCGGAGCTCTAACCAAGTAGGTTGCTTTTGCTTAATGAGTTATTGACAGTCCTCTATGGCTGTTTAATGAGGAAGAAGTCAAAATCACATTCACTGTACATTGATATAGGCATATTAGAACATGTTGATATTGGCCTGAAAATAAAATATAGAGCCATGTGTTGCTTAGAGTATGCCTACATGCCTACTACAACTTTGTGTTCAGTTTTAACATGGCTTTCAGCTCGGTTTCACAAATTTTTAAAAAAGAAATCTTAGTGCTATGCTTTCAAGCTGTTGTGGTTTAAGCTGGCAGGCAGCTAAGCACCACACAGCTGTTTGTGCACTCCCACTCAAGTAGGACAGAGAAGAGAACTGGAAATAAAATAGAACTCATGGGTTGAGATAAAAACTAAAACAGAAAAGGAAAATAAAAACAAAAATGCAATTATAACTATATACATATCTGCAATGCAATTACTTACTGACTAACGCTCAGCTAACAACACAACTGTACACTGACCAAAGCCCCACTACCAACACAAGGTCTCACCACATACTTATCAATGCCCAGCCAATCTCCATGCAGAAGCTGGCCCCCAGCCAACTCCCCACAGTTGTTTAGCCTTCTGTACGATGTCACACTATATGGAATAACTCCTCACCTCATTCAGGACATCCTGGTTCCACCCCACCTCCTGCTGCTGTGCCATAATGACAGCGGTTCTTCCCTGCTGAGGAGTCAAGCCTAGCCCTAGGCATGCATGTGTCGCTCAGCAGCAACCAATATATTAGTGTGCTGTTAACACTGTTTCAGCTGAAACCAGGGCACAGCTTTGAAACGGCATGTGTTTATTCACATTAAGATAAATCAAATTTTCTTTCTTTTATTCCTTTTTTTTTTTTT
>WBMW01000251.1:55656-71195 GCA_013396635.1 Penelope pileata
TTTTTTTTTTTTTTTTAATGTCAGCAGGCTATTATTCACTGCTTACTATTTTAGACAAGAAGTCTATATGTTTATTTTTCATCATCCTATATTTCTGTTGACTGTGATAGTTTGATCAGTCATGGGGAGAGTATGAAAAATCATCATGAAAACAACGAATGTCTAAGACATTTTTCCAGACACTGGAAAACCAAAGGACAGAATGGCCATGCTTAGAATATCATTATAGTAGGTCAAAGAAGTATATATCATTTGGAGAGCTTAATTTAAGAATTCATTTTTGTGCTTGTAGAGGATCTCCTCACTTCCACTGTATCAGCAGTGTACTGGGACTCCCACCTACTATTGTAACCACAGAAATGCTATTACTGGGTCAAACTGAAAGATCTATCCCATAACATATGTAGCAGTTTAAAAACACTGCTTAGAGAAAGATATAGTAAGGAGTTAAATACTGTAATGATTTTTTCTCAGTATACTCTTATATCTTTCAAAAAATCAATGATTTTCTGATCATATCTGTGTTTAATATGCCTTCAGTAAGCAATCTCTTCCCACTTAGTTTTGGAGCTGAAGAACTCAACACGCTGTATTTTTTGACAATACACCACTTCAAATTTTCTTAACATAAGACCACAATTATTTTTAGTATTGTAGGATGTGTTGTTAAAGTGGTGGTTCAGGGCAATGAGGACCATGATTAGGGTCAGGCCTGGGCTGCAAGGTGGCTCCCAAGTGTGAGGGGGACGGTCATACTGAGATGTCTCAAGGCCAGAAAACTTCAGTATGGCCCTCAACCCAGGCAACCAGACCCCAGGAGACATAGGAGGAGGAGAACTCACTTAGGGTGCTGTCCTAGTTTTTAAATGTTCCAGTACCCATTGCTTTCAATGTAATTTTTCATACCATATGACATCATGTAATATAAGGCAGGGAAGTGAGCTGGGAGGGCCTGTTTGCTTGGGTTTGGCTAAGTGTCAGTCTCAGTCAGTGAGCGATTGCTTTGTACAATCACTTGTTTTGTATATAATTATCATTACTGTTATTTTACTCTATTTTCCTCTTCCTGTTAGTAAATAGTTTTTATCTCAACCCATGAGTTCTACCTTATTTCTTGATTCTCTCCCCCATCCCAGCTGGGAGGAGGGAGGGGGTGAGTGAAAGGCTGTGTGGGGTTTTCAGGCCTGCCGGCTCAAACTACAACAGCTTTAGTGATGCCCAACATGGGGCCTGTGGGGCTCATGGGTTGAGATAAAACTATTTACTAACAAAAAAGGAAAACAGAATAAAGTAACAGTAATGATAATTACTATACATATACTATAATGATAATTACATGCAAAACAAGTGATTGTACAAAGCAATCGCTCACTGACCGCGACCGACGCTTAGCCAATCCCCAAGAAAACGGGCCCTCCCAGCTAACTTTCCTTCCTTATATTACATGATGTCATATGGTATGGAATATCCCTTTGGTCAATTTGGGTCAGCTGCCCCGTTCTTGTCCCCTCCCAGCTCTCTGTGCTCCCCCTCAGCCTCTTCACTCTCCTGGCAGAGACATACAGATATCCTTGGTTCTGTTCAATGCTGCCGGGTGTTATCAGCCATGTTTTTCTTCTAGAACCAAAACACAGCTTTGTAGCAGACACTAAGAGAGAAAGTTTCAGTTAGAAACTAAGACAGGTGCTGAAAGCAGCAAAAAAAACAGTTTAATTTTTTTGGTTTCTCTTGAGGAAAACTTACCTGCGGATGTGTGGGGAAAGCCTGCAATGATAATGGATGGCATTACCCACTTACATCTACATAATTTTGTAGGTAGCCGTTACCCTAATACACTTCCAATTGTCAATCCTGCCAGGGCTATGTATGCAACTGAAATTTGTCCTGTAAGTTTCTGTAATTTCACATTATGTTTCTCTGTGTCATAGCAGTGTAGATTTGATCCTGAAATAATGAAAATAATAAGTTGATCATTCAGTAAACCTCAGATCACTTCAGGTGCATGACACCACCCATGGGTGGTGTCAAAGATGCACTGTTGTTTCACAAACACCTTGTGGAAAGCTCAAAAAAAGAACTTGACTGTCTCCTTAGGTTGAGCTTACAGCGTCATGAATGACCGATAAGGTCACCGTATCATTTACAAAGAATTTCTGACCTCATACAGCACAGCAGTATCTAATGTGAATAAGTACCATCAATACTTGCCTTGAAGTTGACTCCTGCACTACTTTTCACTGACTTGTAAATATTTCTTAGGCAAGTATTTGCAGCACTGTGAAGCTGCAGCCTCCCAGAACACAATCATATCTCATTTCTGACCTGGCAGTTTCCTCTCTGACGGAAACTGTCATGAGAACTTCTCTGAAGTTCAGCTCTGTGAAGATCTTCTTCCACAGATCTAAACGTATGCATCAGTGTTGAACATCTTATATTGTTACAATTACACAAAACAACTCTGTGCTAACTGTTCCTCACTTGAACAGAAAATGCAACGTCAGCATCTTGAATGTAAGAGATGCTTGCCAAAGAGTCCTCCTACCCTCTCAGTGTGTAAATTGAAGCACTGCCAACACTCACATGCTACTGAGATTACAAATAAATGTAGCAAAAATTAATTATATTTTGCTAAGATATTGCATGCTATTGTACCAGGAGAAAAAAGTCATATAAATTTGGGAAGCCTGAACATTGTTCTTAGCAAACTAGAACCTCAATATACTCTGCAAATTAAAAAAAATCTCTAGATACTTTTGAAAATATCCTGTCGATATTCTGCTTAATACAATTGCCTTAAAATGTTTTCATTATTTTCACAAAATTGCTATGAAAACAGTAATCACTTAATCTATATTTTTGTGTATAATTAGAACAAATTCTACATTACCCCTAATTCTCCTTAATAAAACAGTGAGTATGTCCTGATACATAAGAATGCTTTCTCACCTCCTGTTCACTGCAATTTATCATGTTTTGCGTTCATTTTTCACATTCCTTTTTCTCTGTTTTCTTATTTTTATTTCCTTGTTGTTCCTTTATAACACCAACAGTTTGGTATTTTACAATGAAACAGATAAATGAGTGCTTCTGAGGCAAAAGCACTGATATGTCCTTTTCATCTGTTTTTCTCTCAAGCTTTAGATTTCTGAAGAAAGTATGAGGAGTTTCACTGAAAAAGTTTATCTGAGAGATAGGAGATGGTCATAGTTAATTTAACCTTTTTTTTTTTTGTTACAACTAAACACAAGTATAGAATACAAAACCTTCACACAAGCTTTTGCTAAGGCTATCACAGTATTAAACTTGATTGAATTATTATATTATATTAAATTGTTTTTCTTTACAAGTCCCCAGTTGTGAGCACAAATCCACCAGATAAAATCTCTGTTTAAACTACACTGATAAATTAGTTTATCTTCAGATTAGATACTGTCATTTCAAATCTCTGTAGCTTTTTGTTATCTGATTAAATTCTCAAATTTTATTTTCAAAATACATTACGCAAAATCTGTATTTCTACTGGCTACTGTGAAACTCGTTTTTGTCCACTGTCCTGATTATACCCACTATGCAAAAGAGGGAGAATGTCTATTTAAAAAAAAAAAAAAAGACAGAAGAAATGACATTATTCTTGTTTTACTCAAAGATTAATGTAACATTTCCACACTGACTAAAACAGGAGTGGAATCTGAAACAGTATTTTACATAGCTACAAACTTATTAAATATTTCTGACTTTTGATGGAAGAACCATATATTCACAGGCAGAAAAAAAAGGATTTTTGTCTGCTTAGCTTTCACATCTGAAATCCAAACAGGAGATTTCTTTTATGAGGAGTCATTGCCACATGAAAACTCTGGGAGACCTAGTTGTATCATTGCACTTGGCGGGTTGCAAGGAAGGTCAATCTTTGAAATCCTGCTGAATATGACACTCTCTGCTCAGCAGGAGCTGCCAGAGCAACAAAGTTGGACGAAGTCTCAGAGGAACAAAACAAAGTAATTTACTGAGTTTTCCTGCCATAGCTGGTCAACTACTTCGAGGCAAAATTAGGCAACTTTCTGACTGTAATAAACATTATGGATAAACAGGTACTTTGGAACAGGCATTATTTCCTATTCAACTATTCCAACTCACTTATAGGCAAATTTAGGCAACAGCTACTGAAGAAGATGAATGAAAAGAGATTGAGAGGAAAGAAAAGTGTAAGAGAGTGAAGAAGAAAATGAAAGTGAAAAAGACAGATTTTTCACCACATCCTCGGATCCACTGTCGTATTCATCTGCGGATGGCAGGTCGACCAAGGCAAAACATGCATGTTCACCTTTACATAGTCCAGATGGTCAGAGATAACCCTCGGGGTGGCAACTCCCCCACATCTGCACAGCTCAGGGTTCCAGAAGGTTTGAGAGTTTTTGGGAAGGTCATGCACCCCCCTCCTTAGTAAATTGCCATAAGAGGAAGTGGGTAGAAAAGCTTGCTGCCCTGCCTCCACAGGACCCAATCCACTCCCAGTCTTTCCCTCTCAGCCCAGTTGTAGAGCCAAGTTTCCCATAGGTCTCTTACAGTAATGTAAAGTGACATCATGCAGGCTTGATGCAACAGAGATCAGGAAGTCACTGTGGAGAGGGTCCAGAGGAAAAATGAGCTACCCTAGATGACAGCTTATCAACATCAGTTCTGCAAAGGTATTCTCAAGTTATATGAATAGGGCAAGATAGCACTTATGAAGGCCAGTGCACAGGATGATGTTGTTACAGGTAATAAAAATATCACTGGATTTTTCTTTGTTTTTAAATGAGGAAAGGTTCAAGACTGTATCATGAGAAAAAGGCCAGAGAAGATTGATGGAATAGAACCAGAGAAGAGAGGAAAGGACATCAGTGAAGTAAATGGTGAAAGGAGTAATGAGGAAGATCAAAAGAGAGAAGACATAAAATTCCAGGAATCACAGAATCACAGAATTGTAGGGGTTGGAAGGGACCTCAAGAGATCATTGAGTCCCAACCCCCCCCGCCAAAGCAGGTTCCCTACAGCAGGTTGCACAGGTAGGCATCCAGGCGGGTCTTGAATATCTCCAGGGAAGGAGACTCCACAACCTCCCTGGGCAGCCTGTTCCAGTGCTCCATCACCCGCACCATGAAGAAGTTCTTCTGCATGTTGGTGCGGAACTTCCTGTGCTCCAGTTTAAGGCCATTGCCCCTCATTCTGTCCCCACACACCACTGAAAAAAGATTCCTCATGTCCTCCATTAGCTTCCCACACTTGAGATATTTGTACACATTGATTAGATCTCTTCTCAGCCTTCTTTTCTCCAGGCTGAACAGACCCAGATTACTGAGCCTCTCCTCATAAAGGAAATGCTCCATGCCCTTTATCATCTTTGTGATCCTCTGCTGGACTCTTTCCAGGAGGTCCCTGTCTTTCTTATACAGGGGAGCCCAGAACTGGANTCACCTCCCTCACCCTGCTGGCAATGCTCTTTTTATTGCATTCCCGGACCCAATGGCCTTCTTGGCCACCAGGACACACTGCTGGCTCATGGCCAACCTGTTGTCCACCAGGAAACCCAGGTCCCTCTCTGCAGAGCTCCTCTCCAGCAGGTCATCCCCCAACCTGTACTGGTGCATGCAGTTATTCCTCCCCAGGTGCAAGACTCTACACTTGCTTTTGTTAAACCTCATACAATTTCTTACTGCCCAACTCTCCAGCCTGTCCAGGTCTTGCTGAATGGCAGCACAGCCTTCTGGCATGTCAGCCACTCCTCCCAGCTTTGTGTCATCAGCAAACTAGCTGAGGGTGGACACTATCCTCTCATCAAGGTAGTTGATGAAGATATTGAACAAGACTGGACCCAGAACTGGAAAGGAAAGGAGAAAATTAGGGAAAACCAAACGGAAAACATCTATGTCAATACTGAGGAACTTAAAAATTTAAAACACTATCTTTTTAAGGAAAGATGTTGCTGCCATTCTTCTTTTGTTCCGTTTCAGAAAAGTCTGTCTGTCCCTTTTCACTGTCTCGAAACTGTGACTCTTTAGTTAGTGATGTTTTCTGTGTCATCACATTGCAAATATGGCTGTGCCATACGCAGTCTGCAATATTGGAGAGATACTTAAATTTTTTTCGGCTTCTATTTTTTTTTCTTCATCTTTAAAGCACAGACTTGGATTAGATTGGCATTTGTATCATATATCCTTCTTTCTTCATGGTCCACCTAAATGCTCAGACCTATGGAATTTTGTCTTCAAACACCACCTCATGCCTCAGAATTATGGACTGGATGTATATGCTAGGGGAGACAAATGACAGTTTAAAACATAGCATGCGTTTTAGAAAACTGGAATTCAATCTTTGCTCATATAGCCTTACACATTTTGAATGGGTAATGCATTCCCTGTCATTTATTACTAGGCTCTGTTGAAACGATAAGCAGCATTTGGAATATATGATTTGGTAATTCAGTCTAAAGCACTAAATCCAGATACAGCGGTGCAAGAATTGAACACCATAGCAACAGCTTTATGTACCTGCAGTTTTTCATCATCTGCTCTGCTGTGCACTTTCACAAAATCAACAACATTGTTTTGGTGGTCATTTTACCTGCTTCACTGCTGCATATTGGAAGATAAATTCTTGTGGCTGCTTTTTATTGCTGGATATTTTTAGCTAACTTTGTTGATTTAGCCCTCATTACTTATATGCTGTGTCAGATAGATTAAATATTTCCAGGTGTGTATTTCATTGAGTCTTTTTAATCAATTTTATTAAGGCGGTAACTCACTAAATCAACATGCTTAATTGGCCAAATAAGTTATAAACAGAGTAAGAATAATGTCGCAGTTAAATGAAAGGTTGGGTAAAAGAAAATATATACTACTGATGGTCTACACACTATGAAAGTTCTTAGACAAATCATCTATACCTAAAAACTTCACATTTCAATACAAATTTTAAATCTTTCCTATTTTCTTATCAAGATTTCCTGATGAACAGGAATAATCCAGCAAACCATCACTAGAATATGAGTTGCTGCATTTCCTTTACTTGTCTGCCTTATAAAACAAGGCTATATTCTTTTTCCAAGACTATATTCTTTCAAGCTGTGAGCCAAATGGAGGATGAGTCTATAATGAAGTTATAAGTTTCAATCATTTAGTCCAAAAGGTTACTCATGTGGTATCAGCCTTCTCTAACTCTACTTTCTGGTTTAACTTCTATAGTACATATTTAAAGAATTCAACTGCCCGTTCTTTGACATACTGAGGGTTATCCTGCTCCGGACAATGGAAAAATCTGGACTGTGTGTTGATTGCCATTTCTTGCCCTAAATTAATTGCACAATGATCTGGATTTTGAGGGGCCATATGACCCCGAATTAACACAATTTTACACAGTATTTGACTTAAGTTCTATGTGCTGTATCAGTCACTGAGAAAAGGTGGTTGAATAGCTTTGTGCAAAATTACCCCAAGCAACCCTATGTTCCATATTTTTTGTTGCAGGGCATGGCGCAGGGACTTCCAGACTAACTGTCAGTGAAATGAACTCACCTTTGCCTGTGCTTTAACTTAAACTAAATGCTGCAAGAGTGTAATTATGCTTTATCCTCACCCAAAATACCATTGAGGCAGTAATTTTGTGCTTGTGTTAGTAAACTAGGTTAGCTGATACACTGATTACACAATAAGAGTTTTGATAGTAAAAAAAAAATATCTGAACTTTTCTAGCTACTTTGATGTGCTTTGTGAAGTCCATTAAATATATAAGAAAGTGCTGTGAGTTTCCAAATTAGACTGTTTTGCAAATGAATGTAAACATTCAGGAAGTTTTTAAATACTGTAACAGCAAACTATTAAATCTGGCATGTTTTCTCTGATTCCTCAAGATCTCAAATAGTCTGCCCAGAGCTAGTAGCCTGTTAAAAAATATAATATCTACAAGTAAAAAAAACTTACTCTGTCACATAATGCTGCATTACTATTTCAATACCTCTATCAAACAGCAGAACTCAGCAGCAGAATTACAGGTCACTTTATTAGTGAGTAGGAATGCAAACTGCATGCATGTTCCATCTCCCTGGTGTTATTTGACTTTCTCCATACAGGCAGATGTTCACAACCTTGTAACAGAATTCAGAATACTTTCAGCAAATACAGTAGTTGCTACTGCTCAGCAATCTCTCTGTCTCAAGAACAGAAGGATCATGTACTAAAGTGGAAGACAGCAATCTCCTCCAATTGTTCTTCAGATTCATATTCTAGTGTCACCATCTCTAATTAATACATAGAATAGCAGTGGACATGCACTAAATACTTCTCATGTGTCTTAGTTTCTAACAGAAGTTACTTCTCTCACAGTGTCTGGTATGAAGCTGTGTTTTGTTCCCAGAAGAGAAACAACTGATAACACCTGGCAGTGTTGAATGCAGCCAAGGACATATTTTGTTCNTGCTGAATATGTCATTGATCCTCAGACAAATTCTTCTTGTGACACTACTGCCAAGCAGCAGTGTTTCTCCATTTTGTTCCAGCTTCATCAGAATTAAGTTTCATATAACTTCTGTTCTTTTTTACAGAAAAAAGAAAGTAACAGTAATATAGAAAAAATTCCCACACTAATTTAATTTCCATAAAGACAACAACATAAATATTAAATTAATCTTTCCAAAAGACGAGAGCTAAGTGGATTGCTCTGAAAGTAATGCCTCCAATTTATTTCCATGGAAACTACAACAGATACAAAGAGCACAATAACACTGATAGAGCAAATTCTCAGCTACAAAACATTCTTTTTCAACATAGTCGCCATCGCTAACCATGCACTTTTGCCAGCAATGAACAAGAGCTTGCATGCTGCGCTCATAGAAATTTGAAGCACTAGAGGTGACCCACTGTTTCACAGCCTCTATGATGGCACCATTGTTAGGAAAATGTTGCTCATTCAGTCCATCTTTCATTGGACCAAACAGATGGAAGTCAAAAAATGCCAAATCCAGACTATATGATGGGTGTGGACAGTTCAGCCAAGACTGACAATTTGCTCCATGGACTTCAAACTGGTATGTGGCCTAGCATTATTGTGTTGCAAGAGGAAGGTTGTCTTCTTCTCTGGTCTGCCTCTGGAAGTTCAAGCCTTCAGCTTAGTGTCATGATACAATGGTCAGAAGTGATACTTTGGCCGGGTTCCAGGAAATCCAGAAGGGCCGTCTCCTTCCTATCCCAAGAGATAGTGCATGTAACTTCACCAGCTGAGGGCTGTGTCTTGAACTTTTTCTTCAATGGGGAATTCAAATGTCACCACTCCATGGGCTGCCATTTTGACTCTGGTGCATAGTGGTGACATCACGTCTCATCAGTGGTAATGACACAACCCAGGAAACTGACTTTTTCAGCCTTGTATTGGTTCAGTAGGCCCTGACAACCTTGCTTTTGGTGTTCCTTCAGTTCCTGTGTGAGCATTTGTGGGACCTACCTGACACAAACTCATTCACTCATTGAAACAATGCAATATTTCAATGTTGCCACCATAATTTCCAACACATTGAAGACCATATTCACTTCCGTACACAGTTCCCTGCTCATAGTCTGCTGATTCACTTGGATTATCTGATTGAGATGCTTGTCATTTCATGGTGTGACAGCTGTTCATGGTCATTCAGAATGTGGTTTCTCTTTCATGTTGCTGTCAACACTGCTGAAACACATCACCCACCACTTCACTGTACTAACATCCAGTATGTGATCTCCATAAACATTCAGTAAATGTCAATGAATGTCAATGGGTGCAATTTTCCCCTTATGGTGGAATTCAATTACACAACTTCGCTTCATACGCACTTCTTTGTCAGAAACTTTTTTGTCAGACTGCCCCTCTGCTACCTTTCGTCACACCGCAACAAAAGATAACAAAATACTGGCAGAAAGTTTCAGCCTCTACTGCCATTCCACCAACATCCACATATGACGTTGCGAGACAACATAATAAAATAGGAGGCATTACATTCGGAGCAATCCTCAGGTACTGCTGAGTTCAACAGTTTTACAGTATACAAGGAATGCTAAACTATATTAACAAACAATAGTTGAAGTGAGCAGGAAGGAAGAAGAGCTTATTTCCCCTCTGTCAGTGCACAGAACCATCTTTGGACTCTGCTAAGCTATTCATGACAGCTGTGATTCTTCTTCTTGGCTTATAAAGCTCCTTCTGAAGCTGAATGTTTGCCTTTGGAAAACAATAGACTGGCCAAATTGTGAGTTTTATTAAAGTACTATGAAGAAAAGGCCAGGTGCTTTCCAGTGTTTTGAAAATTATGTTTTGGTTATCTAAACACTTTTTCACTATGGAGCTTTTAGTGTCATCTAGCTGTAGCACAGAGCATTTATTCATAAAAATATAGCAGTAATATGATCATTTTTGTCTGCTACTCAGTGATGTACAGAAGCAGAGAGGGTTTAGCAGTAAGCAAGTTTGAATTTGTTCCTCCATTTGTTTTATTTATTTTTGCGGTATATTTTTAAAGGATTCTCTCCTGGGCTTCTTGTTCCTGCAAGGAGTAAATCAGAGAGCAGAGTGAAAGACCACAAAAAAGGATTACAGCACCAGCTGGATTTCAACAGCTCCATCCCAGCAGGGCAAAAAGGTCAACTCTGCTGCAATGAACCCAGTTGTTAGGAAGCCAGTGCCTTATGCTTCTTCACACAAATGTTGCTCTGATATATGTGATGCTATTATTCCTATGTGTGATCAGACAAAGGCAATTCTTCCCCTCCTGAAAAAAGATACTGTACATTTTGTTCTAAATCCAGATTCCAAGTATGCACAAATGTATAAAATTACAGAACAATTGCTTTCATGTTCATAAGACATCATTCAAGTTTCCCACAAAATATACAAAAATCATCCAACAACTTGCAGTTTTCACCTATCTGGTGAGCCATAACCTCTCTTGAGTTCTAGATCTAGAGGAAGGAATTCGAAATTCTAAGGAACTAGTGTTCTCTAAGGAATTCCCTAGGGAATTCTAATGAATGTGCTGGATCTGGGGACACAAATAATGAAGGAAATCATTCAACATCACTAGTCACAGGTAAAGAGTAAAACAGTATTTGCAATACAAATAATGGAATAGACACTGTAGCCTTTGTTACGTATTCCTCTCTTTAAGACAAATTGGCCATATCGTCACCAGACCAGAGTTCACTGCTGTTAAAATACGCAATTGGATTTGAAGTGTTGATAATGCATTGGATTAGGTTAAACATGTAATGATCACAGAGTGGGGAAAATTGTCTTGAAATATGGTAACAAATAGATTAAAATTCTAACTCTATTTGCAATTTGACATTTGCTACGATAATATTACAACCACACACCTATCATGAGTAGCTGGGGCACAAAGCCAGTCACATTTACATGAGAAGTAATGTTAAAGTAGTAGTTACATTGAGACATGCTAAAAGCACCTTCACATCTAGTTCTCTGATTGTCTTTTATGTTTAAAGTGTCTAAATTCATTTAGAAACCATAATTATGTTATACTTAGACATTGATCATCATGCATAATCACATAATGCTCATTAAGCTTCCACAGCCAGATGCCTCCTTTTATTTATTTATTTATTTATTTTGGTACAAGTTTCACTCTAGTAGACCTTTAGACCAAATTTATCATGTTTATTATTATTTTCCTATAATGACACAGCATCTCAATTCAACAGATTAGAGAGGAGGCAAGAGGGAAAAACAGTCACTAATGTGAATCTAGAAGACCAAATTATGTGTGAATTCAGAATACCAGCTTCCAAAACGTTTTGAAGAAGCCTGTTGATGCTTTTATTTATTTCAGAAAAGCTTATGAGATACATGCTACCCAATCAGATGCACTTCTGAGCAGTTTACTGAAGTATTTCTTAGTTCCTTGTGATTCTCTGACATTATTCGTTATGAACTAAATATACATCCATATAGTGGAAGGAGGCAGATGAAAAAGACAATATAAAGAAAAAAGCAGCACAAAGTGGGTGCATGAAGCTGTAGCAGAAAGACTGAGTATAGAGGAGGGAGATGACAGAAGTCACTAAGTTGATAAGTACAAGGCAGAGAAAAGAAAAAGAAAAAAAAGAAAAAAGCTTGCAGAATCCTGGAAGCTGCAGCAATCAGACTTTGCCACTCTTTATACCTGTGTTTATCGAGCACAGTTTCCTGACACAGGTAAAAAATCTTAGATACTAGGAGACTGAAGGTAGAAAGATATGCCAATGAAGCTAGAATCCAATTCAACAGATTATATAGCAGTAGAATTACCAACAAATGCTCTTTAGATAATGCCCAGCTTTGACCAACAAAAAATGACAATAGGTCAGCTCTCTTCTGCATATAGAAACATGTACAGATATGACGAAATGAATCCAAATAGCTTTCTACAGAAAGATTAACACCTACTAATTCTTAGCATCTTGTTAAAGAATTTTCTTAAAACATTCAGTCTGTCTACAAATGTTTAGTGATTATAACATCAGAAGAACAGGTGTCACCCAGAGAAATAATAGTAATTATATATATATATTTATATTTATTTATATATTTATATTTACATATATATATATATAAATGATACACAAAGCAAAGGCTCACCACTCACCAATACAGGCTGGGGGATGACCTGCTGGAGAGGAGCTCTACAGAGAGGGACCTGGGAGTCCCAATAGACAACAGGGTCGCATGAGCCAGCAGTGTGCCCTGGTGGCCAACTAGGCCAACGGGATCCTGGGGTGCAATAAAAAGAGTATTGCCAGCAGGNCTGTGCAACCTGCTGTAGGGAACCTGCTTTGGCAGGGGGGTTGGACTCAATGATCTCTTGAGGTCCTTTCCAACCCCTACAATTCTGTGTTCTGTGCTTTTTAATGCCCAGCCAGTCCCTGAGCAGCAGCCCCTCCTCCAGCTAACCCCCTCCCTTATATTTACATGATGTTAAATGTTATGGAATATCCCTTTGGTCAGTTTGGATCAGTTGCACTGTTCCTGTCCCCTCCTAGCTCCCTGTACACCCAACATCTTCATTGGCAGAGCAACAAAAGAAGGTGAGAGACTGAAATGTTCTTGGCTCTGTTCAACACTGTCAGGCAACGAGTACAAACAATCACTATGTTATCAGTTTTTTTTCTTCTAGAATGAAAATATAGCCTCATACTAGACATTAAGAGAAAGGCAACTTCTGTCTCAGCTAGAAACTAAGAGACTTAGCCACTAGAATATTAAAGATATGTAGCTGAAAGCAAACCTCTCATACACTTTATAGCGACAACAAAATAAAAAATATCTACTAAGATATGAAATAACAATTTACAATTCAAAGACATTTTCAGAAAAAAAAAGCTTTAAATACAATTTTATTCAAGGTGAATAGGCTAAACAAAGGTTTTTTTTTTCTTTCATCATGTAGTCTTCAACAGTTGTCATGTTCCATCTGTATTTTTGTATCTTTTTCATAAGAACTACAATGGATTTCTGACATAATTGTCAAGGAACAAGATTTTATGCCTTTAATTTTTTCATCTTATCATTAGTATAATATTGCCATCATACTAAGTTAAGGCACATCACAAAAGAACACTGATTAATAAATCCATGAGTGTTATTAAAGCAGGTCTTATTCTGTGTGAAAAAGAAACTGTCATTGCTAAGACTGTAACAACAGGCACTATCTTGACTGTAAAAAGAGTTATGTGGATTTTCAAAAAAAAAAATCAACAAAAAAAACTATGATTCATGAGTCATAAAAATCATAGTTAGCTTAGAGATAACTGTACTTTTTCATACTACACAAAATAAAATGTCGTATCACTCATATATAACTATATATAAGCAGTGCATCTTCAGGCAATATTCTATATATTTTGAAAAAGCTTTAAATGTGTGAAATTTTTCATTATAGAAATTTCACTGTTGAAGCTTTTACGTGTAAATGTTCTCTGTGTCTTAATGGGGAATAAGGATAATTTCCTTTGAGTTATGCTAAATTTTGCAGAATTCCAGCAAATGCTTTACTGCACGCTTCTACTGCTTAATAAAGCTTTGTACTGAACTAGAGACAGATGGCATTATTTATAAAATCATGTGGTAACTGCAAGCATTAAAGACCTGTGTGTCTCTTCACAGCAAGTAGCCCCAATAACAGAGGAGAGAGGTCTGCCATATCTTAAGACTCTAGCAGTGTATCAGCAGAAGAGTCTCCCTTGCCCGTTTATTGCAATAAAGCCTCAGCACACAGGTGTCGTGTAAGGACAGACACTTCATCTTAGTCTTTGACAGCAGTGTGAGCACTAGTATGAAGGAATGCAAGGAGAGTCATTGCCCCTTGTATTTATCTGAACAAACATCTCCCTTATTTGTTATATAAATTGTTGTTATATAAATTTGTTTCTTCTGCAGTCACTGGGAATGGCAAGTTCAGTGACAGTAGAGCAGACCCTTACTAAAATTTAATTACACTTGTGGAGTAACCATGCAGCTACAGCTAAAAATATCTGAGCAGCTCCCTTCTCAGAAAGCTTTTCTTTGCCTCCTGTCTGGATAACCCCCCTTGGCACTAACAGAGCATGTACAGTAGCCATAACAGAAGAACATTTCAATATTCACCACAGAGAATTTTTTTGTTGTTCATAAGTCAAAGACAAAAAATATGCATTGGCCTAAAAATTTATAAGCATCTTGGTGTGGAAAACATTCCCCAAAGAAGGAAAGAACTTCTTTAGTAAAGGATGAGTTGTTTAACTACTGCTTCAAGCAAAACACTCATAAATGATGTAGGTTGCTCCAAAAGTAATGCTTACTATTTATGTCCATGGAAACCGCAACAGATACAAAGAGCACAATAACGCTGTTTGATAGAGCAAACAAAACAGCCACTAAACACTGTTTTTCAACAGTCATCACCATTAGCTGTGCATTTTCACCAGTGATGAACAAAAGCCTGCATATCATACTCGTAAAAATCTGCATGACTACCCAGAGCGTGGCTTGTCTTTCACATACTGTCATCACTGCTGAGACGCCTCACTCACCACCTCCCTGTGCTCACATCCACTATTTGGTCTCCACAAACATTCAGTAAGCATTGATGAATGTCAATGAGTGCAATTTTTTTAGCCCAAGAAAACACTGGCTACTTCCGCAAAAAGACACAGGAGCATCTCCTGGCAACTGGATTTATTTGAACTGAATGTAAGAATTGGACTAAGCTAGTGCAGTCCACGTTCTTTCAGGGAAAAAGGGGTGCACATAAAGGGAACAAACTATGGTGCTTTCCAGTACATTTCACAGACTGGATAATCAGGGAGTAAATTGGGGCCAGGTTAGGAAAAACCATTCCCAGTCAGCACCATTTTCTACCATATTTTGTGAATACAGTTTACACTACCTTCTGCATGCCTGGGAAAAAAGACTACAAAATTCTTTTAAATGGTAACTTTGTTTCCCTTATTACACTCATCCTTTCATTATGTAAAAGGCTTACAGCAGTTTTTTTCTTTTTTTTT
>WBMW01000251.1:71234-121692 GCA_013396635.1 Penelope pileata
TCAAATTACATTAACATTAGCACCTTAGATGTGATGGCAGATCATGCTTTGTCATGAAAAGTGTCGGTGGTTCCTACAATTCAGTTTTAGTTTCAATCTAAATTAGCAAAATACATTTAACAGTCCATCCTGAGAAAGACAGATTCTCTCTCCTGCATCAGAACTCTCCAAAAGCACAGTACTTTCTGAATATATACACAGGGAGAGGGAAGATACAATGGGAAATATTCTAAATGTTGAATTGACTGAAGATTGCAATACTGCCATGCTACAGTTAACATTCAAATTATTTTCTTAGAACTGTAAAACAGAAACAGTTGTTGACAGTTTTCCATTTAATGAATTAAGAATGGTTTAGAAATGGCACCCAACAAAACTGCTAAGTTTAAGATGTCAATATTGAAATAATTTCTTGCCTCTTGTGAACAACATTAAACAGTAATTTGAGGTTGTACATGATTATGTGGACCTTTTTATTATAACGCTTTGGCTCTTTAGGTCTTGAGACTTAATATTAGGAGTGAAAATTTAGTTAGTGATATATTTTTATTGTTGCTAAAAGTCAGCGTTGTCGTGCTGATTTAAACTACAGCTCTTCAGATCCTCTTTAGATCAGTTCTTAATTGAGCCCTAATGATGCAGTTATCACATTTGATAAACCTCTCTTTACCACCTACATTTCATGCAAATGACAAACCCAAGCAGAAACTTAATTGGAGTGGCTTACTGAATATTTACCTCTGAGCTCAATAAATAATGAAGGTTCACCTCTTCTAAAGTCAATAACTGCTTAATTTTGCATTAAGCTGATGGGTGTTAAAGAATAGTAAACCATGTTACTGCTATAGCAATGTAATTAACTAAAACAGGGAACAACCCCACTTTCATTTAGAATAGCAATAAAACATCCACTATTCAAGGAGTTTGATTATAATAAAATTGCATGGAAAAAAGTGAACCCTACAAACTTGGACATAATTCAGTTTTCTGTATGGAAATATAAAAAATTGTTAAATTATAACTTTACTACTTCAATGCCATACTATTTCTGAAGAAATTCTTCTGTTGGCTACTCAGTTGATGATAGCCAGCCTAACTGGATAAAGTAAACGAGAGGAAAATACAGAGCTTTCATCTGTGTATTGGTTGTGAGTGTGCTATGCATTAAGACACCAAATTCTGGATACAAAAGCTCATTATATATTAAAACTTTGGAATTCCTTAATTTAAAAGAGTTGTGTTACTCCTATGATAGATAAATCCAGATTTACTCTATCTTTCTATTTACAGATAATTTAAAAGACCGAGGGAGGGAATTGATTCTTCAAAGAAGAATGTCATTTCAAAGAAAATGTACTGCTTATTAAGAGGAAGAAATAAAAAAATTAACATTTTCACAGATTCTGAATACTCTCAGATATAGTGGTAAGAGTGGACTGGATTCTCTTACAATAAGAATAGAAGATGCAATATCAATATGGATCTCATTTTTTGATTTGAGAGGGCAAAAGAATGATAGTGTAAGAATTGGGCAGTGTGGAAGATGAAAAGAAGGAGAATAATGATCATTATATCTTTTTAATTTAATCTGCATTCTTCATCTCCTTTCTCCATGACAGAGACAGCAAAGAGCCACTGCAACAAGAACTAAACCTAAGCCATTTGCTCCTGCAGACTTTAGACAACTGAAAAAGTTGCAGACTGACCAGTTGCTGATTTTTTCCAACCTATGACTACCCTCAAGCCTTTGCTTTCCTGCCACTCTTTACAAAGTCCACAGACTTTGATAGCATCTTTTCTAAGAAAATAATCTCTTGAAGAGAACTTCCTGAGTGCATAAACTGATAAATGGCAGAACAGTTTTTCCAAAAGTTACAGTATGGGTACAATTTAAACATCACTCAAATTTAGTGAATTTCAGCACAGCAACTGCTGGAGAAAAAAAAAAAAAAAGGAGTATGTAAATCCTTTGCAACTCAGTGAGGTTCCTGGGAGGATCTAAGCTCAATAATATGATCAAGAGATTCACCTCAAAGTTGCATCTAACACACAGGTCTCATATCTCCTGCTTCTGACATGGACAAAGCAGGTGGCTTCAGATTACGTTACTAATTGAATTATTATGCAGACCTGCAGATGCGACCTTAGGACATTGATATTGTCACTGTTGTCTGGGTTAAGTTTGTGCATCCCAGAGGAGTTGCTCTTTGCTGGAGAATTCATGGCTTTCTGATATGTTGATAGTAGGCATTCTTATCGGGTGAGAAATTAATAACATTCACCTGCATTTAACAGTGCATTTGTACATTGGTATGGATACAAACTAATCAGTTCTGCAGTCACAGACAACAACACAAAGAGAAAATCAGGATTCAACTTCTCTAACATTCACAAATACACGTTTTATAAGCTTTTCTCTTGACAAAAATATTTGAATAAAACAGCTCTGAATTTTGGCTCTTTAGTCTCTGCAGAATGATGTGATTCTTTTTTCCCCCAGAAGTGGAACTACTCATACTGATACCAGTTGAATATTTGGCATGGTGCATGAATCTCAGTTAATAATACGAACATGCCAATTAATCTGGGTAATAGCATGGTTGAACAAGGCTTTAGTTACATAACATGATCAGAAGATAGACCTAAGTTTTTATGATGCAAATGCAAGAATTTCTTGTGAATTCAAAGGTTAAATTTAGGTTACTGTATGTTTTACAGTGATATAAGTATACACTTCTAAATTGTAATTTAGAAGAGCTACAGTATATATTTCACACAAGCAACTGTGACTTGCTTGGGGAGTTTGTTTGGGGAGCATGTTAAGAGGATAAATCCTGAAGCTGGTTCACTGATGGAAAAATGGACACTATACTTTTTCAGTATACTGATCTCTTACTTGCATCAGGATAAAGCAAAGTCTAGGATCTCTGGTTTATTTTAATAGGGAAACAATCTATATGGTCAATTATACAGTCCTCTGCTCATAATATTTCTGGAAACTCTAAATAGAAGGAAAAGTAAATGTGAAAAAGATTTTAGCCAGTGGATCGAATAACTGAGTATTCTTGTCAATGCAGATGTTATTAAAGTCATCAATAATTAAATAGCAATAAAATCACTGATTCCTAAAAGAGAAAAATATAAGAGCTATCAAACTGCTACAAGTCATGATTGGGAAAAAAACATAATGAAATATTTTTAAAAATTATTATGAATTAATAATTAATAAAAAACCACTAGCTATCATTATGACATTCCAAATACATGCAGAGTGTCAAAGGAGAGAAAAGACGCAACCAGATGCCTGCATAGTATTAACAGCGAGGTCAAAAGATGAGACTCGCTGACCTGAAGGGTATCAGCATGGAACACTACAAACCACACAGCCTGCATTAGGGCCTCATGGCTCAGACCAGGTTTCTTGGGTGTGTATGTGGGATGTGGGGCACAATATTTATCCTACAACCTATACACATAGGCATTACATTAATTGAATCCCATTTAAAAGGGAATTGAAGCCACATAAATCACAATTGTCACTGTCCCTAGGTTTAAATCTATTCCCTCTGTGATTAAGCAGATCTAATTAAGCAAATTTAAGGACTTTCAAATTAAACACAGAAGACTTTCTAAGTACCTTTTTTTTTTTAGTGTACAAGTCCATGGCAATCCCACTGGTAGTAAAACTGGCAGAGGCAGTAATTAATTTTAACACCTGGTTACTAAATTAATATTTCCTATTAAAGTTACATAATCTAATGAATTCACAGTTAGCAATTCCACAGATGACTATAAATCTACTTTTATTCTTCTCTCACCTTATTTACCCATGTATAAGTTTTGACTGATTTCCAAGTTAGCATATAGATTCTGATCTCAGCTAAGAAGCCACTTTACAAAATGTAAATTTGTTCAGTTATTCTTGAACTGTATTTGTTACCTTTATAAGAGACTCTTATTATTCTGTTTGTTTTCCAACTGCAAGCTGTTTGAAATTAAATCAGGTAGAAGAAGCTACTCTGACATGAAGCATTACAGTCATTCCCAAGGGATAGCCTGACTCTTTAAAGCCTCAGAAAGAAGAAAACTGTTCTTTTCAGTTTAATTTTCGTCAGATAGCCATACAGAACAGCTGGATGGGTTTTGAAATGGGAAGGTTACAGTTTCACCAGTACAGACCTAGTATACAGCTTCCACTGAAATGAAAGCAAGAAAATCTGCTGTCTACCTATGAGTAACCTATTCCCTCCACACAGCAAGGAACATGTCCTGAACACAAGAAAGATCCTGTCTACGTAAGTGTGCTGCCCTCTGAGCTCCTTCTACATGTTGCAAGCAAGTTTCCCTTTTATGTGCACGTGTAAACTCACTGGTTTAGAGCAGCACTGTCGATATTGCATGAAGTCGAAGTCCTATAATGTTTCTACTCTGAGGTTAATTTAGAGCTCACAGGCAGCTGGCTGCTCTCTTTTGTTTATTGGTTCTTTAAGAGTACTCATTGAAGTGCCATTCCTGGCCCACCCAGTGGTATAAGGTGCATCACCAAGGCACACTAAATCTGTCAACAAACGCTGGCATTTATTCTTGGCTATGCCTCTTTGTTTATCAAATAATCATTTTCTGTAATAAGGGAGCAAACTGTAAACACGCTTCTCGCTAATTTGTTATGTTTGAACATCTGATTCCTTTACATTATAAATGGGAAGCACTGATGAGCTTTGCAACTGCACAGTTTGGTTCCAATTAAATTTTTAATGAAACAAAAGTCAAGCCCAACTGTGACTTGTGGCAGAGTTTTGACTTCAGCAGTGCCCTCTTACTTCCTCTCATTTGGCTAGGCTTCCCCCACTGAATATAAATATTGATAGTTGACAAGACAGTAAACTGAACGGGACATGAAGTGTACCAAGCAGCTTGCTTTTCTGAGCTGTCACTTGATTTTTTATTTTTCTGGGAGCTGTTGACAGATTGGCAATCAAGCTTATCTTGAATTTTCAAGTCCATTCAAATCTATTTTCAGAATGGATATCCCAGGGTTATGGTAAGGCAAAGGAAGCAAAGTGTGCTTGCACCATCGAGCACAGTGCTCTAAGCTGATAGAAAATGTTTGAAGCTATTTAACTTCTCTGTAGGAGCCCACAGAAGTCTGTTACTTCCTGCCACTAATAAATGCCGTGGAGGCCAGTTGCTTTCAAAGCTCCCAATAAAACCTACTGGTGTTTTTTTTACAAGAACATAGCAGAAGGGAGGAAAACTAATTTAAGAAATCTTTGCAGCAGTGAAATAGTGCTCAAAGCTACAGCATTAATGACAGTAGTCAGTAGCAGCAGTTGGCTGCCTCAATTTAAATAGCAATCTGCTTGGCAGTAGCAGTTCAAAAACAACCCAGATATTGGATTGCACCATCCCTTCTGTACACATACCCAACAGATTGGGTGATCTGACCCTTGGATACTGAACTCAATAACCAATCAGGTTAGACAAAAAGGGGAAAAAAATGCTTTGGTTCTAAGATTTTCTTTATTTAGCATGTGTTCAGTGACAGTTTGCCGCTAATAGAAAAAAAAATATAAAAAAGTTCTATATTAAGGAAATATTTCCATTAGCAGTAGTTCCCTGATTCGTACAAACTGGCTCAGCTCCCAGGACTACAGCAGAGCTGCACCACAGCTGTTGAGCTGAAGGTGGAACAGTACATGCTTGATATTAGCCTCCCAAATCCATACTAAAACCAAAGTAAGACTATCAGAAGTATAGCACGTAATTTTGTATCAAAGGATATGATTTTTTTTTTCATAAAGTTTTTGTGAGGAAAAGAAAGGCCACTTACTCTTGATTCTTAAACACACGTTTAGAAGGATAAATTTAAGCATATAATTTGGAAGAAGTCTTGTCTGGAGTTCACAATTCAATATTTGAATAAAGTTCAAAAGACTCTTAGACCCACCTTGTAATTCTAGAAACTTAATTTCCTTATTTTAGAGGCACTTGAAATATATCCTTCTACACCAGATATGCCAAGAATAGAATCCTAGTAACTAAAATAAATGAATTCCTGAGAAGGAAGTATATAAAATATAAAAGTTCTATTTTTTTCATAGTGACTTCTTCCCATCTCTCACTAACTGTTCCAAAAAAAGTCCTAGCTCACATAAGTACACCATTGTCTTGTCCAGAGCCAGGACCTCTGCTTCATATCCTCTCTAATTTCTTGAGCAGTTCCCCTTCTTGAGCTCTTTCTTTCTGATTGAACTGCCTCACACAGCTGGCTGGCCATTATATGAACCCTGGGCAACCCTGCTGCCCCCAGGCCCACCCCTTCTGGTCCCAGGGGAGGACAGGTGCAGTCTGCCTGTGCTCCTTGGGCCAGCTGCACTCCTCCACCATGTAGACAGTCATCTGTTGAGGCTGTGATGAACAGTTTGCCTACACCAACACAAAACAAAAGTTTGACTCTCATGGTTTTGTTCAAGTAGCATAAATAAATGATGGAATATGGTAGTCATCATAAAGGACTTATTAGTACACTTTTCATATTGCTCCCTATTTGTTCCAGTGCACCTGTATGATAAATACCAAAGGAAAATATTTTAGATTTTTAACTTCTGTAAATGTAGATATGATTCCCAAAAGCATGTTTTCTTAGTGCTTTTAACTACACATTTTATTTGACCCCCCTTCTGCCCCCCCAAACAATGCCTTTGGACACTAACTCTAAACATCTTACTTCTGTGACAGGTTTTCCTCACAGTAATCTCTATTTCCTCATTAATTTAATTTTATTGTGCTGACTTCTCTCCTCATGTGTTATACTAAATAATTTTTCTTATTCCTTGGAGTTAACACGCTGAAAAAGGTAATGTATCTTGTTTTCTTTTAGCAATATTCAGACACAGCAATGTCTTGCAAAATATTCCCTCAAAAGTCATTCACCCAACTTGCTAGCAGTTTTTTGCTAGTTTGAGTCCTCCAATGGATTTGGGAAAATGTGGTGATAGGTTTCTTTTTTTTTTTTTTTTTTCCCCTCGTTATAACCAGTACGTGGGACAGGCCTGTTTTGGTATTAAGAAGCTTATTTTTGTGCCATATGTTTTCTCACCAAAACATTTAAGAAAGATGTCAAACAAAACAGAACCTAACCCTGATTCGCCTGGAAACAGGAAGACATTTATCTTGCTTGCTCAGCAGTATGTTTTAGCTTTCCCTCCATACGATAGTCTTAGGCACAGAAGTACATGAATTTTTCAAATAACGCTTCATTTACTACCCAGTCAAATACTAAAATATGGACATTGCAATTGCTGTGGTAGCTTTAGCTGGAAGCTTGTGTCATCATCCCAAACAGAAAAATACTATTTTTTTTATGCAGTTATTCTCCAAAGCACTGGCATAATAATCACCTCCCTTCTATAGTGGAAAATAGGTTTTAAAAATAATTCTGTGTTTTCTTTAAAGATCTTTGAGCCTCATGAACTCAATTCCAATAACTGTTTACTGTAGCTCCTCCCACTGTCTATTTTTATTGGTCTTCTTCACTACATTTTAAGGCACGGTCCTAATATCTATTACCTTGTACTGCTATAAACGTTTACTTTAAAATGTTAAGCATTCACAATTAATTCCTTTTAGTTATCTCTTCAAGATATGCATATTATACTTACATCTCCAATTGTTTTCTGTAACTATGAATGGTTCTATGATCTATTTTCTTGGCATCTTTTCTCATTGCGTCATTGTGCTGCCTTTGTGTTATTTAAGAATCCATTGCTTTTTCACTTTTTTTTTTTTAATATCCATTAATGCAATGCACTGTAAAAGAATAAAAATAATTGACAAAAAAATTTGTATCTGATTTCAAATCACTACATGTATACAAATGGTTGCCTGATGCTATGAGAAGATGAGAAAAACAGACAATAGAGGTCATGTGTGCTACAGCTTTCCTGCTGTCAAAAGGAAGGGAATGGGGAGACAGACTGCTCTTTCAGCAGCCAGAAAGTAAGTTTTACAGTATGTAATCCTCTAGAAGCAAGAGCAAAAAGAAACTTCTCCAGCAAACAGATGGAAAGAGATAACACAGACAGCACTTCATGGTGTGTTTTAATACATGTATACACTGCATCTTGAGGAAAAGCTACAGTGGGAATCCCTGCTTAGGCAGAAACATGAAATTTAAATCTCTGAGGAGAGGTCAGACCAGGCTATACAGACACACAATTCAGTTGAGCATTGCACATGCATTTTAGATTACATAGCTCTGGCAGAACTCAGCACGTTTCCTTTGCAATTACATTACTGTATCATTGGGCCAGAGAATTGGACTAGGTAATGATTATTTTATTTTTGATCCCAAGAATCCTCCAGACTTTTTTGCATGACAACAAACTTCAGAAGTAAGGATGAGAGAATCAAATCAAAAATTAGGTTGGAAGAGAATCTGGAAGCCACATAGACCAACCTCCCTGTTTAAGACAGATCCCCTGAACTTAAATGGTATGCTCAGAGGAAGTCAACAAAATCTGCCTCATTAATCTAATGAGATCTTTTGGATTTTGTGCAGCTAGAACACCCGCCTCTTTACAGAAGTAGATTAGGGGAACAGGGTGTGATTTGTGTACTCCAATTTCCAGTAATGAACACTAACATCACTTTGAAGGAGTGTACAGGAGGAGTCTGGGAAATGTCTCATTGACAATGAGTCTCACAGAACTCATTTAAAATCACACAGACAATCTTCCAAATTAAGGTTAAAACCTAAACGTTGACTCAGATGAACTAGCTGAAGCTATTTCCGCTTTTGTCTGATATTTGCCTTGGATAGGAGTCGTCACAGTTTGAAACAGGAAACTTGATCTGGTCATAGACACATTGCTGAACCTCTGCTATCATCTGCTTGATACAACAAGGTACAAAACGAAAAAAGAAAAAAAAAGAAAATATTAGGGTTTATATGAACATACCCTGTTGAAAACTGTGCTGTGTGAACTGATCCTGTAGTACAGGAGTTATGTCTGTCTTAGTGGCAGGCACATCCATCAGCGAATCAGAAAGGATGGTACCAAGTCTAAAACTGCAGCCACCAGACTGATTTTAGTCTACAATGACAACTCCGTCACAGACATTAGCATTTTCACAAGCCTCCTCTTACACAGAAAGCAAATAAAATCAGCAAGGATTTCTTATCTCCTCACATTCTAACTACCTTAGAACTTAGCTATCTGCTGAGTCAAACCATAACACTTTCACACTGAAATTTCCAGGGAAGTCTAAGGAAAGCCTCTGTAGAATTTTTGCCTGCCACACATAGGAAAATGTTGGCGTGACCCAAAATTGTTCTGTGTTCTCTCTGGGTAACTTCAGCAAGAGCTGCCGAAGACTAAGAGCACATCAGCTTCATTGACTAGAAGCAGAGACTGAAAAATAATTTGCACTTGGCTCTAATCAAGGCTGATAGCAGTCTTGGTGACCTTGGGCAAGTTGCTCAAGTTCTTTGTTCCCTTTTCTGCTCAGCTGTGAAATTAAGTCAAAGCAAGACTTCAGTGGAAAACAGATGTTGCTTCAGAGTTGAATATATCTGGTAAATAAATTATAGAAGAAAATATAATAATTAATTAATAACTAGCAGTCAGCACACAGTAATTATGCAGCCATACCCAT
This sequence comes from Penelope pileata, assembly GCA_013396635.1. Taxonomy (NCBI): domain Eukaryota; kingdom Metazoa; phylum Chordata; class Aves; order Galliformes; family Cracidae; genus Penelope; species Penelope pileata. The sequence goes on from WBMW01000251.1 coordinate 80,892, forward strand.
TATGACTGTACATAAACAAAATCAATTTTCATTAGAGGATATTAATGTTATCAAGCATTGCTAGAAAGACGTTAGCAGTTACAAAAAAGCCCTTTTTTTTCCCTCCTCTACTGAAGCACAGCCATTTTTTCATTTCTTTGTGTTGTGCAGTTTTATAAACCAATCAAATTCTGTTGTAAAATTAATAGATACTGAAGTTTAGGTCAAATTTGAAAATGCATTCCTGTACCATTTCACATGTTAAAAATAGAGAAGGTTTTATGAGCAATTGTCAGATTCTATTCTATAAAATTTCATTTAAACTATTTTACAATATTAAATAATACAGTGTCATTTTTTTTCCATTTATTAGTGGACAAAAAATTTGAGGTGAAATTTGCCTTTGGGAATGTTTCAGTGTAACTGAACATGATTTTCATGAAAAAATTACAAAGAAGAGCACTGTTTTCCATGTCCCTGATTACAAAAAACAAAAAACAAAAACAAAAAAAAATCAACAAAAATATATTTTCCTGTTCTGAAGTGCCTTGCTGTTCTGATTTCAGCAGGNATATGTCCTTGGCTGTGTTCAACACTGCCAGGTGTTATCAGTTTTGTTTCTCTTCTGAAAACAAAACATAACTTCATACCAGACAGTGTGAGAGAAGTAACTTCTGTTCGAAACTAAGACACTTGCCTTTTTTTGCAGGAGTGGAGGTGAAGAGGGCTAAAATATTACAAAATCCTTTGACATCCATTCATGCTATTTGTAAAGAAATTGATATCGTTGTTGGTTGAATTTGTACTGTTATGTGCTTTGGAATTTGAAAATCTGTAGGAAAAAAGTACAGGAAGATTATTCTGAGATCATTGTGATTGATATTTTAGAAATCCAAAGAACTAGGAAATGAATAATGGCCAAAAATCAAACTTGTGGAAAAATGATGCACTATTCAATCATATTTCTTGTTCTTATACAGATGAGTCCAAAGCACAAATTCATCATGGTTGCCAAGATGCTTCAGAAACAGTTATGATCTCTGATATCCCAGCCTTTCCTGGTAGAATTTAAAGGAATTAGTTTTCAGTCTGGGTTTCAAGACAATTACATAGAGAATGCATCCAATGTCATGTTTAAGAGTCATCAAACTGTACTAAGGTTCCTTGTGCACTCCGTACTTTTCAGAATCCCTACTGTCTTTTGTTTCCCTAGCAGATTTTCTTCCAAAGATCATGGATTGATTTTCTATAGATGCATTTCAACTGCTTTAGCTGTAAAACAGGATAGAAAGCATATGATTTCTAAGCTGTTAGACAAAAAGCTAGCATTGCAGAGCTCAAATTATAGGATTAGCTCTTGTTAATACTGTTTAATGATTTCATTGTAATTCCACAATGGGATTGGACAAAAGAATTCAACAAGTCATTTACTTCATCCTAAATCTAAAAATGGCACTAATTTACACGTTATCTGCCTGTTTGTCAGTCAAATGGATATTAGATGTAGAGGGTTGCATTTGTTCATAATTTGTCAGCCATATACCTGCAATTGTTTCACCTTCCATGGATTCTGGATTGAAGACAAGTACCAAAACTTCAAAGGTATTTAAAAGTAAATCAATAAAAATGAACACTGGTGGTACCAGAAATGCAATGTTATAACTATCATGTCTATTTCACTCTGAAGTCAAACAGAATAAAGTATCAAAATGATCTTGACAATCATATTAGTCATATAATATAAAACATATGGTACTGGCAAATGAAAATGTCTTAGTGTTAGAGATTTTTTTACTATTATGTGTCATTGACTATGTTTACTAGTAACATCTCAGACACTTCAGAAATGAACAATTAATGGGAATAATTTATTCCCCTTCCACTTCAAATTCTCTAGTATTCCCTTACTTTGAGAGTCTCAGTTAGTTCAGGTATCAAATTCTTTGGAATTAGCTGTTGAGCGTAACAGTATGGAGCTGAATTTCACTTAGACACTTTGTTGTCCGTCAGATAGTGGTATTCTATAAAATTGCGATGGTAATCATTCTTGTTGCTTCTGCAGAAACAGGAACTTTTCTGTTTAGAATTTGGAAATGCAGTCAAGGTGCCAGAAAGAAGTACAAATCTGTCACCATGTTTAAACAAAGCACTTTCATTGCCAAAGAAGCCTGGGCAAAGCCACATTCTTTTAATGGCATGTTTTGTTCTAAGTTTGTCCCATACGTTTTCACCCTTCAGCACTTATTGCTTAAAAATACCATGTGGGCTCTCCAGAAAATAAATAGTAGTAATTTGTGTCGCTAGGAAGAATGACCTAACTGGGCTGCTATAATTCTAAAGGCTGGATACTTTAAAGCAACATCTAACATTTCAGTTTGAAGGGAAGTGATGACAACCCAAGCGTTAACTCAGAATGATCAAGCTGAATTTGTGTGAGCTCAAAAAGTCAAAAACCTCCAGTAGTCTTTGTGTAATTACTCTGAGGAAAAAATATCACCAACAAACAAAAACAATAAAGCAACACAGAGAAGGTGCAAATCCTCAGTGAAATCAGATTTTTGCTATGTACCATCAAATGGTCAGCATCTACATTTGGCTAGAATGAACAGTCACAAGGGATCTAATCTACAGCTGATGGTGGGCCAAAGCACAGTGCAGAATGAATGTGAGTAGCACTGGTAGATAACTGCCTCTGAAAGTGGTTCATAAAGAGAAATATGAACAGGATAATGGACTAGGGCCAAAAGCCTTGACTATCAGAGGGCGGGTTATCGACAGTACAGACAAGGAGGGAAATGGAAGCAGCTCAAACTATTCAGATTAAATTACATAAGGAGTTTTGCTGATATGAATATCAAGACATACATGATATTATTCAAGAAATTCCACTAATCCCTTTATTAGACGAGGATTTTTAGACCTACATCATTTAGATCATTTTTTTTCTTTTAAAAATCTATCTTCCATCTTCAGATATGCAAAAAACATTTTCACAGGCACTTGGCATGCAGGAATTCCCAGAACTCAATGCATGTTTAGTATTCAATTCATTACACCAATGCCTCTAAATTTGGTACACAGGATAATACTAATTTCTTAAATGAGTCAAGCTCCAGTGAAATTGAAAAGAGCTACATGCATTCATTTGCATCCGGAATGTAATGGATAATTTGAAGATGGTAGAATAGTTTTGATGTGTTCAATATTACACAAAATTTGAAAGTTGTTTTCCTTTTGCTATGCTTTATAGCCAGCTAACATATTTTCCAGAAAGAAAATATGGAAGAAGTCTATACCATCAGATTCATAGATATTTATTTGTAAATATCTAGCAGGAGCTGTTTGGCAGGGATAGAAGCTAGGATCAAATTTAGTGAGTCACTAATAAAACACAGATTAGATTCTCTGCATCCTGGCAAAATTAAACTGAACTTTCTTATGCCCATAGAACTGATTATCTTTGCTCACAAACAAATTTTCATAAAGAAAAAAATAAATAAGAAAAGGGATAAACAGGTTAAGATTTAATTCCTAAATCATAAACATTTATAGCCTTCTACACTAATGAGGAAACTGCTTGTACAGCTGGCTTTCCTGCATTTTTGCTGTCTCTTCATTCATTCTTTGGGAAACTGAAGAGAAGATAGGAAAGCACAGTTCAAATTGCTCCTGATTATGGCTTATGCAATACCTTACTTAGTTTCTAGCCTGCTATGAGGCTATGTTTTGGTTCTAGAAGGGAAACAAAACCAGTAAGTACTGATATTTACTCTTCTTGCTGTGCAGAGCCAAGGACATTTCAGTTTTCTCTCCTTCTCATACTGGAATGCCAGCAAGAGAACTGGGGGTGTACAAGATGCTGGGAGGGAGCAGGACCAGGGCAGCTGACCTAAACTAGCCAAAGGGATATTTCATACCATATGACATCATGTGAACTATAAAACTGAAGGAAGTTAGCTGAGGAGGGGCACTGTCTGGATGTTGGTTTGTGGGTAGTAAGCAATTGCTTTGTGCATCACTTGTTTTGTACATAATTATCATTACTGTTATTTTATTCTATTTTAATTTTCTGTCTTAGTAAATCGTTTCTATCTCAACTCACGAGTTCAACATTTTTTTTTTTTCTGATTCTCTCCCCCATCCCAGCTGGGAGGAAGGGATGTGAGTGAAAGGCTGTGTGGCATCCAGCCGCTGCTGGCTCAAACCACAACACTTACATACTTAAACTCTTTATTCCTATTCTAGTCCACTAGCTAGTCACACAATACACCCACAGTACTCCCATTCTTTTAGCTGCCCCAGCTGTTCCTCACCCTTCCTTTCTCTGTTAGTTGCTATTATTGATTAATTCAGTCTTTTAGTTGCTCATTCTATTCTAGTTGTTCACAAAATGTAGTTAACACTAAGGACTTTTGTAACGCTTTTTTATACACAAGGCTGTCAACTACATTCTTCCACTTCTCAGATCACAAAAAACCTTTTAATAACTGTTTCTTCTTTACTTCATGCACAGTATCAAAGAAAGACCTCTAACACTCCTTTTCTTTTTGTTTAAATGTTTTTACAGTTTCCAGTTGGAAATGAGCATCCTAGATAAGAGTGGCTGGCCAGTCACAAAGCTCTTAGACTTAGTTACCCAATTTCTTTATACTACCAGAACTTCAAACTTTTCTCTGCATGAGGATCTCCTCTCCCTACCTGTGCCATTTTTCTTTCTGCAAACCAAAACAACCTACTCCACATCCTAACCCAAGCACAATCTTTTGATGTTCCAGCTGGTTCCTTTATCTTCCTGTCTCTTCAAAAGATATTGCTGTTCTTGTTGTCCTTAAAATTGCCTGAAGATGAGGGATACATGCATACAAAATAAAGAAATTTAACAGCAAGATATGTAATACTGTAATTAAGGTCAGATGAATCCACGTGAATCAGTGGATTGCAATTAGGGAACTGTGTACGGAACAGAATATCGTCTTCAGTGAGATTAAAATGATAGTGACAATGTTGGAATATTACAGTTTGCTCCTGGTGGATCCTATGTTTGCACAGAAGGAGAAAGATTGTATATAAGTTTGTCAGGATCTATTGAACCAGTATGAAGCTGAACATGTCAAGTTCCTGAATTGCTGGTGACATGACCTGGTGTCACCACTATGAGCCACAGTCAAAACGGCAGTCCATGGAGTGGTGACATGAATTCCCCATCAAAGAAAAAGTTCAGGCACTGCCCTCACCAGAGTAAAGTGATGTGCAGTCTCTTGGGGTAGAAAAGGAGTGATCTTTCTGGATTTCCTGGAACCTAGAAAAACCATCAACTTAAATTTCAAGATTGTGTTGCTGACTAAGCTGAAGGCTCAAACTTCTAGAGTCAGGCCAGAGAAGAGGACAACTCTTCTTTTGAACCACAATAATGCCAGGCCACATATCAGTTTGAAGACCATGGAGCACATTGCCAATTTGGCTAGACTGTCCTACTACAACCACCATATTGTCCGGATTTTATACCTTTTGATTTCAATCTGTTCAGGCCAATGAAAGATGGACTGTGTAGGCAACATTATCCTAGCAATAATGCTGTCACAGCAGCTGTGAAACAGTGGGTCACTTCTTACAGTGCAGATATTTATGAGCGTGGCATGCAGACTCTTGTTCTTTGCTGGTGAAAATGATGAGCTAGTGGTGGTGACTATGTTGAAAAATAGTGTTTTGTAGCGGAGAATTTGCTCTACCAAACAGTGTTATTGTGCTCCTTGTATCTGTTGTAGTTTCCACGAAAATAAATAGGAGGCATTACTTCAGAGCAACCTATGCAGTTCTGAAACTCACAGTGTTTCAAAAATTCTTTCAAATTTGAGTGTGAGTACACAGACTACAGGTAGCTGGACAAATAGAAATCTTACAGTAGCCTAAGAACTCACTATCTGTTTTCTTCTCTGGAAGGCCAACTGTATCCTGGACTCCATCAGAAGAGGGTTGGCCAGCAGCGTGAAGGAGGTGATTGTCCCTCTCTACTCTGCCCTTGTAGGGCTCCATCCGGAGTACTGTGCCCAGGCCTGGGGCCCCCAGTGCAAGAACGATGTGGAGCTGTTGAAGCAGGTACAGAGGAGGGTCACAAAGATGATTAGAGGGCTGGATTATCTCTCCTATGAATAAAGGCTGAGGTACCTGGGCTTGTTCTGCCTGGAAAAGAGAAGATTCCAAGGAAACTTCATTGTGGCTTTTCAGTACTTTAATGGTGTTCATAATCAAGATGAAGACCATCTTTTTATGTTGCCTGATAGAGATAGAACAAGAGAGAATGGTTTTAAAACTAAAAGAGGTGAGATTTAGATTAGATATTACGGTAAATTCCTTACTCACACGGTGGTGAGGCAGTGGAACAGGTTGCCAAAAGAAGCTGGGGATGCTCTACCCCTGCAGGCATTCAAGGCCACATTCAGTGGGGCCCTGGGCAGCCTGATCTAGTGGGTGGCAATCCTGTTCATGGCAAGTGGGTCAGAACAAGGTGATCTTTAAGGTTGCTTCCAACCCAAGCCATTCTATGATTCTATGATTCTAGAATTACTCTTCCCAAAACATCCCATATGTGAGCTGCAAAATAGTACCTTCATGAGCACAGACGAAGGTAAAAATCATCTTAGCATCCTTGAGGGAATAAACTAGAGACAAGAGAAGGGAATTGTGCCTGCTGTTTTTTTGAGACATAAGAGCTTCAACAGTTGTTTCCCAAAAGAAGCACAGCTTCAAACAATTTTTTAGAGTGTGGACAAAGGGACAGATATAACCATGAAAAGAAAACGGAGGTAAACTTGGCTTTTGAGAGGAGCAGAAATTGTATGCACATTTTATTTAGAAAGCAATCATTTAACTAACAAAATATTTTATTAAATGTAGAATTTTCATAAAGGAAATCAATGCACAAACATAACAATGCTTATTAATGACACATAAGAAAGATATATTTGCATAATATTTTAAGTAAAAAAAATAGAATGTTTACATTTATTCTATATTAAGTATCGATCTATTTAGAGATACTGTAATTCAATAAAATCAGAGCAAAACATGCCAATCTTTAAAACACGCTTAGGACAACAGTTTCATTGATCTGCATAAACTAAAGATGACCTTTTAGTAGGGAGGGATCCGGAAGGTAAGGGGGGTGAGGTTAATGCCTCTTAACAAGGTAACCAAACTTACCTCTACAATAATTATTTAAATCCACAACTGCTTGCTGATTTTCAAGTTAATGAACACATGTTCAGTGTTAACTTCTGCTGTTGTTTCTTCTACTGCTAGAGTATTTTAGGTCATGGTTAAATAACCTTTTTAATTAATTGTGAGACTCTAATATTTCATAAATGAAAAGCTTTTATAGAATTTTCCACCACCCTTTTCTTTGGTGTTACTTCTTTTCCCCATTTTTCCTTTTTCTCTTTTCCTTAGGCAGCAAATGTTTTAAGCAGTACATAACATAAAATGTGAGTTTACAGTTGTAGAGATAATGCATAAACAAAAGCAATATACAAAAGAAATCTATTATTTTGTAAATCACTATAGAGTATGTTGTGTTGTCTACATCATTCCTAATGTTATACGTAAATGTGATTTTAAAAATACGCTTTCTCATTTTCAAGATCAGTGCAATTGCAAAAGAACTAATATCACCTCAAACTTAAGTACTTTGTCTAAGCTAGTCATCCAAGCTCCTTCTATCAACAATCAAGAAGAAACAGACATTTGCAGATTGTGAATCTAACTTTTTCTATTGATTACTGAGGAAATGTAGATTCCGAAGTTAGAGGAAATTAATCTCAGCTTCAAAAACTAAACCTCACTGAAAATAAACTTTTCTTTCAACTAATGTGCTTGACAACTTTTCAAAATTAACTAATTGTATTGATATCTTGAAATTTGTGTGTAGCTCAAATAAACAGACTATAGGAAATGTTTCTCTCTCTTTACCTACACACACAGTGAGAGAGAAAGAGAAAAAAAAATGTGGGTATATAAACATACATAAACACATATACAGCTTTCTTATCTATTGCATTCAGGTTTTGAAGATGTGTTAGGAAAACGCCAAGATTTATTTTAATGTAGTGATAAGCCTACACAATTATATTAATGTATTTATTCATGTTTAATGATCTTGAGAGAACCCTGAGGTTTAAATGTAACTCAGGAAAAGATGTGATTTGATTTTTGACCTTGAGCTGGCTTAGCAAGAAAATCTTGGTAAAATGACACCTCTGAAAATTCTTCCAGTTCTCAGCTTATATAGTTATGAAGTACCTATGTACACAACTGATATTTGTCGGAAGGAAAAGAAAAAAAGAAAAAAGAGAAAAAAATCAACACAAACTATCAACCACAAAAAATAAGACTTATGAAAATTGATGCTTGTTTTCTCTCTTTTTCAGAGAAGAGTCTAAGAAATAATTCATATATCCTCCTCTTTTTGCCAGCTCTCCAGTTGTATTGATCTTCCTTGCCCCTTTAGCTCTCCTGGTGAACAAATAACAGACACTTCCTGTTTCTTCTCTTTCCTACTATGAGCTTCTTCTGAATCCCCAATGGACTCCGAACTCCTATTGACTTTGAATGGGAAATCTTCTTACAAACTGACTACTGTGTCCTAAAAGAACATCTGCTGGGTGACTCTTTGCCACGACAATAACCTGTCTAATCACATACTTTAGCCTCTCCCTCTTCTATCAATGCATGTGTACTGTCTCCAAAAGTCAACATAAAACTGTCTGTAACTGTTCATTTGAATGGAGCATTCCCCTTTATCATAGATTGGCTCTCAAAGAAACAAGAATATTTTTATAGTGGAATCTCAAGTTTCTGCAACATGTAAGTTATTTTGTACAGATAAAGCAGTGCCTCTAGTGCCTCTTGATCCCCACATTGATTAATGCAGAATATAAACGTGGATCTGACTGTTACCATTATTTAGAAATTTTCTTCAAGAGAAAATGAGAGCAATGTAATCATAAATTATTTTTCGTTCATCTTGAACCACATCAGAAGATCATTCAATTACATATTTCACATATGCTTAGAAAGAGACAGCTTCTTCAGGATTCTTTAACATAGAGACTTTTTAATAAAGACTATTCTAAAACAAAGGTAGTTTCTACTAACATTACATGTTTACATTTCAGTGAGATTAGATGTCACAGAGTTTTCTTTAGATGAAGAAGAAACAATGCATTATTTTGATACTGGGAAGTCTGCTTTTAGGCAACTGAGAAAGTACAGAGGTGAATATGAAATTTTCTCCTGTTTGGCTCATAGTACTAAATATGCATCAAGACACAAATTCCTTACGAAACAGTACATAGGAGAGAAAAGAATTGTTGGACCGTGTTTCCTTGAAGTTATAAACAATGGGTGAAATTGTTGGCCATCCTATTTTAAAAAGCCTGGAAAACTTTGAAAGCAATGTTTTAGTTATACCAGGTCCACAAAGGTCATTGGCACAGGGATGACATTTGTAAACATTATTGACAAGCAAAAGTGCAACTGTAGTTTCTGTTTAGTGGCAGAAGTATGATCTCTAATAGAGAAAAGCTGGTCCATGAGGAAGTAATGTTGTCAGATTACCATGGTATTACATGTGCATGTGGAAATTTTGATGCAAGCAGGAATGTTCTCTGATCTCCCCTAAGATGTCTGTATTATAATATCCGCACCAATTAGCTACAATTTGTATTAGAGCACTTGGCCACAAACACTGCTAGGCAGATTTGCAACTGTGTGTATAAAATTATTTTTGTCATACTGTCTATTTCAAGTCAAAGCAAATCTTTCCACCTCTAACACATTAACTACATCAGAACAGCAAGATGTCTCACCATGTCAGTGATCAAAAAATGTCTATTAATGGACTATTTTAAACAATATTCTGTTTACAATATGCCCTTCCATCTTCTTTTAGATATCAGATAAAAGCATTACAGCTTGATAAAACTGATCAAGTATGGAATTCCTAGGAATCTAGAATGTCAGACAGACTCAAGTAATCCCAACTTTCAGAACAAACAAAACTAAGGTTACAGCAATTTAATATCCCCCTCCAATCAGGTAATTTTTATGATTATATTGTTCATAGATGAGTACTTAAAAGGCTATGCGTTAAAAATTATGGCACATGCCATGGAGAAATATGCATCGTCAAGCTCAACTTCAAATTTGTCTACACAAATAACTGCCCTGGGTGAAATTAAAGATCCATCCAGCCCAGTAATCTATCTCACGCTAGCCAATGATATATAATTATCAAAAAGCTATGAAAAATTAATATATGCATTTTCCTTCCACTAAGATGCATATAGTGTCTTAGATGGAGAGTATGTTCCATCTATTAATTCCATGCATATTTTGTTCTGTTACATTGGTATGCCATTCTTCATATTCCTTCTCCTAGTCCTGAATTCTAAGCTGTCTACTTTGCATATAATTTTCTGGTAAAGACTCTCTCTTTATTCTTGCTGATGAATGACAGTTTATGGATTTAGAGTCCTGCTTCTAGATTTACCAGTACGTCCAGTTTCTTCCTCCTTAATTTTCAGACTATAAACATTTCAGGAAGGGAATGTTTTCTTTTTTGAACTTTACAAACTATATGATCAGTGCTTGCTACAGGAATAATAGATAAATCATGATGAGATTTTCAGTAAGAAAATGCTTTTCTGTTTCATCCTTCCAGGTTTGTTTTCAATTCACTGGTCCAGATCCTGCTGTAAAACAGCTATCTTGTGCTATATCATCAGCAAAACGCTGATCCCAATCTTAGATCATGAGGAAATTTACAAAAGCATCAGCTCTTTAACCCAGTCAAAGGTACTAGCAGTTACCAAAACCAAAACAAATGAAAACAGGGGAGCTTAAATCTCTCTGTCAGCCTATTTTGTCTAGAAGACATTCCAAGTAATGAGAAGAAAACATGTTACTTGAAACATGATGTAACATTGAAGAAAGAGAAGCACATGAATAAGTAGAGAGAGAAGAACATTTCTGCAGATAGAATTGCTTTGCAATTGCCTTGTACCTCCATATTTTTATAAAAGATTTGTTGCAATTCTTAAGGGGTGGAAATGACAGCCAAAGCTGTAAATAAACTAATTCATGAAATGGAAAAAGACATTTAGATTTTCTGCCACACTCTATTTTGGGTCAATTTTTTTCTGAAAGTAATGCCTTTTCTCTAGACAAACAGATTACTTTCCCAACATAGCATATAGATTATTGAATTTAGGTTTTCCTTAGAATTTTCTGACCAGAATTAACTTAATTCTTATGCTGAGACCACAGCTTTCACCATCTGAACTTCTCTTACACCTCTGTTCCCACCTCTTTTCTTTCTCCAGCCTGTGGGAAGAGCACCTGTTTCATGCTACTGCTCAAAACCTGAGAAAATCTCACTTCTTCAAGTCCTTGATCACCAGAGTAATGACAACTGCTGAGGTTCAAATCTAGTTCAATGATTTTGAGTCAGATTAAAATGTAGATGTTTATTAATTTCTAAATGCATTTCAACATCTTTACAAGCATAAACTACTCTTTTGTTTTAAACTTCCACCCACCTCATTAAAGAAACATCCCCAAAAAGTTTAGTAAGAGATCTCATTTACATCTTATTTCATAGATTGTTTGAAATATTCCATGGAAATATTTTTTTTCTTGGACTTTTCCTGTATACGAGGCTTCAATTTTATGACCTTCACATAAATATATATTGATAGACAGGTAATTTACTTTTTGACTGTCACATTATGATACCATACAGCAAATAGTAATGGGCACAGCCCCTGCCTGACTGTGAAAGTATGTTGCTGTAGCCATGACAAACAAGGCAAGATTATGGACTGGTCCAAAATGATGAATATGAAAAATCCCTTTCTGCTATTTTGGTAAATCCATGCCTAATGTAATTTTGAAAGCATACAAATAAGGTAATAGAAGGTTATGTAAAAATACAAAAGTGAGAGGATATAACAGATTCTGTTTTGATATTGTCTCTGAATTACTCTAATTTTAGACTAGGATTAATATAGAAGTGTTTCAAGTTTTTGCTTCAACATCAGATGAACTGAGACAAAAGTAGTGCTGTGATATGAGAACAGATGCCAGTGGTTAGCTTAATACTTATTTCTTTTTGACTTTTCCACTATTTCCACTTTATTGGAATCTCTTTGACCTGGTCTGATTGTTCTCTATGGGTGGCTCAGTAATATAGCATGTGCATCTAAAGCATATTATCTGGGATTAATCTGTTGCTCTACAGTACAAATAACTGTCATGTGATGCACTTCACTGGTTTTATGATGTTCTTCCCTGCAGGCTACTCTGAAATGGTACAGATTACCTTGATGCTTCCAAAAGGTATCTCAGTGCAGGACGCCACTTTCTAAGAGCCTTCGCTATGCTGGTCATTGGTCATGCTGATTAAAATCGGTCTTAGTTTATACACTGAAGGAAGGAAACTCCCTGTTGTGGTTTGACCCTGAAGATAGCTAAGTACCACGCAGCTGTTCCCCCTCACCGCTCTCTCCTCTCTCTCTAACGGGATGGGGGAGAGAATTAGGAGAAAATACAGTAGAACTCCTGGATTGAGACAAAAACTTATTTACTAAGACTGATAAGGAAGTAAAATAAATAACAGTAATGATAGATATGTATTTATATGTATACGAAAACAAGTGATGCAGAAAGCAATGGCTCACCACCTACCTTGCGATGTTCAGCGAGTTCCCAAGAAGTGACCTCTCCCCAGCTAACTCCCCTCTGTTTTATAGTTACGTGACATCATATGGTATAGAAAATCCCGTTGGCCACATTAGGTCAGCTGACTTAGTTCTGTCCCCTCTCAGCTCCTTGCGCTCCCCCAGGCCCCTTGTGCTGGCAGGGTGGTACAAGAAGCTGAGAAACTGAAATGTTCTTGGCTCTATACAGCGTTGTCCAGCAACAATTAAAAACATCAGTGTATTATCAGTATTATTTTTATTCTAAAACCAAAACATAGCATCATACCAATCATTATGAGAAAAACTAGCTTCTATTCCAGCTGAAACTAAGACACACTCACAAACTATACATTATTAAAAAAAAAAAAATACAAAAAATTCTAAGCTTTTAAAAACGCTAAAGAGGATAAAATAAAAATACTATCTCTTTCTGATACACATTGGACATTGTAAAAACAGAAAACAGAATATGAGAAATACATATATTAGAGGCAGAAATTGATACAGTTATAACATTGTAACAAGGAATTCTAACTAAATTTGAACTCAAAGTGCTATGTAAAACTTTTCTGTACTAAAATTGTGCTTGGAAAAATGCAAATTTATGCATAAACTGATACATTTATTTTTGTTCTGTGATAACTTGCTCAGAATACAATTCAATAAATTATTATGCACAGATGAAACAAACATATTCTAAACACTAATGTGCTTGCTTTTGTATGTCATCCTCGTGTCTATGGAAGTAAGAGAAGCAAGAAAAGGGTAAAAGAATGAAAAGTACAAAAATTCTTACAGTATTCCCATTAATTCTATATGTATGTAAACATTGCTTCTGGTAAGAATGAAGATATGTGGTATCTGATGTTGTTTCTACATGTGTACACATACATATGTAAATGTCTTATGGTGCTTCTGTGAGATTCCATCACTGTATGTATAATTAGATATGTATTTCTCACATAGCATCCCATGTGAGATGATAATGTAAAGGCTAAAGCAAAGTCCTAATCATGGAACTGCTTTTATTTATGTGAAGAAGGCTGCTACAGGTAAATAAGTCAGTCTTCTTTTCCACAGTTTTGTTTCTTCTTTTTTCTATATAGATAAGCAGTTTTAGTTTATCATCTGTATCTGCCCCTGGGAAATGAAATGACATGTCTCTAGTTCACAAAGACTTAGCACCATCCATACAAAACAGGCCTACATGAGAAGCTGCAAGACCTGCTATTAATTTAATTAAAACTTTCTTTGCTACAACAATAAGCTTGTGTATGGATTTGAGAATACTTTAAAATGCAATCTTGAAACTAGAAAGTCAAATATAAGAAAACTAAATACATCTGAAGCAAAATGTATATAAACTCATATACTGAAAAGCAGGACTTGATGTGCATAGTTCAGGTTCAGCAATCAGGGCACCTTCAGTCTTTTGCACGCTGTGATCAAACCATTCTCTTTCAAACACTGCAGCTCTCTTGGTAGCACCTCCAGCTTCCTGAGTATCTGAATTTAATTCTGTCTCCAGTTTCTGAAGCTGCTAAGATTCTTAAATTTTTTTGTTCCTCCATAGGCAAAACAAACTAAATGCTCTAGCTTAGATAACTCTGGAAATAGATAAAGAAATATTTTTTTTGTGATTTTCTGGGAGAAAAATGTAATATTCTGTCAAAAGTAAAAAACACCACCACCATCAACAACAACAACAAAACAATTATTTGGCTGCCAGTTCTTAAGGTATAGGCCAAATTCACATACCACTGTCATGCTCTCAAAGCTTAAATTGGAAAAAAAAAAAAAAATCTTAGGAAAACTGCTGTAAAGCAAGGTGAAAACAAAAGCTTTACTGTTCTCAAAAAGGAATTCCCTCAAAATAAATCTAAAGCTTTCAGACTTTCATTAAAGCCCACAATCATTTCTTTCTGTCTTTCCATGGATCAACAGGCTTGAGGAAGAGTGGCTGGAAAGTTGTCCAACAGAAAAGGACCTGGGGTGGGAGTGCTGGTTGACAGCAGCTGAACATGAGCCAACAGTGTGCCCTCATGGCAAAGAAGGCCACGATCCTTGCCTGCATCAGAAATAGTGCAGCCAGCACTATTGTCTCTTTGTACCTGGCACTGGTGAGACCACATTTTGAGTCCTGTTCGGTTTTGGGCCCCTCACTACAGGGAAGATATTAAGTTGCTGGAACTTGGGCAAAGAAGAGCCATGAAGCTGATGAAGAGACTTGAAAGGACTAGTAGAACCACACAACAAGAAAACAAGTGTTATGAGGAGTGACTGAGAGGACTGGGGCAGTTTAGCATGGAGGAGTCTGAGAGGAGACATCATCACTTTCTACAACTACCTAACAGGAGGCTGTAGCAGGGATGGTCTCTTTTCTAAGGAGACAAGTAATAGGACAGAAGGAAACAGTCTCAGGTTGTGCCAAGAGAGATTTAAACTGGACATTAGGAGGAATTTCTTCACAAAGATTTTCGTCAGACATAGGAGCTGCCCAGGTAAACAGTGGATTCCCATTCCTGGAGGCGTTTAAGAGTTGTATGGACATGGTTTAATGATGAGACTAGTTAGGGTAGGTTGGTGGTTGGACTTCATGATCTTGTCTTTTCCAATGTAGATGATTCTATGATTCTGTAACACTTAGCAAAAACACCGCTTTAGCTTGTGACTAAAATTCAGATTCAAAATTAATTGAACTTTTTCTGGAAAGCTGAGTTAACTTTCAGTCCTTGGATTTTAGTACGTAGCCAACACTCACAGAATGACAGACTACAAATACAATATCAAATAGTGATTTCTTACACAAAGATTTGTTAGTTAACTATGAATTTTAGGGTTTGTTGTTCTTAAGAATGCTTCTAGATTTTATTGTTTTTCTCATTTCAGTTTTATTTATTAACAGTATATTGCATGTGATTCTTAAAATTGTAAATCATTTTAATAGTTAAAAAAAAATCTTTTTCTTTTTGCACCAATATTACATTTAAATATATATATATATATATATGTGTATTTTAGCCGTGGCATGTACCTAAATGACTAAGCAGCAAGGATTGGTTGTGAACCCAGCAGATTAGGGTCACAGCAATCACCTTTTGTACTTCAGTTTCAGAGTCCAAAGTGAAATTAACAACCCTAACCTCTTTTAGAAAGAGCTTTGATAAGAATTGCTCTTTTTATGGGAGCTAGTTATTAATAATCAACGACGCAGAAGAATGGCATAGGTTTACTGGTGGCCAGAGACAGAACATACAGATGTCACCAAAATTACAATTCCTAGTTTGCAACAATTTGGCAAAATTAGTATCAGAGAAAAAATTTTTGCTTATATTATTGTACTTGCATTTCTGTGCACTTAATTAGATTGCAAGCTTTTCTAGACTGGCACTGTTTTCATGCAATAACCATCAGCATCCTGAAGTCTTTCTCAAGGAAAGCCTGATGTTCACAGTGGAAGTTTCTTCCCCCGTAATACTGTGATATTAATCTACTTGAATTCACTTTTATGTTTCCACAGCACACTCCACTGACCTTTTTGGACAGCTGGCGACAACCCAGGCTGAAGTTTGTCAGGTAGTGACAACCACAGCTGCTCACATTGATACCATAGGTAGTACTGTACAACCTCAGCTCATTTGCAGGGCAGGACACACTCACGTTCAGGCTGCTGGGGTGGCCAGCACCCAGTTCTTCAGTCTCTCTCTTTGTACTGCTGCTTTCTAATAATTGAATGTCAGAGGAAAGAGATTTGCCATGCCTTCTTCCTTAAACACCTCTGGTAGTCAGTTTTCCACTGATTACAGTCATCTGAGCTCTTCGTACATTACCATAGCTGTAAATAAATTTTCTAAACCCCATCACGCTCATAAATGATACAGGAAGAGTACTGCTGTGCACTGGCAGTGTTGCAGTTATCTGCAGCGACAGGACCACTATCATTCTCAATTTGCATGATAGATGAGTTTTGCTAGAAATGCCTATGACTATTAAGCTAGGTTGTTAATCAGGGACAGACAGTATTCCTATTACTCTGGTTAGTGTTAATATTGTCTGCAGTAGTCCAATAATATAATTCCAGCATTACCTCTTTACATGTTTAGCTCTAGGTAATTTATTGATAGTATCAAGTGATATATCCCATAGCTATGAATTCTAACTACCTGTAGAAAGTTTCTTATCAACCTATATGAAATGATTTCATAGTGTGCTGCTATGATTTAAGACTGAACCTTCATTAAAGTCTGCTACTTTACAACTTGAATCTTTTCCTGCAATCAATACATTACCACCTAAAATCAGCCTCACATAAGAGTCTGAGTTATTTATAGCTTACTAGTGTATTTTCTGTCCCAACTCCATGAAGTATGTCACAAATATATATTCAATGGAACAAAGCCTGATGCTCTTACTTAGTCCCTTTTATTTGCATGATCCCTATGATTTCCTGGGACTGTTTCAGTTTAGCTGATCCCCTGTGAATGCTTTACCAGGCAAAGATCTCCAGAAAAGTACTCTCAGACATTTTTCTTCCTCTTCCCCGGAGTACTATTTGTGAGACTCAACTTCAGTAAACTTCCCAGCGGAAGGTGCAGGAGACCATCATTAAGACAGAGAATAAGGAAGCCTTAGCTACTTGGATAAGGTAATCTAACAGCCCATTTTATGCAAATAGTTCAAAAGAATTATCTTAGGATCCAACTCTGGCTTTTTTATCTACAGTTGAAAAATAGGGCTTCATCTTGTGACCCTTATATCTCTTTCAAGTGCTACATATCCTTTGAAGAAAGGCTGAGAGACCCAGGACTGTTTAGCCCAGAGCGGAGAAGACTGAGAGGGAATCTTACCAACGTTTACAAATATCTGAAGGACAGATGTCAAGAGGAAGAGACCAGGCTCTTTCCAGGGATGCTCAGTGACAAGAAAAGGGGCAATGGGCACAAACTGGAACACAAGAAGTTCCATCTGAAAATGAGAAAAAACTTCACTGTGAGGGTGACAGAGCACTGGAAGAAGCTGCCCAGAAAGGTTGTGGAGTCTTCTCTGGAGATATTCAAGGCTCACCTGGATGTTTTCCTGCTCAACTTACTGTAGAGAACTTGCTTTTAGCAGGGGGGTTGGACTAGATTATCTCCAGAGGTTTCTTCTAGTGCCTATGATTCTGTAATTCTGTGACTGTGATGATTCAGTGATGGAGATAGCCTACGCAGTCTATATTTTATCATTAACAGAGATAGTTAATTTAAAATAAAGAAGTTCATTCAAAGTACCTATTTAGTTCAAGCTTTCCTCCATTTTCCAGATGTTTCAACCACACTTTCTGGATGCAGAGGAAGTTCATTTAAGACTCCAGAAGATGTTGCTATGGTCTTAGCACCTACCTGAACTGATCACTTAAGTGTGGGTACAGCAGTCTGCTCAGGCAACAGTAGCAAACTTTGAGCTGCTATCTTTCTAAAGCATTTCTCAGACCAACCACACCTATATGTGGACTTTGCTCTGTAAATCCAGAAATTCCAGGAAGCAGCTGGCTTACTGCACATATGACAATCAAGTGATTAGCTGAAGTATGCTAGAGTCTGTGCTCCCAGTAGCATTGTGCTGCTATAAATGATAAGATTTGCCAAGCTAAAAATATCAGTGCCACTTAAGCAAGGTCTTGTCTAGTCTCATTTAAATGTTTGTCATGTAAAAGCACTTTGAAATTATAAGAAATGATGAAAGTCAAGAACCCATGTAACATTTGGAGTGAAATTAAAATTTTACACCGTACATAGGTAGATCAGAGAAAATTGCAATAACTACCCTGTGCACAGCAACAATTGGATTATTAGGATAGATTTTTTAAATCCCACTTCTTGTGAAATGAAATGAATCTACTGGTTACTATAAAGAATGACTCTAAGTTCTATATGAAATTATAGAATAAAACAGTAGGTAAAGAAGCCTCCACATTAATTCTATTATTTCTATTTAACTAGTGTTTATTTTTATTTTTATTTTTATTTTTATTTTTATTTTTATTTTTATTTTTATTTTTATTTTTATTTTTATTTTTATTTGTTGCTTTTGGACGAGAGTGTTAAATGAGTCTAATAATGACCACTTGGAATTATTAATTCTGATCAGGACTACTCTGCCATATGGATGGAACAGGTGTTTGCTAAGGGCAACAAACAATATGGGGCAAGAAAATCCTTAATGGCTTTTGCATGCATGAGTGAACATGAACCAGGTGGGTCAGCAAAACATTTAAGTCTACCAAAGGCAGCCAAAAAAAACCCTGGACTAGCAAAACACAGTATTTCTAAACTGAAATATATCACTGCATTTTGTGAACACCTAGCACTTCAGCTTTTGCAGTCATAAAGAGTGTCAAAGTGCTAGTTTGAAACAAGGTCCTGAAAGTTCTGATTACATCAGTCTAAAACATGAAGACTATATCATATCAAGAAAAGCCTAAAAAATATAAATAGCATGAAAACATCATGCAGAAAAATACCAAGCATTGTTTTATAAAGCAGTGAATGTTCTTTGTAACAAAATTGATATTCCTTCGGAACAGACTGTTTAATTCATTTCTCTAGCTGCAGTTTGCAGGAAAAAAAAAAAAAGAAAAGAATAAAAAGTAATCCTTCTTTTATTTTCTTTTCTTATTGTGACGTATATATTATGATGTTTGAAAACAGCAGTGTAGTCTCACAACATTCTCCATGCAGTGACTATGGGGCATTTTTGAACTTCACAAAATAATATTTTACAACTGTTAGTATGGTACAGATTATAAATTACTGAGGAAAAATACGTTATTGATATTGCAAAGCTGTGGTAGAAAACCCTCTTGACAGTGGAGGTCTTCTGACACATGGGTTTTACTATTTCATGTGCAAGAGTTTTGCCTTTATTCCTCAATCAGTGATTGGAAGGTATCTCCTTGTGAAGGCACTGCATCTTCAGCAACTTTAAGCAAACGAAAAATGACTGAATTCCATGACTGAACTCAGCACTTTCTGTAGCTTTATGTCCAACATCCCTTTACATCCTAACTCTTGTGTCACCATCTACTCCTTCCTGAAATTTTGACACATTGTGCTGAACTCAGTATTCTTTTTTTCTTCTTTCTAGCTCTATAATTCTCTCACAATCATACCTGAGGGATGTCTGATGTTGTTTCTGAGTAGCCATCTCTGATCAAATCTTGACACTCTGTTAGACTACCATTTCCCACTTTTCTTTCCATGATTCATGGAGTTAATTGGATGTAAGTAGTAGATTTTATACTAGTGAACCTTTGGAAAATAAGGCTCCTTTAGAAGAGTATAAAGCTACTTCCATCATATAAAAATAGCTAGAGAAAAGCAGCCTTTCAATTAAACACTTTAAAATAATTTAAAACAGATAGAATGAAATGAGTAATGGCACCCAAGTCATTTCTTTCAATATATAGAAACTTCATCTCCCTGGTCAACAGTCTGTATATAAGCTATTTTCTGTCCCAGAATGAAGTAAGCTATTTATCTTCTGTTGTGATGTGGCTCAATACACCTGAAAAGAAGAAAAAAGGAGTTCCATATAGGTGCTAACAAACACCATTAGTAACTCCTGTGCAGAAAAAAAATATCATTTTTTTCATAAATACTATATGTCCTTTCAGTCATTTCTCTCCTGAACAAAGACTGCATATATTTTATTTCAAAATAGATTGGAGTGGAGAAAAAGAATGTGTTCTATCATACTTATTCCTCTTATATCTCACAGAAATCTATCTTCCCACTAATATCTCATTTCTGCTTTGATTTAGATACTATTTGCCAACTTGCTCAAGAATTTCTCCCTATTCTTTGCAAGTAGCAAAATTAGGAAAATAGAATGAAAGGTGAAGTTGAATTTCAAACATTTTGTAAAGTATATATCAGGGACGTGGGAGGCAGGAAAGGGCAGGGATACAATATCAGATCACCCCAGAAATAAAATCATTTGTGGTTCAGGAAAAATGTAAGATAAAATTTAGATCTCCTACTGAGATCCAGATGGGGTTCACTGACACTGGCGATTGGTGTCGGTGAAAATAGGTAGACAAAATTGACCTGCATATGTGTTTTCAAATGCAAACAGCTGCCTAAGGTTAAAAACAATGACAGTAAGAGGAAAAGAAAAAAAAAAAAGAAAGAAAGGAAAAAAAAAAAGCATACAACAAACAGTAGCCTCCTCCACGCACACGCACATATTCAAAACAAATTAGACAGAGCTTACCTGTGGAAATGCCTCCTGCTTCTACCCTTTTTCAGGTGGCTTAGGGGTATGTGTGATGCTCTGTGGATTGTTCATACTTTACTACCTACCTAGAAAAAAACATATATATTATGATTATACTGCCATAAAGTGAGCTGTCAGGGAAGAACATCAATCTGGCTGAACAATGAGCTTTTGCTGAGACTCTGGGAAAAAAAAAAAGTTTATCATCTTTTGAAGGAGGGTCAGACGATTTGAGAAGAGTATAAGGATGTTGCCAGAATATGCAGAGAGAAAATTAGAAATGTGAGAGCCCAGCAAGAACTTAATCTCATCGTTATTGTCAAAGCTAATATTTTTTTTTTTTACAAATACATTAACAGTAAGAGGAGGGCCAGGAGAATCTCCTTTCTTTATTGGGTACAGAGGGGAGCACTACCACTGAGGATGAGGAAAATGCTGAGGTTCTCAATGCCTTCTTTACTTCTGTCTTTTATAGTTCATATCTTGAACAGGTGTACCCTTTGCTGGGTAAAAAAACTGAATGAGTGGGCCCAGAAAGTGGTGGCAAATGGGGTTAAATCCAGCTGGCAGCCAGTCATAAGCGATGTTCCCCAGGAGTCACTACTGGGGCCAGCCTTGTTTAATATCTTTATTGACAGTTGGGACGAGGGGATTGTGTGCACCCTCAGTGTTTTTGCAGATTGTACCAAGTTGGGAGGAAGTGTTGATCTGCTGGGGAGTTGGAAGGCCCTGCAGAGGAATCTGGATTGGCTAGAGTAATGGGCTGAGGTCAATGAGATGAGCTTCAACAAGACCAAGCGCTGGGTCCTGCACTTTGGTCACAACATCCGTATGCAACGCTATAGGTTTGGGGCAGAGTGGCTGGAAAGCTGCACACAGGAAAAGGATCTGGGGATGTAAGCTGACAGCCAGCTGAACATGAGTCAGCGGTGTGCCCAGGTGGTTAAGAAGGCCAATGGCATCCTGGCTTATATCAGAAATAGTGTAGCCAGCAGGACCAGGGAGCTGATCATCCCTCTGTACTCAGCCCTGATGAGGCTGCACCTAGTACTGTGTTCAGTTTTGGATCCCTCACTGCAAGAAAGACATTGAGGCCCTGGAACATGTTCAGAGAAGGGCAACAAAACTGGGGAGGGGTCTAGAGCACAAGTCTTATGAGGAGCGGCTGAAGAAACTGGGCGTTTAGTCTGGAGAAGAGGAGGCTCAGGGGACACATTATTGCTCTCTACACTACCCGAACTGAGGTTATAATGAGGTGGAGATCAGCATCTTCTCCCAGGTAACTAGTGATAGGACAAGATGTAATGGCCTTAAGTTGTGCTGGAGGAGGTTCAGGTTAGATATCAGGAAAAAAATTCTTCTCTGAAAGAGTGGTGAGGTATTGGAACAGGCTGTCTCGGGAAGTAGTCAAGTCACTGTCCCTGGAGGATTTCAAGAAAAAGTGTAGATGTGGCACTTAGGCACATGGTTTAGTGGGCATGGTGGTGAAGGGTTGACAGTTGGACTAGATGATCTTAGATGTCTTTTCTAGCCTGAGGAAGGGGTCAGACTCTTCTCCCAGGTAACTAATTATAAGACTAGAGGAAATGGCCATAAGTTGCACTAGGGGAGGTTCAGGTTAGATACAAGGAAAACCTTCTCTGAAAGAGTGGTCAGGCACTGGAATGGCCTACCCATGGAGGTGGTGGAGTCACTGTCCCTAGTGGTGTTCAAGAAACATCCAGATGAGGTGCTAAGGGATATGGTTTAGTAGTTTAGTGGGAAATGTTGTTGGTAGGAGGAGGGTTGAACTAGATGATCT
This sequence comes from Penelope pileata, assembly GCA_013396635.1. NCBI lineage: Eukaryota > Metazoa > Chordata > Aves > Galliformes > Cracidae > Penelope > Penelope pileata. The sequence goes on from WBMW01000251.1 coordinate 103,683, forward strand.
TGGAGGTCCTTTCCAACCTAGTGATTCTATGATTCTACGATTCTATGGCATGTACAGAATTTCTGACACACCTCTAAGCCAGTACTTAGGATTGTAAGATTAAACCGAAGGGATGTGTTATTTCGTGAGATCCAAAACTATATGGCAATCTTAGTCTTGGAATGCAGGATTAGCAGCATGCAGACATTACAGACAAGAGGAGACAGATTCCCCATTTTAGAAATGAGTATTTCCGTTTTCTGTTTGGAAAGAAGTTTTCAGAGTCAATCTATACATTTTTCATTTAAGATTTGTCGTATAAGACATAGAGCCATCAGAGTATGGCTTGCAATGCAGGACTCCTCTCTTTCAGCACAGTCACTCACTTCCTCCCCTGGAGAGTAAGGAGCCTTTTCTTGATTCTGTTCTCTTTGGTTCTGAGAAACCCTGCACTCCTGATGCCCAAATGAAAAACTCTGACTGTGTGGATGAAAAATCGCCCTGTTCAGTATCTCCAATTTTATGGCTCTCTAGCCATAGTCTCTTCCTCTACCTCCTCACCTACTTCAAAGTGAAAATGTGACTGCAGGTGGTGGTCTGCCCACGGAGCACAACCCAGCCCAGGAAGGTGAGCTATAGCATGAGCTGTTTTCAGAGGAAGAGCTGAAAGGTAAATAAAGCTTTCATATCTCAATGGGGAGAAGAAGATAAGAATTTCTACCATGAATCTTAAGAAATAACATAACGAGTCAGTGTACAATCCTCCTAACCAGGTTGACTGGTTAGTCTCCTCAAAAACCCATGAGAATGTTCCTATTGAACACTGTGCCAAGGTTCCATTAGAATGAAAGCATGACTGGACTGAGTGTGTAACGTAAATCTAAGACAGTAGTGTTCCATCCCTCAAATATAAATTAATCTGTGGGTAGATACCTCCAGCTATACCAGAAATAAAATATCAGAATTACTTACACAGCATCAAGGAATAGTATAGCAAAGTTGGGGAAAAAAAAAAAAAAAAAAAGGCCCTTTATTTCTTCCTCAACTCTGAGAAAACTGCATCAAATAACTTGAACTGTGACAAGTTTTATTTCGTGTCCTATTAATAGGTACAAGTTCCACTAAAAGACAAACAATGTGCTGTGTCAGTATCACTCTGACAAGCAACACTCTTTCTTAAATAGCTAGGTCAGAGAAAAATAGGTCAGATTTCTTTTCTCCAGCATTTTCTTTTCCACTTTGTACCACTTGGAAAAATCTCATTCTCCTTTTGGAGAGCTCTTTTCAATTTTACTAGAGATTCAACTTAGTGAAAGGTATCTGAAGGTTGACAGAAAATGGGAACATGAACAATCAGTGGAAGGGAACAGACCATACACATAAAAAGTGGCTGCTGAAGTAGGACAAAGGAGCAAAGAGGGCTGCACTGGAGCAAGAAAGGAGCAGAATTCACCCATTGGAAATAATCCATGGTGGCAGAGTATCCTGCCTTTCAGTGCAGGCTCCAGAAAGAAAACATCACAGTAGAGAACAGCTAGAAGGATTACTTCAGGGCAGTAGTTCCTAACACTCATGGACTCACCCTGCCATGGAGCTTACATTCCCACTAATAGTCCCAGCCTTGTGTTAACCACCTCTTTGAAACCACCTCCCTGTGGCACAGTTTTGACCCAAACTCAAAGCAGTAAGCATCATTCTCAGGCTTACTAAGGAAAGTCAATTGTTTCACAAATTATCAAAATACAACTCAAGCACTATTCCACTTCAGAAAGTTTATATAAATTTCTAATTTTCTAATAAATAACCATCTTGCACCCAACTTTTTTTTGCCAAAGTCAATGACAAATAATACCTGTCTGATTGACTAGAAATACTAGCTTAGTCGTTTCTTGGGTTCCCACCTACTTTTCTTTTTATGACCTGCATCCAGCAAATGCAGTTGTGATAAAGCCTGTTTACTGCTATCATTTATATAATTGACTGTTTATTCAAGATCTTTGTTTCTATTAATATTGCATTCTCACTCATTTTTAACTGCAAGTAATACTTTCAAAGATCAAATAAATCAATGTGATATAAATTACATTACTATTGATTAAGCCTCTTTGATTTCGGTTAATTCATAATTATCACTTGTATGTGAGTCATAACCGTATGTACTGGGAATATCTGAATTGCAGGTAATCAAAAGAGCTGTAGTTCAGCCCAAAAGCCTCATGTATAGGAAAAATAACTACAAGCACATTTCATGAGATATGGTAATACACTCAGTTCTTAATATTCAATATTACAAAGGACAAACAGTAAATATTCTTCAGCCTTTAAAGATCACATTTTCCAAATTTTTCATTTTTGTATGCCGTTGTACTTATAAAATTAGTTTTTGAGTCTCTTAAAAAAAAATCATACATAAGGTTCCCAAAAACCGAGGTAGAAAAAAGTTTCTATCTGTGTATCCTTTCTTATTTGAGTATTGGTGAATACTTAGTAAAGTGAAAATAAGTCAAAATAGAACAACAGTGAATGTATTAACTTTTCTTGTGAGAACAATGCATACTAGAAGTGTTTTGGTATAGTAGAAAATGGCAATATAGAAACCATATATTCTAGGATATTAGAAGAAATATGTGTCAATATGAGTTCACAGAGAACAAGGTTTCTGTTCACATAAGAAACATGTTCAGATGAATGTGTAATTTCTATGCTCTTGCTGAGATATCAGAGTGTTTTTCAATTAACATAATCAATACATGGCAGGAAATGGCAACACTTAAAAAATCATTATTCAGAGGTTAGATATGCAAAATGAGATTTACAAGAAATGGTACTCATCTAATATTTTCAATCCATTCAAAGCACTAATTCTAGAATATAGTACTATCATGCTCTTCATTACAAGTACAGGAATCAATTAACATAATGTCATCACAGCTCATCCTCTTCTTTAGATGAAATTTCAAATTATTAATTGACTCGTGCAGTAGATGGCAGACATAATCCTCTGCAGACTAGAAACACCAATTTCTCAAAAAGAAGCTGCACCGTAAACTCCTTAATGGTCCTTGTCGTTCCAGCAGGTAATTAAAAGGCTTCCTACTTTGGCAATTAGCCAGCAGAAAAGAAGACCAAATGCTCCACTTCTAAAACGAGGAATGAAGCTCATGCTTTGAAGAAGGAATGATAATATTTTGCAATTCCATAATGCTCTTTCTTCAGGGATTTTGAATAAATTAATAAGCATTAATTAATAGGACCTTGTGAATTCCCTGGGAAATACTTATGCTATCCATTATAAAAGAGGACAAAAATGAATTCATTGCCTCAATTTCCACAGGATCATTCATTTTCTATGCCTTAGTACTAGAGAATGTTGTCGGATTACTATTTTGAGGGATCTGCTGAGTATTCCTGGATACACTAACAAAAAAGGTATTGTTAATGCTCAGCATCACTGAAAGTCAGACTTTGGATGTGTTTTCTGTGACCATTAGAATTTATACACAAAATTAACACCACTTAAAAGTCAGAAATGTATCTGGTACCAGATAAAACCTTCCTACTAGTGCGGACACAGTCATAGATAAAATTATTATAGTGTAATAATATTTGATTTGATAAACATATCTATTCATTATCTTTTAGAACACTTATAATTATCTTCATATTCATAAAATTTGAAGAATACCATATACTCATATTTTGACTTTTCATCTACTCAAATCATGTGTTCCAGCTATTCAGAGAATTCTGTGAGAATTCCTTTCCGCAACACTAGAATGAATATCTCAACCAGTAAGAGAAATAACATCCACGACTATAAAACAGAAAATGTGTTATAAACACTCTGAAGTGGAGCTTTTATAACTCATAACATAGTTTAAATTCTATCTTTTTATGTGTTGCATTTGTTCTTTGGGTAAAACATCTAAGAAACTTTTAATTGACCGTTATGACTTTATAAAATCCAGAAAACTGTAGAGAAACTATTGTCAACACACTAGCAACCAATATGTGCATCTCCTTGAAGAACAAGGCCCCCTGAAGAAGAATAAAACAAATGAAATTCAAAGCAGTTTACCACTGATGTGATCTTTATCTCTACAAAACAGTCATTGTAAGACAAAGAATGTTTTAAAAGAGTTCTTTAAAAGAGACTGCAAATCTCTTGGAATGGAGATTTTCTGTTCAAGTAGTATACTTTGTCAGTCAATCATAAGCTACATCACAAAAAGGACCTTTTTTCACTTTGTCCGTTGCAAGGAGTAGTGAAATAGGGCTGAAGATTTTCTAATATAAAATGTTTCAATTTTTTTTCTACAAACACAAAAGCCTTCAAATTCAAGAAAACACTTATATTTGGCAAAATGCTCAAAAATGTTCTATCAAACATATCCAGGAGCACCTTGGCAGTAGTAAGAGGTAACAAAAATATTTTAAAGTGCATAATAATAACATAAATAATTGCAACAATAACTACCTAAGTAAATAAGTTATTAGAAAATGAAGTCACTTCTATTTAGTGCAGCAAGGTAAAATTTGATTACCATTAATAGGAGACATTTCACCATGGAAAAAAATACTGCTACCAGTTAAAGAATTACTTAAATTCTTAATCCATCTGCTCAGCCAGTTCAGAAAACATCTTATTTACATCTTTTTAATGTCCTAGCAATCAAATGAGGAAGAAAATCAGCCTTAATGCTATTTTTAGAAGGATTTTTAAACGAATCTTTCTGGACTTACTTAAAGAGGATTTTCAAGTCCTGTTAAGCTTTGACAACAATAAAAAGAGACCTCTCAACAAACCAAACGAAAAAGCAAAATACTATGAAAATTTAAGAGGTTGCTACCGAAAAAAGCAGGAAGTAGGTATACACTGCATAGTCATTAAACCTCAATACATATTGAGAAATGAAAGCAGCTATATTCAAAATGTTACTTAGCTGACAAAATGAGTTTTCAGTGGCCACTTCCCAAAAGTCTTAGGCATTTGTCAGCATTGTTAACACTGGGGTTTTGATTATAGCATTTTTATTGAAATCTGTGTAGAGTTCCTCTTCTGCCTTTAACCCAAATGCAAAGATAGGAGAAATTACCAAAAGGACTTCAAGTCAGTAGGAGCCAGGTACCGGAATGGAGAGAAGAAAAGCGGACTTTCTTTCCCCTGAGGCCTCAGGCTTATTCCTTGTTGCTCTGTGTCTTAGTTTCAGCTGGGATGGAAGTTGATAGTGTCTGGTATGATGCTATGTTTTGGTTTTAGAAGAAAAATAATTCTGATGACACCGACGTTTATGCTTGTTGCAGGGCAGCCCTGTACAGAGCCAAGGATGTTTCAGCTTCTCAGCTTCTTGTACTGCCCTGCCAGCAAGGGGGCTGGAGGGGGAGGCACAAGGAGCTGTGAGGGGACAGGACCAGGGCAGTTGACCTAAACAGACCAAACCATGTGATAGCCGAGGCTGGCTGCTCGGAGACTGGATGGGAATCAGTCAGAGGATGGTGATCCACTGCTTTGTGTATCACTAGTTTTTGTGTGTGTGTATATATAGTACATATGTATAATTTTATATAAAAATATAATATATATATAATATAATATATATAATATAAAATTATTATTTATATATTTACCATTATTGTTATTTCTTTTACTACCTTTGCTGCCTCAGTAAATAGCTGTTATCCCAACCCACAAGTTCTACTGTGTTTTCTCCTAATTCTCTCCCCCATCCCACCTGGGGGGGAGGGGGTGTGAGTGAATGACTGTGTGGGACTTAGCTAACTGCTGGATCAAACCATGACATGCTTGAGCCCCCTCCTTCTCCATCACAGCCCATCCTGCTCCTCCTTATCAATTGTGCCATCGTCACTACAGGCAGCTTGGTGTTCCATCACCATGGGCAGCCTGGATGCTCCTCAATAGATGTGCTCTCAGTCCATGGGGCCACAACCCATCCTACCCCACTGGCTGGTTACTCAGTGACCAAGGTGGAACTAATGTGTACAGCAGAAGAGAGAGCTCTTCTGAAGTTGTAGTCATGGGACTGCCCAGTAACATAGGTCTGGATCTGGTACAACTGGTGGCACCTGTGGCATTATACCAAGATGTGTATAATGCTTAGTGGGGCTCCAACAAAGGCAGTTTTGTAAGTCATTCTTTTTGGTTGTTTTGGGGCCCTTTAAGCAAAATAAAGCCTTATAATCAGGGTTTAACTAACCAGTTGTGGGATTGCTCACCTGGCTGGTACACTGTGAAGTGTGTCTTCCATGTAATTAAAGATCAAGAGCTTTACCTGGCCTCCAATGATTCCTGAGCAGCACGGCTTCCATGAACCCTGAGACAGTTAAATATTATATAGTCAAAGAGATTTGTCTGAAGACCTAGGGAAAATTAAAAATGAAAAAAATAAACTGGAATATACAAGAAAAAGCTGAGGGAAATATTTACTGTGTATATGGGTTGCAATATAAACAGTATGATAAAAATGCAGATATGTAGGAGAAATAATACAATTTAGCATTTATTTTTCTAATCTCCAAGTATGGAACTTATCTTGTGTAAAGTGTCGAATGACAACTGAATATATAAAAACAGAATGTGCAGCAGACAAACTATCACATTTATATCTACTTTGTGTGCAGATGGATATTTTCTGCCTTTCTGGATAGTAAACTATATCATCCAAAGTTATCCGTGGTCCAGCACTTAAAAGCTTCTTAAAAGTTTGTGTGAGTTGGGAAGGTCTGGCCATTTGGCTTGATATTCAGCATACTCCATTATTGTCCTAACAGATTTGTGTATCCTGCAAGATTTCCCAGAAACAGTTGTGATGTGTTTGTGCCTTTTCCTTCCTATCTGAAAAATCATTTTATTAAATCACCTTCCGGGTGTTATTTGCCAATTAACCCCATGTATTCCTATATACCAGTGACCATATTAAATGCTCATTTTTATGTCTCCTGTGTTTCAGTATATGTGTAGAGGTCTGTTGTGCTGATTCCTGAGATTAACTATATGATTTTTTCTTATTTACAAATACTTTATGCATACATTTTTAATACAGACACATACAGACACATAAGCAAATTCTGGTCCAAATAACAAAAAAGGAATTCTCCAGGGCAGTGGACAGCTATGCCAGCATAATAAAATACAGAAAGCAAAATGACTGGAGGAGGAAAGCATTATACCTAAGGGTGGTAGTAGTCTGCTAAATATGATTACTTAAAATGAAATAAGGGCAGTGAGAAAGCAAGGTGAAAAGCACAGAGGTAATGAAAGCCTGAGCTTCTCAAATAGGAACAATGGTGCATTCAGCTCTTAGAAAAAAAGATTATGAACCATTATAGTATGGAATAAGATTCAGTAATATTTTGTAAATTTTACATCAGAAATATTATGTCAACTATAGTTCATTTAGCGGTAATCAGCAGAAGAATTGTGTGTTAATACCTCTGTATTAACAGAGCCAAGAAACCTATAAACGCAGCAAAACCTGATACTAATAAATACAGCTAGATTTGTTTCCTCTAAAATGTTTGTGCCTAGCAATGGTCACTTACACATAAAAAAAATCTAATACTGACACATGAATGAAAACTGATATAACTGGCTTATCTTCGAGACAGAACTTTAACATAAAGTATTGTTCTGTGAGCTTATACCACAAACTGAAAGCATTCACCTGCATATTTTAACCAATTTTTTGTTTTATCTACATTTTAATAAGGATTTATATTATTTAATACAGACAGAACTCAAGGACTTTGTCAGATAATACCAGTGTAGAGCACACAGGTGCAGCAACTTCCTAATACAGACCTGTTCTCAGGTTTGACTTTCTTCATTCTGCAGAGCTAATATATCCAGTTCCAAGATTAGCAGTCCTCCAAAAGTAGTTTAAATATTATTATTATTACTACAGCTTTGTGGAAGACTATTTTCCTGAATTCAAAATTACTGCAAACTTCATAATAGTAAAAATAATATGCTCTTTTGTCTTCAGAAGTGAGGCCTCCATTATTCTGGCCAGAAATATACCACAGCAGGAATGAACCCACGCTCTTTACGAATTCTAGTTACATGTGTCTGTGAAAAAACCTTCGTCACAGAAAATTCTGCTCATTTCTAGCTCTGACTTTGTAACCCCGAGAAGTAGTTCAGTGTGGCAGGTACACATCATCAAAAATCAATAATTGGTGTAATTCTCTTTGGCTTGTGGGAAGGCTGTTGAAAGACAACCTGCTGCTCTGACTTGTATAAGCCTTCTGCATAAGCGTGGCCTTTTGTGGTCTTGCTGACTGTATCTTTTATAATATAAAACAAAAGACTGTATTTCTGCACCGGGTTTTCCTGACAAGGTGCCATCCTCAGGTTTGTGGGGCTGCTGCACAAGGTAAGGCCAGGGTTGCCCTGTGCCACACACAACCATTTCCAGCTATCTCCAGAGGCCCCACTGCAGGGCGTGGCTGGGCCTGGTAGCCATAGGTGGGTGCCTCGAAGAGAGTCTTGGGAAGAAAGGCCAAAACGCTGCCCAATAGCCAGGAAAAGGGGGAGAAACAGCTCTGTCAGCACCAGATCTCAAGTGATCAGGTCATTCATACATCACTTCAGGACCTGTTTTTTACTTCCAAAATAAGCTCTACCGTCTGCTACAGATTAATTGGTTGGGGTGATTAATATATAAGTGCTTTCACCATGGTCTTCATATTGTCATGCACTAAACTAATGCAAATTACATCTATTCACTCTTAGCTCACTATAGTATGTTTTGAGTAGACTTGAAACAAATGACAGAATGGGTCTAGGAAATAAAAACACTACTAAAAGCCTAGGATAAATTGCATAAGTATTTTTCTGTTAGGCAGGCAAAGTATTTACGGCTCCAATAATGTTTGATAACATTTGTTTACTTGATACAAATAGAGTGAATTTTTTTTTTTTTTAATTAATGAGATGGTCTTATTTCATTTTTTTTTGTTAAATGTTTCCAAAACATAACCAATGTCAACCTTTTTCTTTTTTTTTCCCAGATATAATCCAATAAAAACTTTGAATGCTTTTTTTTATTATTATTATTTTAAGAAGATAACAAATATCTTCAAATGTTAATGGTAAGCATAAGGACTTTATGCCTAGTTCCATTAACTATACCTGCGTGTTTACTGAGCAACAGTGCTGTAAAGCATTTGTTTGCTTGTTTGTTTTTGTATGTCCTCAAATCATGGGATGGAGAGTACTCAGCACCAAGGCTGTGTCTATCTCAGCATCTAGTGGGCCACTAGGAGCAAACGTGTAAAGCAAAATAGTTGACACAGAGGATCAACATCCACACTATATGGGAGAGCTGGGGGTGCCCTGATGCGTTCCTACGACCTATGACTGTCCATTCTTGGATGCAGTGTATCAGACATACTGCTGGAGAATATCTGTGGTTTGGCATCATCCAAGAGAAATAAATTCAAGATCAGACAATTTTAAAATCAAAATAATGTAGGTGGATGTGAATCAGGAGATCCATCGCAGTAGAAGATTTTTGTTCCAAACCCAACTGCATATGTAAGTTCACTCAAAGAGGTAGAAATAAACCCAGTAAGTTTTCAGACAGACTGAGCATGGATAGTGCAAACTACAGATTTTCCTGCACTGCTCTAATGACGGGCGTCCCTCCTTACAGGAAGGATTACCCTTAATGGAGATTTATGTTCAGCTTCTGAATTTCACAAAGCCAACCTCTGAAGTCTATAAGTGAAATGTTCCATATATCATTCCCCTCCAAAGTGGTGAGTTTTAATGAACCAAATGTAGCAGTTATTTTTAATATAGAGGTATATAATCTGCTTCTTAGCAGAATGTCTTCTTTGGCTGCTTCAAATACTCCTTATGTTTCTGCTGTCCTAATGCATCAAAAGGCGCCAGGGATATGTAGTATAACAGAGGATTCTATTATATATGATCACAGTTAAAATTTCACATAGTAATACATTTTTTATGTAATTATCTTCTCTACTTATCCTAGCATTGTAGACCTCCTCTTCATCTCAGTTTTGATGACACTGTATTTCATCTAATACTTGAATAAAACTTATGCCAATATATACTTTCTCTCAACCTTTGACCTTTTGAGCCTCTTATATTCCATTAAGCCTACTATTAAATGTGACGTCTCAGCTTTATTTAGATTTCCCTCTCACTGCCTTATCTTTAATAGCTGTGTTAGACTTTTATTCTACCAAAGAACAAGGATTTTATTACCTTTCATGTGAATGGATTAAAAATATTTTTATTAGGTTCTCTTACAGCTGCATTCACTTCATCTGTATTAAAAGTCATAATCACCATTTGTATATATCTTTTCCAATTGCCTACAAACCGTATTCAGTCCTAGGTGAAAATCTATACAATCATAACTTAAAGAACAAGTTGATTTTTCCCCCATACTCTCTTTTAAGAGAGGGATGAGAGGCTCAGCAAAACTGCTTACAAATATTTGTAAACAACGGTTCTGTCTTTCATGTGTTGTGCCCTTGCATTTGAAAGAAGAATGGAGTGTAACATAAGGCAGCAAAGTAGCATTATGGTGTTGCATTGCTGCTTACATTCAGAGCATTTTCCTAACTCTACTCCAAGTGAAAGACAGATAGCTAGGATACTGTCATAACCATTCTGCTCCTCAAAATCCCTTGCCAGACAATTGTTGCAATATACTGGACTTTTGCCATATTCTTTCAAGTACTATGTCAGCCCTGAAAAATTATGTACACAGATGGTTGGAAATAATGCTACTATAAATTGTTTGTCCACACTGCTCAGATCTTCAAGACACAGTATGGTTAAAGTACCTTATCTCATTTTATACTAGTATATTAATTTGAGAAAATGCCATTAGAAATTGTGCAGTAATAGAAACAAAAGAAGGAAAGTAATACAAAGACTGTACTTTTTTTTTTTTCATCTAGTTAAAGTGAATAAAAGAAAATGTCTGACATTGGCTTCATAGGAGCTACCTGTAATTAATACTAAATAATTTGGAGAAAAGAACTGATATTGCTCCGCACGATCATAAAGATTCCTTTACACATCCCAAAATTTTCTTTAGGAAAAAAATAAATAAACAAATCATATTTCCAAAGAGATTGGTGATTAACAGAACTTTTTATTTCTTGTGAAAGAAAGCTTTAATTTTCACATTATAATGGCCATTAGCAAAGAAAAAAACTTTTAAAAATATAGCTTTATTTTATTTAAAATGTTACTTTTCATTTTTGAATTGTAAAATACATAGTTCAAGCTATGGAAGATGATTCATAAGCAAAGATGTGCCTAAATAAATAAGTTACACTAATATGAAATCTCTTTTATAAAAATAATTACGCTCTACAGATGTCTGACAAGCCATATTCACACTCTGTAATTAAGTTCATAATTAATGTATAGTTAAGATATCTTACCTGATAGCTATTGAATTTACCAGAACTACTAGTTTAATTGCAGTTAACTGAGGGAGTCTCCTTTACATTATAGGGGGACCACGGGAATGAAACATGGAGTTACTAAAGCTTCAAACAAACTCAAAACAAATCTAAGAAAATTGATTGAAAAACAAATGGAATTTTTAAGATAAATGATACAATCTTTGGATCCCTTTAGCAAAATTATACTGACAACTTCCTTATGGACGTTCATGCAAACAACTCTATTCATTGCTCCAGACGACATTCAGACTGTACTCCAGTGAAAATGACACTTTAGTGGCCCCTATTAATATGTGCCACACAAATAGTAAATACAGCTTGACATCATATAATGTATGTGGGGGAAGAATCAGCATGTTTAATTTTGAATTGGAAAGAGAGACATGGAAAACTGTTTTACTTGTCCAAGTTTAGACGGGTTATCTGGGGAAGAGATGTTCTTGACTGCAAGACCACCCTTATGATGTTCAGCAGAAAAGTGGTGAGTTTAATGCTCCCTTTCTTATGCATCACCTAAATACAAGCGTAGTAGTCCCTAAATTTTTTTTCGAACGTAGAGATAGTATACACATATGTGCATCTTCCTCATGATTTTTGTCAAGAAGGAACAATTCTACATAACAAAATGGCAAATGCTAAAAAACAGTTAATTCACAAAAAAGCTGATTTCAACATATGTGAATCTCTACTTTGTCCTCAATTTTTTTTTGTTACATTAAAAATGATAACTTTATAAAAAAGTAGAGAATATTGAGGTAAATGCAAAAACACATGTTAAAGTGCTATTAAAATTGTGCTTTTATTTGATACTCTTAAAATATTCCCTGACATAAAGATGAGATTTTTTTTCAGTAAGAAAAGTGCTATAAAGAAACAATTGTTTTCTAAATACATCATTTTAAATGACCATTAAGCCATATTTGGAATGTATTATTAATTATAAAACATTGTGTTTATTAATAATTTACACAAACACTTGACAGTTTTCCCCCAAGCAAATCAGTCATTATTGCTTCCAAAACAGTGTACCTCAGGACCTGTAGCATTGCTGTGTTTGCAGTATTTAGGGAGAAATGAAGAAGCGACCTTCATCACAATTCTACTGACATTAGCGGAGGAAAAACAGAAGCTACTATTCATATTTGTCTACACACACAAAAGGAATAATAACATTATAAATGGAAAATCTAGTGTACAATGAAGAAACAAGTTTTCATTGTGTGCCTAAGTGATGTCTGACTTGTGACTGCATGGGTCAGATTTATACTAATTTCTAAATTCTATTGAATGTATTTCCTTAAAATGAAGACAAGGAAAAAAAACACACACATAAACCAGATTCTAAAAAAAACCCAAGCAAACAAAAGGAAAACTATGGATTCTACAGGCAAAACAACAGATGAAATTTTCAAGAACCCCAATAGACTACATGCACCTGAAGCACAAGGCGCCTGCACTCCAGCTTCCTTAACCTTCCGTTATCCCAGACACAAAGGAGAACTGAGATATTCCAGACTCCTAGCCCTGTATTGTTTCAGTAATGCCAAGTAAAGCCAGCTTGTATGGCATTGTATTGATCTTTATTTTAATTCATATTCAAGTTCATATTTCAGTTTCTTTTTTGCATTGTCACAAACATCTCCAAGAAACAACCCCCCTTTTTTACTTAGACCACAAATAATTCCCTTTCACTTGCCTCTTAAGAAATTATTAAAAAAAATAAAATGTTGGAGTTATTTCTTCGGTAGTTGTCTCAAAGTAATTCACTACAGCAAACTACAGAGAAAATCTGATCCAAAATGTGTCTTTTCCTCATCATTATTTCAGCTACTATTAATAATTGATATTATTCTTTCTTTAAAATATATATTTACTGTTATCAGAAATGTCTTCAAAATTTATTTCAGTAAAATTTGTTATCTTTAAACAATTGTTTCTGTTTTTGATTCAATATATACTCTTTGAATTTCCCATGACAGTTTATCATTCGGAAATTCATTGTCACATACAGTGTTAGAAACATCATCACCGTGGCACTTTAATTTTTATTTTAGTACAATTACTCAGGCAGATAGCATTGTTAGAGAGAAGCATTTGTGCACATGAAGAAAAAAGTGCCTAAACATCTAAAAGCAGATAAGTCATGGGAAAACTTAAGTTGTAAATGAAAAAAGACTTTACATAGATATATTATTTTTTTAAAAAAAAGAAAAAGAAAAAAAAATAGATATAACAAAATAAATTATGAGAAAAAAGATCTTTCCTCTGAGCGTATTCATCCTCTTCTCTGTTGGCATAGTGGGAGGTTTGCTATCAGTTTAGGTTTTTGCAACATTGATGGTGCTAATGCAATGTCAATACAAACAATGTGGTTTCAAGGATGAGTCATGTTGCTGCAAATTGGAAAAGATGTTTCCTTACACACTGCTTCAAGCATTTGTAAGTCTCATACATTTAAGTCACTGAACTCAAAGGTTTAGAAAATAATCAGAGATATAGTTGTAGGATTAAGTAAAAAGTGATAAAATTCATCAGCTGAATGTATTTTAGCCATAGTGTTTCTTCCTAAGAAAAACATAAAAGATGATCAGTCAGATCATACTGGGTACTGGAGAGCCTCTTCGGTTTAATCTTACCTCTCACTTGTTGGCCCAACGGGGGAATGTGACTCCCTGTATCATAACAGTTTCTTTCTCTGATGTAAATTTTGTCTCATTTATAAAGAGACTGAGTATTGAAATAAAAGTTTAAACAGTCTTTTCTTTAGCCAAATCAGATACATTAAGGGAAATACATAAAAGGAAAAAAAAAAAATAAATCATTACTGACCTATAAGCCAGCCATCATCCATATAAAAGGTGCTAGGTACTGTATTCCAAATGTTTTTCTGTGTTCATGCTAGCTCTGTGAGTAATCCAGATTTTCCTCTTTGTTTTGCCAGTTGGCAGGGTCAACAGAAAGGACACAGACACCAACAAAAGGGATAGGCTTATTTTACTGTCTGTTTCAAAGTAATACAAAATAAAGCAATGCAGTTATTCAAAAGATAAGCTTAACAGTAATGAAAATAAGCAAGGTAATGCACCTAACCATTACTGCGTGAGATTAGCGATAGTGATTAAGAAAGAGACATCATCAATTGCCCTAACACTTAACCATCATCCATATCTGCAGTTGCTTGGGAGCCCCGGATGCAGCAAGGATCTGGAGAACCTGTCCTGGCAATTGGGAAGTTCTGAACAGTGCTTCCACTTGTAGGTGAGTTCTCTAAAGTTGCCACAGGAGGGTCCTGCTTTTATACAGTTGAATAAACAAATTCCATAATTTAATGCATGTAAACTTCTGGTATAGTGATTAAGCATCTTTCTCCTGTTGGTTTTCCCCCCAAAACCTGGCCAGGGTTCAAAGGAGGAACCAAGGAATTTGCACTATGTTTTGTTGATCACAGTCCTTGTGGCAAGACTGTCTGCCCAGGCCCTTTGCAACGTGCTTAATTGGTTAGCAGACATCACAGGACAAACATTACAGGAAAGCTCCCTTGTACCAAATAAAAAGAGATAATTTGACTGTTATTACTGCATAATAAGCATTCTAACAGAGCTTCCATAGATAACACCAAAACATACATACTCATACTGACATGGCAAAATATGGATAAATGGCGTATTATATGTGCAACTAATACTATACATACTAGATACGCTGTGAGGTTGTGAGGTTCATCTGTAGGTCAACTTTGATTCAGGGTGCATTGTTCAGGCCCCAGCATTTCACTCTTGTAAATAGTTGCACAAAACCAGATCTATATGTTGAGTGAGGGGTGGATTCTAAAGTCAGAATTTATCATTAAACCTAGATGGGAATTTGTCCATAATTGCCTCTTAATTTGCATCTTACTACTCAGAACTGGGTTTTGCTGGTTGTGAGCTCTATTGGTATTCTATGAAACTGTCATAAGGACTTGATTCTGGCAGAAAATACCAAATATTTTCCTTGGTAGCTGAGTGTGGATTAAGAATTGAAGAAAGAAGTCTAAACAAAGGATGTTCTACCTGTAGAGAGATAAATTGTGATCTTTTTTGAATAATTTAATTTTAACTATATGTGATTCCCACTTCGATCTCTTTCTGAAATTATCCTAGTGAATCGTAGAAACATAGAATGGGCTGGAATGGAAGGGATCACAAGGATCATCATGTTCCAACGCCCCTGACACAGGCAGGGCCGCCAACCTCCAGATCTAGTATTGGACCAGGTTGCCCAGGGCCCCATTCAACTTGGCCTTGAACACCTCCAGGGATGGGGCATCCACAACCTCTCTGGCCAGCCTGTTCCAGCACCTCAACACTCTCTCAGTAAAGAATTGCCCCCTGACGTCCAATCTAAACCTTCCCTCTTTCAGCTTAAAACCATTCCCCCTTGTCCTACCACTGTCTACCCCCATAAAAACTTGGTTTCCCTCCTGTTTATAATCTTCCTTTTAATACTGGAAGGCTGCAGTGAGGTCCCCCCACAGCCTTCTCTTCTCCATGCTGAACAAGGCCCGCTCCCTTAGGGGAGTCAGTAGGGGACTTAGGCCAGTCCTCATAGGGGAGGTGCTCCAGCCCTATGATCATCTTTGAGGCTCTCCTCTGAACCCTCTCCAACAGTTCCACATCTTTCCTGTATTGCGGGTCCCAGACCTGGACACAGTACTCCAGATGGGGCCTTATGAGGGCAGAGTAGAGAGGGACAATCACCTCCCTCTCCCTGCTGGCCACCCCTCTTCTGATGGAGCCCAGGATACCGCTGGCTTTTTGAGCTGCAAGAGCACACTGCTGACTCATGTTCAGTTTTTCATCCACCAGGACTCTCAGATCCTTCTCTGCAGGGCTACTCTCAACAAGTTCTTCTCCCAGCCTGTACACATATCTGGGATTACTTCAACCCAAGTGCAAGACCTTGCACTTTGCTGTGTTGAACCTCATTAGGTTTGCATGGGCCAACCTTTTGAGTTTGCTGAGGTCCCTCTGGACGACATCCCTTCCTTCTGCTGTACAAATTGCACCACTCAGCTTGGTGTCATCAGCAAACTTGCTGAGGGTGCGCTTGATCCTGTCATCGATGTCATTAATGAAGATATTGAAGAAAACCAGTCCCAAGACAGACTCCTGGAGGACACCGCTTGTTACTGGCCTCCACCTGAACATGCAACCATTCACCACAGAATCACAGAATCACAGAATTGTAGGGGTTGGAAGGGACCTCGAGAGATCATCAAGTCCAGCTCCCCTGCCAAAGCAGGTTCCCTAGTGCAGGTCACACAGGTAGGTGTCCAGATGGGTCTTGAATACATCCAGGGAAGGAGACTCCACAGCCTCCCTGGGCAGCCTGTTTCAGTGCTCTGTCACCCCCACCATGAAGAAATTCTTCTGCATATTGGTGCGGAACTTCCTATACTCCAGTTTTAGTCCATTTCCCCTCATCCTGTCCCCACAAACCACTGAAAAGAGATTCCCCGTGTCCATTTGCCTCCCACATTTGAGATATTTATAGACATTAATAAGATCCCCTCTCAGCCTTCTTTTCTCAAGGCTGAACAGACCCAGATTACTGAGCCTCTCCTCATAAGGGAGATGCACCTTGAACTTTATCATCTTTGTGGCCCTCCACTGGACTCTTTCTAGGAGGTCCCTGTCTTTCTTATACTCAGGAGCTCAGAACTGGATGCAGTACTCCGGCTGAGGAGTACCACAACCCTCTGTCTATTGCCTTCCAACCAATTCCTTATCCACTGAATAGTCCATCCCTCAAATCCACATCTCTTCAATTAAGAGATAAGGATGTGGTGGGGGACTACATCAAAGGCCTTGCAATAGTCCAGGTAGATGACATCGGTTGTCTTCCCTTTGTTCACTAATGTGGTCACTCCACCATAGAAGGCCACCAGACTGGTCAGGCACAACTTTCTCTTGGTAAAGCTGTGCTGGCTGTCTCAGATGACCCATTTATCCTTCATGGCCCTTAACATGTCTTCTAGGAGGATCCGTTCCATGGTACAGAGGTTCTGTTCCCAGGTACAGAGATGAGACTCACCAGCCAGGTCCTCCTTCCTCCCTCTATTGTAAATGGGAGTGATGTTTCCTTTTTTCCAGCACCCAGGGACTTTGCCCGACAGCCACGACTTTTCAAATGTGATGGAGAGTGGCTCAGCAACCACATCAGGCAGCTCCTTCAGGACCCTGGGATGCATGTCATCTGACCCCACAGACTTGTAATCACTCATGAAGTGATCTTGGACTTGCTCTGCTCTTACAACGGGGGGGATTTATTCCCCCTCTCCCCACCTAAACATTCAAGGATGCAATCTTCAGGGACATGAGAAATACAAGAATCCTGGCTGCTAGTGAAGACTGAGGCAAATAACTCATTTAGTACCTCCCCCTTCTCCATATCTGTTGTAGCCAGTTATCCTTTCTCATTTACCAAAGCAGGTACGCTTTCTTTGGCTTGTCTCTTCTGGCCAATGTACCTATTGAAAGTTTACTGACAGGAATATTGTGAAATCATAGAATCATAG
>WBMW01000254.1:0-44223 GCA_013396635.1 Penelope pileata
CCCCCGCTCCCCCCGGCCGCCCCCGCCGGGGCACCCCGGGGCGGGACGGAGCTCTCGGGGCGCGCGGGGTCCCTGCGGCAGCGCGCCCCGCGGCCCCGCACCTGGCAGCCGTAGAGCTGCCCCAGCTGNGGCATGGCGCGGCGCCTCGGCCGGCCCCGCCGCGGGGAGGGATGGGCCCGGCGCGGGGCGGGGACAGCGGCAGCGCGGAGCGGGGCGGGCTGGGCTGCGCGGGTCAGTGCTCCCCGCCCGCCCCTCCGGCTGCCCGCTGCCCGCTGCCGGGGTGGGGATCCGGGCTTTCGGGCTTTTGGGCTGAGGGAACGCGGCGCTTCCCCGGCGCCCGCGCTGCGGTTGTCGGCACCGCCCGTCCGCGCCCTGCAGCGCGATCACGTTCTTCTCTCCGGGGTAAAGGGGGTCGGGGGGGTGGGTGATTTCAGGGCAGCGAACCCAACCAGACAGCAAACATCCCGAGCTCTCAGCAGTCCCGGCAACAATTCGCCATCGGAAGATGGCTGTCTTCCTAAAAGCCACCATTTAGCATCACTGAAGGCACCATTCGGCATCGGGTGTTTCATGCAGCGTGGAAGCTGGGAGCCTCTCGGGAGGCACTGAGCAAAGCCCACCGCTGGCACCACAAGATGCCCGTGAGCACGCTGTGCTGGCAGATCGCAGGTAAGCAGCCAGCCCAATGCAGGTGCCAGCCAGCCCCTGAGCACAAAGCCTGTGGCAGGAGCCGCTGTGCTCATACACACCTGGGACTGCCAGCGTGTGGTGGGTGCCCCACAGCTCTGGGGGGCTGTGGGGAGGTGTCCGGCATCAGCACCAGGCAGAGGGAAATTGGGCACAGGTCGCCAGCCATGACCCCAGCACGCCTCTCCCACCAAACCCGCCCTGCTGCACAGCGGGCCGAGTGGCCACGGCAGCGTCTCAGCCTCTTCTGCTCTGTTTGACACCACTGCTGAACAGGGCAGCACGAAGCGTCTGGGCCTCATCGGGCTGCGGTGTGAAACCCAGCTCGTGCTGCTAGAGGGATCGACATCTAGCACAGCCAGGAGATAACATCTTACTATTGGTTGTAAATGCTCGGTTAGCTTTTAGACTGACATCTGAAATAAAGCCAATTCTTCCAAGCACAGTCTATGAAGTTAAGCTCCTTCTGCATCCTTACGGACCGCCTGATTTCCAGTGGCACTGGGCAGCCGCAGTGAGGCATTGGGGATGCTGCTGGGGCTCGGGCTGCCAGCACAGCTGGGGAGAGCCACGTCCCGCGGGACTGACCACTGCCTGGAGCCTGCCCCGTCCACTGCCACAACCCCAGCCAACCAGGCACCAGCTGCATGGTGCTGCCCAGCTCTGTAAACCTGGGCTTGGGCACCTACAGTATGAAAGCACTGTTTTCAACAGCTCGTTCTTAGAGAAACCAGACAGATGTTATTGAAAGGGGCAGTGGGAGCCTTTTGGTTTGGTTTGCTTGGAGCAGCCTGTAGTTTGGGTCTTTGGCTCTGCATGCCGTCTTGGAAGCCCAATCCTGAGGTTCTCAGCCACAAAACCTTGGAACTTTCCTGTCTAGAGCAGAAACATCCATCTTTGCAGACTGATTTTGCTTTCAGTTGCTGGAATTCACTGCACTTCAAGAGTTTCTGAGAAAAAAATGGATTCCTGCAAAAGAAAGTAGACATCGCACAACAGACATTTTGAAGGCATTAAGGATCATTCTTGCTTTTCCATGGGATATAAGGCAACAACGGCCAAAACGTTGCCATAATTGAATATTTTGTGGAACCAAAGGAACTGTGAGACGTTCCACACCGGGCCTGTAGCTCGAGGCGTTAGACCTGGATGGACAATACTGAGGTTTTTGTTACCTGCTGTAACAAACAGCAGCTGTACAGCTGCTGGTGGAGGTGTTAATACGAGGTGCGCAGGCAGCTAGCAAGCTCTTATCAGCTCTGAGGGTCAGAATCCAGAAAGCCTTAGCAGGATGGCTCTTTCAATACTATTGTCAATGGGATGTTGTAATCACTGCCAACGTCTAAAAGCTGGCACCCACTATTTGAAGAGCACTCCCACAGCACCCTTAAAGTAGAAAATGAGGTACTGGGGATGCAAAAGCAAGTCCTTAGAGGTCATCAATTCAGAATTACAATTCTAACATAATGCATAGTGGTTTGTAAGTGTGGGTGGATGAGAAACTGGTAGAACTGCCAGCATTGTCATAAGGCTGCTCTCTGTGCCATGGGTTTTTCATTCAGTTTGTAAAGACAGAGCATTCCTCGGGAAGCCAGGGCAAAAAGCACTGCCAAGAATGTTTCCTGAAACAATCTTGCTTCATCTGAAAGAAAGATCTGATTGTTTAAAAGTCAAAGTTGAGCAAAAACGTTTAGATCTGCTAACATCCTGGGAATGAGCAGCGCAGCCCTGTGTGGGCACAGTCTCTACTTTACTCCCGATGTCTGGAGACGTGTGAGAGCCCTTCTTGGAGGGAGAAGCTACAGGAGTTTCCTAGCAAATGCTTCTCAATACCCCGATGGGACTGTACACGGCTACACCCATAGGAGAGCCGAGAGTTAATGTGGCAGAGGAAGGAAGAATCCTTCCCAACCCTTCAGACCCGGTTTCAGATCCACCTCGAGAAACGAATTCAGGACATGAGAGATGAGGCTTCACTGGCAAGCACCTTCCAGTGGCTAAATCTACACCACGGTGCTGCATGTCATCTGAAGCTGATGGCTGATCAGTGAGACTAAAGGGAGGCTAAAGCACAACGCCGCTGAAATACTGCGCTTTGTCAGTGCAGTTGTGTCCAGGTCTCTCACACAAGAAGATGGGGGTGGGTGGAATGAAGAGTGAGAGGCCCGAGGTTAGTAAGGAGCAGACAGCACGAATTAGGAAGCACCAAGGGCAGAGGAGCACTTGCATCACCTGCACTTCCATGTTTCTTTCCCAAAGAGCAGATGTGGAAATCTCTGTGAATGTAAGCAGCATGAAGCTGTACCTACTTCCTGTGCACGCATTGCATGGTCCTGACCTCTGTGCAGTCAAAGAAAATATTTAGGAGTAGCCAGACTGTGTTTTCAGGAGGCTTACGCAGGGACCCTTCAGGGTTCGGGACCCTGGCCATTTGCAGTCTGTTCACCTATGGCAACCCTGACCGACAGCAGGTGTATTCTCTTCCTAAACTTCTGTCAGTGCTGGGCACCAGTGTCTCTGTTGACCCATTTCTGTGGCTAAAATGTTCTTCCTTAGGCAAGCTTTTTCAGAAACAAAGTTTAGGCTGGTTATCCTCAGTCAAAGTCTAAATGCAAGTTTTTCCTATGCTGTCAAATACTACACTGGAGAAAAACAAGACTGCCTTTCCTGTGTCATTCTCCACAAGTTTTGCTTCCTGAGAGACTGCTCAAAACAAGGACCCCACCATTTGCCTCTTTTCCATAGCTTTCTGTGGTTTCATAACAGCTTCTCTCAGGTGTTTCCATGTTCTTTTCCGAATTACTTTGAAAATATGAAGTTGCTGGGCTGTAGAATAAAACATACATGTAATGAAATTTCATTCAGTTTAGTATCTGTTATTTTCCTGAGTCATTTACCTTTTAGGGGATTCACATGTATGCAATTTTTGTGGTTTCTGCTTTATATGATGATGTGTTCAGGAAGAAATTAGAGTTGAGTGGAAGACTCGCAGGCCGACCATTAGCTGGAGATCCTCAGCACCCCAGAGCTGTTTAAGCTGCAAAATACACAGCAGTTGGCGACTTTATTTCCTTCTTGATATGCACATTAGCTTTTGTATGTTCTCAGAATACAGGAATTGTTTCGTGTTTGTCCTCCTTGACTTGCTAACAAAATATCTGAGTTAGGAGTTGCCAGGGAATCTCCTGAGTATGTGCTGATGGACTCCATTATTTTTGCAATGCTAGGCAGTCGTTGCCTACCAGCTACCCTGCCACTGAAGAGCTCTGCGTTCCATTCCTGTCAGCAAGCTCTGACACTTCGCTCCAGGCACGCTAGCACTGTCCCAGGGCCTCTCCTTTTCATAATTATTGTAAATTTCCATCAAACAGATAGTTAGCCTTGTCCACACTGGCTGCATCTGAGAAGACTGAAGACACTGGACCAAGTTGTGTAATGTTATTCCCATGCAAGGAAAATGTTTCATCAACGATGAGCCTTGACACCCCGCTCAGCTCAGAGGAGCTTTCACCCCCCAAGTGTGGTACAGGGTCACACTGGTGCATCGCCTTTCCTGGATCGGCGTTGCCATCTTCCCCACGGAGAAGTAGAAGTGGTTTGGGGAATGCTGCATTGCTCACAAACAATTGCAGAGCCGAGCTTTGATTTTAGCACAGCGGTAGCCCATGTGTGTCAGTCAGCTCAGAACTGCCATTTCTGTGTTTCCCACTTGAATTTAGCTTGGGGCGACGAGCTGTTAATGGGCTCCGTGTCTCTAAGTGATTTTTTACTTTCCATGTCCTAATTAATGCCCCTCCCTCTGATTGGTAACTTCCTTGTCTCCCCAGACACGCTACAATGCTGTTTTCATTTTCAGTCACTTTTCATCAGGCTGGGATGTTGCATACTCCAAAGATACCATGTTTGTGTCAAACTACCCCTTTCGGCACTGCGGACCTTTTGTTCTCACAGCCATACTTTTATTGCTAAAAGCAAACAAACAAATGAAAACAAACAAAAACGCTACTTTTTTAGTTTGTTTTGCCTTCCCTACAAAGCTCCTCAGTCTGGCTGTTACAAATGCCTTCAGGAAGGGCTGCCTTTTCCCCTTCATGCTTTCTTTTAAAGGAGAGATCGCTGGCTCACTGCTCAACCCCCAGCCGTAATACCTGAAAATACCTGAAAATGAAACTTTGGAAGATTATTGCATTTGGTTGGGTACTCGTGAGTCACTGCATGCAGGTACAAAAGTGAATGCTACATGAGAAGGGAGAAGGAAACACAAATTTGTACCCATGCGCACATTATTTCCTAGAAAGCAGGTGGGCATCGCAGCAACCTCTTTCCGTCTGAGAGGAGAGAGCCAAGCAGGGCGCACGAGCAGAGCCTCCTTTCTCCCCAGAGCCCATCTGGGCAGGTCGCGTGGGACCCAGACGCCATCCAGCTGCTGCTGTCCAGGCTGCTCCTGCCACGGCTGTGGGGACAGAGGACACCTTCTGGGACAGGAGGTCTCTCTGGAAGGGCTCCAGTTAGCAGAGGTAAGTGGTCTGGCAGCTCACTGCTGGGCGTCAAACAGCAGCCAGAAATTCAGAGCACTCCTGAGTATGAAGCACAACGCCTCTGAGCATCTCTGGTGCATGCTGTTCAGTCATGCTAGGATATGCAGGCTGTGCTGCCACGGTCAGTGAAAAGAAGTGTTTCACGCTGAGGAGGGGCGGCAGCTAAACAAGAAGTAGGTAACCTCTGTTTACTTTCACTTGCCCTCAATAACATCTGCAATTCCTGGCACAAATAATCTATGATTGCTCATCTGAGCGCTACCACCCAATCTGTCACTTTCATTTAGAAAGATGTGGACAGCTCTCCTTTTTCCTGGAAAGGATTAGTGGGGAGGTAAGGAATCAATAAAGGAAAAGATCTGAAAAAAAATCCAGCAGCAAAACAAACCATGAAGTAGGGCCGGACAATTAACATCCCATAGCATCTGGTTGTATTGATTATTGTTTTGCCCTCGAGCCCCACTCTGCTTACATGGAAGTGTTAACCCTTTGGTAAAATACAAAGGAAGAAAATGAGTGTCACAGACAAATTGTATCAGTCCATGAAATGAGACGAACAAAAACACTGAAAGAAAGCAGGGGTTAGAGAGTGAGACTCTCACAGTGTCAACACTAGTGATATTCTGGGCCAGCAGCCTCCCAGACTGGTACATGTCACCTGTGCTCAGACTGTTCTGCTCACGCTAAAGAAAAACTGAAGAATGACAACAAGTTTCTCTGCACAGCTTGGCCAGCCTGTAGAAGAGTGACATAATGTGTTTCGCTATTTTGGTGATTAGTCTTGAGTGATGGCACTCGTGCTTGGATCTGCAAGTTGAGCCGAAAGCAATCACTTAGAAATTCGGGTGCCAATAGTCCTGCTTTGCCTAATGTCTCCTCAAAGCATTCTGCAGAAGAACATATACAGAGTGAGCTCCAAATCTGTCCAAAAAACGGGATGGATGTACAGCTGAAACCTGGCAATGTTCTCGATCATTGTACAAGAATGATATGTTAAACTTCCCAAGTCCTTGGTTACCTCATTTGGGAAAGCAGAAATAACACTTAGCTGTGGTCTCTCTGGCTGTAATAAGAGACATCGCTAGCAGAGAATTGTTAGAAGCAGTAGGTAATTGATGCCATCCCAGTGCAGGCTCTTTCAAACTAAAAGCTATTTCAATGGAGGAAGCATAAACAATCAAGTGGGCTCCTTGATGTAATCTGTCAGCTATGGTTTGAGCAGAGAGCAAAATGAAGAGCCAAAGCTCTGCCACTCAGGTGCCTTTTTGGATGATTTTTACAAGAGGGCTGAACGCACTTGTCTAACCTTGATGGTATTCTAAAAGTTGCCACTCAAAGTCCAGTAAATTAAGAAGATAGAGGATGCACACATTAAAGAAAGGAGATCAGCAGAATGTAGAGCAGCAACAAAACTAATTGATCATTTTGTAAGTATATAATATACAACTGGATATAATTCAATAGAAGAAATGCAAACACTCCCCATTTGCCTGGAGTAATCAACTGTGGAAGTACATGATTGGAAAAGGCAATGTGACAGCAGTTCTACCAACAAGGGCCAAGGGGATCGGGATCACAGACTGAACGTGAGTCAGAAACAGGCTGTGGTGAAAAAAGCTCCATCACAGAGGGATGTATAAAGAAAAACATTATTCATACGAGACACGAAGTAACTCTACTGTGCTAGATTCTGTCAGTAAGGTCTCTGCTGAGGGTGATGGACTCCAGAAGAGATTGCACCAATTTGGCAGAAATTGGACAAACACAGCTGGAACGGTGAGACGTCTAAAAGATGTGTCCTTTCTGTAATAAGCTACAGGGAAAGACTAACGAAACTAGAAATATTTAGTTTAAAAAATACAGAAGTATCAATAAAGATGAGGGAAATAACGTGCTCACAGTCTCATGGGGTGAGCACAGGGAATAATGAGTTTAAATTGAAGCAAAGGAGATTTTGATTTAGCATGATGAGCAATTTTCCAACAGCAGCGATAGAGAAATGACAACGCTGCCTACAGAGGCTGTCGAATCCACATCTTTGGAGGTTTTTCAGGAAGAAAAAGGCAAGTATTTGCTGCTTATTTATTTCTCATCGAGGAGAGCTTATCCAGCCTGAAGGCAAGGAGATACACCAGGAGCCTCTCCAGCTGCTGCTGTCCTCCTAAGCTCGGCAGGGCCAGGGGCGGGCTCGAGCTCCAGCACCCAGACGCTCCCCAAGGCGCCAGTGGTGTCCTCAGCAGGGCCCAGCCCCGTGCTGGGCACTGTCCTGGGGACCAAAGCTCCAAAGATTGGTCATGGCAGTCACTATGGACACAGCCTTTGCATCCAGGGGAAAAAGTATTCAACTGCACCACTGTACTGGCCCTCAGGGCCAAAGCACAGGCCGTGGCCCTGTTGCCTGCATAGACACAGCCTAAAAGTGCCCTCTGGTCCTAATTTCTGTGGGTATTTCTGTACCAAGCTGTTTTTAACAAGGAGAATCCAAAAGCCCTCTCAAAATATGTGCAATTTAAATGAACGAGCTTTTATGTGTACAGCAACCATCCAGCTCTGGGGCATTCATGCAATTTCACTGCACTTAGCTGCTCTGTATGAATAACATATGAAAAGAAGTATTCCGTGTGTAGGCGTAAGACGCTGATAAATTCCAAACAGTTATAATAATTCATTGCAATATTACCAAGATGAAAACCCCATTATTCTAAGTACTTTTACAAATCAGTAGCAAGAGGCACTCCCTGTCCCGAATGTTGCACGGCGTGATCTGAGGCGACTGAGCAGGGGGTGAAAAGACACCATCATGTAAGACATTTGGTTCCAAAAGAGATTTTTTTTTTTTTTTAAATAAAAATGAGATTGGCTGCAGCCATTTTCAGTGTAAGGCACAGTTTAGCATTTCTTCCTCCACTTAGATTTAAGTCAATTTTCAGGATGTTTAGCTCAGTAAGGTTTATACAATGGTACCACTGCTTCAAAATTTGATCTTGTGTAAGTGCATATATTAGTCAATCTGTTACATGCTCGTCTAGGTTGTTTCCATTTGTGAAGCTTCAAAGAACTGGGTAGCAGGGAGATGATTTCGGAGCTTTTACCTACCAATATTGACCTATATTTAAATTTCTTATTGTAATGGGAGGAGAGTGAAACACTGTCTGGTTCAACAGATACAACGCTTTTCAAAGCATTTCTGTTCTCCTGGCCTTGCACGTTTCTAAGCACCACTGAGACTTTGGGTACCAGCACTTCATAAAACTGTTTCCTAAAGAGAAATTCAGATAAATGTTGCAAAATGGGCCCATATATTTCCTGCATAGTGACAATGTCATCTACATCAGCGTCAGTTTCTTTTTCTTTCAAACCACCATAAAAAAAAGCACCGCAGGCATGGGCATGAGCTAGTTAGTAACCTCTTAGTGCACTGACCTGTTTGCTGTTCACAGGAGGCTTAATCAATATATTAGCTTTGGATAGGGTACCATTAGTAATCTAGGCATGAATTTTTTTACATAGCCCAAACTCCATCTGTCCCACAGAATGCAAATGCCCATTCATCACACACTGCTATATAAAAAGGTGAGTTACGGAAAAAGAAAGTCATTAATTCTGTTTATATATTAGTCCTATGCAATGTGAAAGGCAATGTAAAAGTGGCAGTACTATGTTACTAGTTTCAAATACCGTATCCTAGCTAATGTTAAATTAACCGTTCTGTTTGGGTTTTAGGGCATTTCTAATGATTCCTACCCTATGATTCTAATCCTGTTCATATTGAGTCTCAAAAACTCACTAGATTGACCTCAAAAAGAACCCCTGGCATTTGAAGAAATCAAATCTAGATATATGCTAATTTCTGTCGGTAAGTGCATTAGTAATTCATCTTATTAGAACAGACAATGAAACGTCCCTGGTATGTTGTAAAGAAAAGACTGCAATCTGCCATGGATCATCTTGAGAACGGGAGCAGGAGCTTAATGAATCAAAGAAAAGCTACACAGAAATAGACCTTGATAAGGCACACCTGCTAAATTATGTGCTTTCTGATGATGAGGCTGGATCTAAAGCAGCTGTTCTAGAGAATGGAAGGTGATGGTGAAAAATAGAGAGTGCCCATGAAAAAGATTGTAGCAATGTTTGGTGCTATGTGAAATGGTCCTTCAAATCAGCATGCTAACTGTCTCTGTTTCGTACTATATAAATGCACTTTGCACTTTCATTTTTCCTAGCAACAGTATAGTTATACTCATCCACCTAAATTATTCCTGAAAGGAAACATAGTACAGCTCTGCAGCACTAGGAAATGAAGCAATTATAGGTAGTTAATAAATCCACTTTGACTGCCTTCTCTTTTCAGAGCTGCATCCCAAGCCCATGGCTAGGAAGGCACATTTTTGACAAAGTGCAGTAGGAACCTCAGAAAAGCAATCCAAAAAAACCTCCTGCTTTTTCAGAAAATGCCAGAAACCAATGTGATGTGGTGAGCCTTTCTGGCATAACCCACTGCTCCAGCAGAGGTTGGACCAGGCGACCTCCAGAGGTCCCTTCCCACCTCAGCCATTCTGAGATTCTCTGGCAGCGCAGTGCCATGCTGTCGCTTTGGCTGAGCCTGAGCAAGAACCACTGTAGCAGAATTATTGCAGCACTTGATTTGGGCTTACATACCCCACACTCCTCATGGCCAGGCTTCAGCAGGGCTGCGGAGGCTGGATGAGCGAGTACTGGGGTGGAGAGCGTTCTTAGGGCGCCTCTAAAAAGATCCTAGAATCAACACCTCTGGTTTTCTAAATGAATCTTCTAACTATAAGGTGCTATTTAGACAGTAGAAAACAAAAATTTTCTCACTACATCTCCTTAACAGTTAGTCTGTCCTGCATCTGCCAGCAACTGTCCTGAAAAATGTTAATAAACAGCCTTCCTACGGATTTTTAAGTGAATAAAAGTACAGTGTTCTTCCGTGGCTGAAGCCAGTCTCCTATCAGACTCTCTCAGCTCTCTGCAGATTTCAGTGAATGAAAGAAATAACGCTGTCTTGGAAAGAGGCATGCCTGCCTTCATCTCCAGTCTGACACAGCTGCTAGCAGCAGCGCATCCCTGCATCATTCTGAAGAAAGCAGCAAAGTGCTCATCTGAGTTACATTTTCAGGAACATCAAAAAAAAAAAAAAAGAAGATGAAGAAGAAAGAAGAAATGGGAAAAAACCAAACACACTGATACCAGAGAATCCTGAAGAGAGGTGGAGGAATTCATTCCAAACTTATTCTGAATGGATAGTACTCTATTTTGCACCCTAACTGAGCCAATACATTAGTGTACAACATTATTATTGTAACAGACAGGATATTAGTGGCAGTAACTATTTTACCATTAAGTAACTCAGCAACAGCTAGGAGTCTGTTTAATAGCGTTTCTGCTCAGCCAATCTCCATCTTTCTTATTGGCTGTGGGATCTGTGAGCCCTCTAGGTTTGCAGATGAACACGATGTGACAGAACACCAGTTTCTTTTTATGCGAAAGCACTGACAATATTTTGATCAAAATTAACAGAAAACATTAAATAAGACTCTCTCATAGTACAGCTAGGTTGTTTATTTCTGATTTTCCTTTAAGAACTGTCATCAAATTTTTATTTCTTGT
Source organism: Penelope pileata (assembly GCA_013396635.1). Lineage (NCBI taxonomy): Eukaryota > Metazoa > Chordata > Aves > Galliformes > Cracidae > Penelope > Penelope pileata. Next base: position 10,857 of record WBMW01000254.1, read on the forward strand.
ACTGGGGTCCACTGCATTGTCGGTAAAGTCACCTGAAGTGCTTTCTCCAATACTGTTCCTATTAGCTGTGACAAATCTTTCTTTTGCTGCCTGTGCCTGCTCTGACGGCCATCTTGTCACTGACTCATGACTGAGAAGAGATTAAGACTTTGTTTTGACAGGTTATAATCCTCTGCCTCCAATGGGAATGCCTGCTGCCTGCAGAGCAAAGCTGTGCTCCGATATCTCACAACCGCCAGCCCGTGCTCGAGGAGGCCTGATGGCCCTGTCTGGTGTAATTCGGTTTGTCCTGATTAGATATGGGAAAATACACACGTATCTAATTGAAGCGAGGGAATTATTTTATTGGATTACTAATGCACTTGGAAAATCTATGGCAGCACTTATTTAATAAGTGCTTGGTCACACCTGTAACTGGGCTCACTCCATCACACAGGACGAAGGCTGGAAACAGCATCCTGTGAAGTAGTTGGAGCTTTTCTTGGTTGCGGAACAGGCAGCATTTTTCATGTTCCAGGCCATCCTTATGATTCACAACTACCCCCTCTCTCTTTCTGACGCTGGCTTTACATTACTGCACAAATGCTCAGAGTAGCACCTGTTCTACCAAGCTTTACCAGTGCTTTAGTGTACATTACAGTATACTGTATTCACTTAAAGAAAAAAAACTCACAAAGCTACCTTAAATAAAATATGGCAATCGTTACACAAAACACGCCTCTTTTGTATCTTTTGTGCTTAGTTTCCTACCATCTGCTTTGCACGCAGTACTCATTTTTTTGGGGCAGCTTCCAGGATTTTGGCATTTCTGTTGCAGATGCCATGCTTCTTCCCTGATACAATGCCAAGGTTTCCTTTAATTTGAAAAACAACATATATGGGTTATACACTGGCTAACAAAGCTGACATAGTGTAAATGAAAAACACTGATTTCCATAGGAATCTGCCTAAAATGTCTGCTAGATTACATCATATCAAGTTGGCAGGTGTTAATTCTCAATTTATACCCAGCTGCCATTAATTGCCACACTGAGGTGATGCACGCAGCCAATTTAGAAAAATGCCAGATGAAGTTCAGCTGCAGGCTGGTGCCACATAGTGGGTCTCCTCTTTCTTAAAGCAGTATTCCAGCCCTGATGTCCATGGGAAAATTCAGATACACAATATTTGAGGAGCACGAAGCCTTAGGACCGGAAGGCAAATGAGAAAAACATCTTTATATCTGATGCGATGCGTCTTAAGGAGAGATGGGTCTGGGTGGTGATATCTGGATACCCAGGCAATATTTTTTGTAATTGGTTGGAGCCCAACCAAGTCCATGTGGTCCTAAAAGGACAATCACCCAAAATCTCCCAGCCTTTGGCTGCATATTCCCACTGTCAGTAGTGGGAATATGCAGCACTCCCGCAGCTGTGCCATTATCTGGGCCAGGGACCTGATCCACCACAGCACATCCCTTCTTTGGGTGAGGTAGGGATGGAGAGAAGGACGTGACCCCAATAGAGCTGTCCTGGCTGCATGAATAACCAGCATGTTGCAAGGCGTGGTGGAGGCAGGAGAAGGTGGGATAGCCCGTTTTGGAAGTAGCCAGTGCTTAAGACAACTTAAACTGATGGTTAATTCATATACTCAGCTAGATAAGTGTGTGCACCCCTTATGCTTTCATGCTGGGCCTCACCAAAATGCAGTTATAGATCAGACTGCGATGTATCATTAGCCAGCGCAAAATCAATTCCAGCACTCATACGTGCGATTCACTATGAAATTCATAAGGGTAATGAGGCCCTCCAATAGATTGCTCCATGGAAGTGGAGCATCTCCCTTTGGGGCTATGTAAGACTGGGACAAACACAGACCAGGTGCCACCCCATAGCCTTCCCTTATTCCCTTTTCTGTGATTCCACAACAGGAAAAGCATGGCCAAGGTAGTCTAAAACAATTTCTAAACCCAAATGCATCCAAATATATCAACATGCATCCCAACCAAAGAAAGCATCAAAAACACCTATATGTTCCTAGGATAGCTTCAGCTTTGTGCCCCTGTTTCACCAGAGACATCCCACATGCTGGCCTCATCAGCAATGAGCACCACATAACAAAAACATCTACCTCGTCCAAGCACCAGTAAAAGCCTTTAAATCATCGTTCTCCCTTCTCCCAAATGTTTAGAAATAGCTGAAATCTATAACGGAGACTCCAGTTCAGGGACAGCTTTAAGGTAGATAAGAGTTGGCAGCTCTTTCCAGCTGGGAAGTTCATCATAGCTTCTCCACTTGCAGCAGCGTGGTCTCTTGGTGAGGCCTTCAGCATGTCAGTCACTCACACCACAACCTCTAACAACCAGTGGGAAGAGATGTTTGGATTTTCACAACATTTTTTCATCTCTATGGTCCACTTCATCTGATTTGATTAATAACAGATCTGATTGGGAGCAAATTTAGGCTTTATAGCCAGCCAGCTCCTTCCCTTCCTGCCAGCAGGATGTATCAGGTCCTTATCTTTTGAGGTTTTTTCCCCATTTCTTTAGTTCAGAACCATTGCACATGAACAGGGATTTTCTTATATTTACTGAGCACTAGAAATCAATCAGAGCATGAGAAAGAAAAATCTCGGTGCTTCATCAGTATTTCAGGCCCCATCAACAAGGTATTCAATTTTGTTCAGAAAAGGAGTGGAAATGTTGCCCCTTTTGTGGCTTTGGACTGGAGCCAGCTCTGCCCAAGGAGTTATCTTCTCTGCAAAAGTTTACTTTTCTAAAATGAAGCACCCCGGTTTCTCTCCGTATTTTCTGTGTGACTGTTTCCTTTGAGACTCAAGACTTCCGCCAGTCTGATGGGCGCTGGATTGACTCATAGAATCAGCATCGTGAGCCTGAAAAGTATTTCCAAAGCGTGTATGTGCTTGCTCGGCTCACAGCGTTCCTCTCAGAGGGAGAGTTGCCACGCTTAGCCCGACACGTTATGTACCAGTTAGTCAGGTACCCTGGTGACTACACACAGCTTCTTAAAGGCCTTTTCGTGCAATTTTGACTTGCTTTTATGTACTTTTTTGGCAGCTGGCTCCTTCTACTTTTTTTTCTTTTCTAAACTGTACTGCTGTTTTCAAGAGTCTTAGAAAACTAGATACGAACGTTTTGACTATGTTCTTCCCGTTCAATAATTATGCACTTCCCTCTCTACTTTTGCTTTCCTCCCATTCCACTGTGATTCACGTTCAGCATCACAAAAATAAATCTTACAATTACTGAAAACACAGTTCAGGGCTACGGTTTCTAAGATCAAAANCACAAAGAAATGGAAGTCTGATTTCCACATTCTGTCAGACAAGGCAACACGTTGAGTCAGACATGTAGTTATGGGATAGCTAAGATGGTAACCACAGCCTTCAAGAAGAAGCTGTGTTGGCTTGGACTGCCCAGCAGAACCCAGGGAAGGATGGTTCCAGAGGTGGCCACAGGGAAATCCTGGATGCTGCTGCATTTCCAAAGGGAAGGACTCAACACATCCTTCCCCACAGGGGCTGTTTCACTGGAGGAGGGGGTAGGGGGATAGGGGCGGGCTCTGCTCCCCGACTTTCTGTGTACCTGGAGTGACTTCCTCTACCTGCAGCTCCACTGGGGACCCCCATAGCCTGAGCTCTGGCGCCTGGGAAGCTGTGGATGTTGGAAGAGCCTTCTGCCTCTTTTTGCCTTCCTTGGGTTAATCAGCGATCCTGAACTGTGGGCAGGCTGCCCAGAACAGGAGGCAGGCTTGGAAAGGCAGACTGGGGCTTTGTTTTTAACACTTCCCAAGGAAAAAAGATGTTTTCTTTACTTCAGAGCAAATAATGGGCATGTGATAAATTTGCAGGAGAGATTGGGCTCGGCAGTTTTACTGCAAGAAAAACTCAGTGAGGTAAATAACTAAACTCTGCCTCTTCCTCTTCTCTCCAAACATTCTTTCACGCTGAGCTCCTTTATTTTATCCTAAAACTGCAGGGTGTTAGCCACACACTGTACCTTGCTTTTGTTTTTTTAATCTCAGGAGACTTCATTCATGGGAAATAATGCAAGATGCAAGAAATAGTATTCTTTATGAAAAAAGACAAGTTCCGTGTTGGATGGGTTGTTTTTCACTTTAAACTCTTCTCAGAGATTGTTCATGTTTTCTGTGAACTCCAAATGCCAAAAAGCACTCCGTTGGAGTAAGTGGTATACAGCTGCAGCGTAAGTTAGGATTTGGGAAGAGCCGGTATCTAGCCAGGAACACCACAGGATGAGAGCAGCTGGAAGATGCTGAAGTACAGCTGAGGCCTCCTGTTGGTCACAGCTTCTCAAAGGCCAGAGAAAAGCCTGGGGAGCTGAGAGGGCCTAACCTGCTCCCCATTTGCAGCAGCTCTGGGGAGAGCCTTGGTGGATCAGGGCAATTAAAGGAGAGGACTGGGGAACACTGAATGTATTTTATGACACGTTATATGACATATGTTATGTGACAAATGCAGCTGGATACACGGGCAGAGGGTTTGAGGGTTAACTCCACACCCTGAAATTCCCTAACAACAACATGAAGCATCATACGCAGATAAAATCTGTGATGTGCTGCATCATTCTTTCCATTTGCCCAGGAAAAGAGTGGGGAAGCTGTCAGGGCTGGCATCCACTTATTCCAAAAGCTGGTTCTCCCTCCTGTATCCCCAGGCTCCTCACGCACACACCTTCCTAATGGAGTAGAATTGGCCTAATCTGATCTCAAAAGAAAATCAAGTAAGCGCAAAACACTGAAGGTATTGTAGAGAACATCCCTCTGAATCACATTTAGGTTCATGTCATACCAGAAGATCACCTCCAGTCAGATCCACCCTCAGCTGAAAGGAAATGTGGCGCTAATTCAGCTCAGCGTATTTCAGATATTTGTGGTGCAACAACCAACCACACTTTTTAAACTCCTTTCCGAGGCCATTTTAGGAAGCTAATCTGGATGACGACCCTCAAAACTTCATCTTCTATGTGCAGTGGACTAATTAAATTCAAAGAAGTAAATTTTTTCAGAGATCTCTCACTTACCACATTCTCAGATTGCCTAAGCACGGCTACCTGGAGTTCAACTGCCTGCTCCACTCCTCTCCTAATTGGTTTGAGTAGATTACACAGAAGGGGAAAGCTGTTTTATGACTGTTGCAGAACTGCTATATGTAAAGGTGTTCAACTGACAGTAGCTATGATTAAACAGCGATTAAACTAATGTCACACAAACAAAGCAGTGAGATTGATTGCTTCAGATAAATTTTTAGCGACCCCAGGTAAAGTACTTGAGGGTTTAATAGTCATAAACAGGAGTAACAGAAGTTTCGGACTCACATGTCAGTGATTCCCCTCACCAAGACAACACCACTTCCCCAAAGAGCACCCAGTTCCCACAGGAGATGCTCTCCCCTCAGTGGCTGCTCTTAAACGAGCCCAGGGCACCCCCCATCCTGGGTCCACCCCTTCTGGTCACTGGGGGGGCACAGGTGCAAACAATGTGCCTGTGCTCCCCAGGCAGCCACCGCCCTTCACCAGGCGCTCAGTCACTGATTCAGGCCATGACCCAGTGTTCCCCTTACAACTAAACTGACATCGTTGTGATTGAGATTGAAATAAACTCACATTCAGATGTCAGATCAAATTTCAGATAAGTGTAAAATCATTTTAACCTTGCTGAATTCATTGAATTCCAGCCCGTTTTCATCAGCTGAGGCTCTGACTAGAGCAGGACTCTTCTGAGCAATTTTCTCCTCTCTATAACTAACAAGTGAGCTTTCCCAAGTGCCTTGCAATGTTTCTATCCATTCGTGTAAGCAGAGTTCCTCTCCGATGTTTTCCGTAGCTTGAAGAGGAAGCAGGGATCCTGCACCAATTCCTGCTGAATCAGGGCTCGGTGCATACACTACCAATTGCTTTTCTCACAAGGGTTCTTAAAATAGCAGCTTCAGCCCACCCTAGCTCACTGGGGAATCTGTCAGCAAATTTCATGTTTCTATTATTATTAGACCAATTTTAGAATCAGGAAAAAAAAAAATCCTAATAGTGATAAAGCTCCGGAGTATCTTAAAAGAATCCAGGTGGAGACAGGTCAGCACTGCAAATACTTGCACAATGAAGTGCCAGAATTCCAGGATGAATTCACTCTAATACATTCATATAATCTTGAATTGGCTTTCCACAAACATTTGGGCAATTAAAATGTTGAATGACAGCAGTGTTTACACTTCATTTCTTATGAAGCTGCATATGCAAGTATTTGTGGTAAATGAGCTTTTCATTAGCGTTAGCAATCTTGCTGGAAACACTTGTAAATTTCTGAGATTAGGAGAGCAGGTTGGTGTCCACTGAGATCCGTCCCTATTCTGGGCAGTATAGAAATGTGTGCTTACCTCCCAAAGACTTCCTTCAGGCACAGTTCTAAATTCATCTGTTGACATGCAGACCCCAGAACTGACGCTGTACAGAGAGTGGGGGAGGTGGAGGCTGGGAACCATATGACTTACCAACTACTAAGCTTAAATAGCTGACACCTTGCTGTTATGCTGAAACTTTAAAATAAACACAAGTGGTTGAAAATTTTCTAATAATACATCTTGAGAGAAATCACAAGTGCTTGTAGATGTCCTATAATTAAGAAACATCAATTAGTTAGTCATTTCTGTCAAACATCACTTTAAAATCAGACAAGTCTAGCACTTGTGGTTTGGTTTTTTGTTTTTTGTTTTTTTTTTCACTTTTTTATGTGATAAAGTTTTTTTAAACCAGAATACAGGAACCCTGGTTAATACCAATAGATAAAGGAGCTCTGGCATGTTCCTAAATGAGAAAAGTAAAGAAAATTCCTCAGCATCCATGAATTTCATTTCATAGTACAAAGTCAGTTAACTCCCAACACCTTGGTTAGTTATTCAGTTGTCACAGAATCACAGACTGGTTTGGGTTGGATGGAACCTAAAAGACCACCCAGTTTCACCCCCCTGCCATGGGCACGGCTGCCACTCACCAGCTCAGGCTGCCCAGGGCCCATCCAACCTGGCCTCGAGCACCTCCAGGGATGGGGCATCCACAGCTTCTCTGGAATTTAAGTTATTGAAGGGAAAAGTCAGATTTAAACGCATATACTTGCCTCCTGGAGTACCTGTCTGGGCTCTATAGTCCTGTTTCAATCACGTTCTGGAAGGGTGTCTCAGAGCCCCTCCCAGTGCAGCACAATGCTGAGCGGGTCACAGGGGTGCTGCTCAACAGCCATCACCCACTCACTGTGTGAGGGCAGAGGAAAAGCTGCCGGTGTCCGAAGAAACGTGAAATAATATAGAGAAGTGGCTGATTTCAGTTGGGAACTGAAGTAAAAATAGAACTAAATTCGAATAACTTGTCATTTCTGTGAACTTTGAGGGCTGAACCATGCCTTTTGCATATGCTGTTACGAAATACGATTCATGGTTCTTCACGGATGTGTCCCTTGGGGGCCACACGCAACTCTGCATAGATTGTTTCACGTTTGGTTGACTTTGAGCAAACCTATAAAATCTATTACTGTTCCCATAGTCAGTGTGAGCAATACAGATCATGAAGGATGTATTAAAATCCTTATTATCCCTCTCTTTGTTTCAAGCTATCAAGGAGAAAGATGATAAAGAGTAGGGTACTTTACGTTTATAGACATGTATTTGGTGTAATTTTGTGTTCCTATCCAAAAGACGGGCATTGGGACACAGATTTATACATCTTAATTTTGGAGCACTGCTAATAAACATGCATAAATTATTTTTTAAATGCAATAGTCATTGAGAACCTAAACACTGCACAATGATAGAAAACAAACAGCCTGTCCTTGGCCATAAAGAATAACTTCTCTTACCCATATGCTTGCTCAAAGAAAATGGAATTTATAGTCCCTAGGTACTGCTTTGAAAAATTGATGTCAGTAGAGGAGTAGGCCTGAAGATAGGAAGGATTCAGAAAAAGAGGGAAAAAAAAACAACCTAAGGATTCTGGCTGGAATCTGAATATTCTGCTAGTAATCAAAAGAACTCCTAGCTGGTGCTGCTGACTCGTGCTGCTCCTACTGCATCTGCCACCATATTATTACTATTTTGCCTCGAGCATTGCTGTGGAGCTCACTTTAGCTAATGATCATGCAACTAACAGTCTGTCAGCCTCAATATCTGTGGGAAACAAAATGGAATTTGTCCCTACACTATTAGCCTTGCTTTCTAAACATACCTCCTTTGGCCATATGTATTGAGCATTACATTTAATGGCTGCTGTACTACGTCTGCTACATCTGTGCAATAAAGACAAATATTTTGGGGCAGTAGATAGAATTCTTCACAAAGTTCTTTGGTATAACCTGAAAAAACAAATCCACTTAGATCATAGCTCAGTTTTGGGAGTACATGCAAGAAATTAGAAGCAGCGAGTTAGCAGTCCAGCAGCCAGTGACTGCCAATTTATTGCAAGACTCCTGTTGTCTGAGGTCCTCTACGTATGTGTACGGTAACCAACAGCAAGATGCAACACAAGCACAGTGAAAGCTTCCATTCTGAGGAGGTAAAAAGGTCTAAATGCTCAAAGGTGATGAAAAAGGGAGTACTACCAGCTGGGGGTGAATCAGACAGGGCTCCAGACCTGTGATCTAAGTACAGGGAGGGAGGGAGCAGTAGCCACCCTAACCATCTCTGTCCCCTAAGCAATGGGTACCAGCCTGCTCTGGCCGAAAAGCTGTCTGCCTGTTGGCGCCCAGAGCGTGCTGAGAAAGCTCAGACACGTAAACTAGTCCTCTCTGGTCTAGTGCATATCCTACCGTGTTGCTGGGCTGACCCATTTCTTGTGGCGGTGAGCTGATCTGTGAACTGTCAGGAAAGCGTGAGTGATGGGAATGGGGGAAAGCAAGCAATGGATTCCTTTTGGACAAACTATTGCTGCAGTAGGGTGGATCCAAGTAGACTACGTTCCTCTGCCTCATGAACAGGCTTGGTTTAAAGAAATCCAGGAGAGCAAAATGGCTACATATTGCTTTCAGCACTGCTTTTCCCTCTCTGGATGCAGTCATCACTTTCCTTCTTCGGTCATTGTCTTAGTTTCTAACTGAAACTTCTCATTCCTCAAGTTTCACTCCTGTGACTGAGAACTGCTTGTGATTTACCCGTTCTTTCCAAGTGTTCAGTGACAGAAACAGGAATCTGCCCTCCTGACTTGGACTCAGGAAAGCTTGAATTCTGGATCTCTTAGTGTACATCCAAATGAAGTGCGAGAAAGCATCCGATCCCCCAGGGGTCTCCACTTCTTCTAAAGCAAGGAGCCAAGGAGTAGACACTTGCTGAAAGGCAATGTAAGGTTTATATTCTCTACATTTGAACTTTGCTATTTTCCAGCAATTGAAGTTGTGTTCCTGAGGCTGTAGGTACTCCTGCTTTGAAGAAAGAACCGAAAACATAACCAACATTCTGATATCTGGCTTAGTTTTGTTTAGAATAAGAGTAAAGGATTTAAATCTTTGTGCTGCAGAGTGTAATCACCAGAAGTGCTCCAAAAGGGCACAGTGCTAAAAAGGCAGGTATACTAATTCTCCACATCTTTAGTTATTTTCCTTTCTGCTTCCACATAAAATTCTAGTTCCTTCTACCTGCCCCAGGGACTTAAAAAAAAAATGCCTTTTAGCTCTTCCCACATGCTGCCACATTTTGTTCAGTACCAGCTTTCTACCAAAGCCAGCTAAAAGAAGGTTCCTAGGGAAACTTACTATGCCATCTGCATGTTTTGTTTTATATTCTATGTTATACCATGTAGTTACGTGTTTTAATGATGATTCAGCTTCATAGCCGAGCATCTTAGGAATAAAGACTGTCTTACAGAGACAGAGGTACTGTATATAAAAGCACTCAACCGGAGTACTGTGTACAGCTGTGGATATCGCACGCTTCAGGAAAGACAGTGATCATCTGGAGTAAGCCTAGGGAAAGAGGTGGGGTTATAAGAAAAAAGAAAAAATGGAGTTGGTTAGTTTAGAAAGAGGGGATGTAAAAAAGTTATTGCAAAATAACCTGAATGGATTAAAACAACCTGAATGCATTAATTTCCACATGTCTGGGGATAAGGGGCAGGGAATAATGGGTTTGTGCTGCAGCAGGAGAGACTTTAAGGCAGCCTTTAGGAAAACCTTTCTAATGGTTAATGGTAGTTAAACACTGCAGTATCCACTGGGGAAGGAGTGGAGTACCTAACTGAAGTAACAGGGGACAAATCCACTGCTGTTGCAGTGGTCTTGACATAAGATTATTACAGGTTTAAATGTGTTTCTCCAGAACATCCATCTCTTGCTACTCAAAAAGGCAACTGGCTGTAGATATCACTCTGCTTCTCCCTAGGAAGTTGCTGTCTTTGGCATGGCAAAACATTGCTGTCTGCTTTGCTGCAACACACAGGGCTTTCTTGCCATTTGCTGGTTGCTGATGCGTTCTGTGCAACAGACCATGGACCCCTGGCACCTTCTCTTAAGTGATTAAGCCATTCCAGTATCCAGGCAGCAAGTGACTTCTTCAGCTGCTTAGTGAACACTGCTAATTATAGTGTGGTTTTGAAGTCTTGAAACCATAAATTCACACTACTATGCTTGAGACATCACAACAGAGACTTGAGGAAATCAAAACAAAAATGAAAAGCAAAGTTTTGCTTTATAAATCACACACAAAATCATTAGAGCCTGCAGAAATTCTTTCAGGTTTTCAGAGAAGTTACCTCAAGCTAGATCCTTATTGTCAAGAGTTTCATAAAATTTGAAGTAAGAAGAATATTTCAGGTAATAAGGAATCCATCAGAGCACCATGGTTTACCTACCCAAGAAGTACACTACCTGCGTTCTCACTTGCATTAACTTCATAGGGGCCTGAAGTGTGATACACTGTGGCCTTTTACTCACTGAAGAGGTCCTTTAGTTTAAGCCACATATTAGGTTACAAGTGTTGCCTGGAAGTAAAAATATTTGTCTTCTCTATGCAAGTAATCTCAGAACAGCAAAAGGCATAGGCCCCAACCCCATCCCAACCAGGGGCAACGTTTTGATCAATGAGTGAAGGTCCTGAGGAAAGCTTAATTGTGTACAAGCTTTATGAAGCACAGAAGATATCCACTTTAAGCAGTAAGTGGCAAACTAAAAACAAAATTAAGTATATGACCCCATAAATAACTACACCTGCAACATTTTATTTAAAACACAGTATGAACAGCATTATTACTGAACTATGCCCATTTTTGTTTCTATGACGTTTTCAGGGAATAATTCAATACCCTCATGGGTGCTTTGCCCCCCCCCTCCCCCACCACCTTCCTAGCAAGAATTGCTGGGTTCGTTTCCATCTATTGATAGGATCACGAATGTCTGCACTTACTGCATTCTTTTCTCCACTAAATTGGCTAGAAGCAGCAGACAAATACATTTTGACACTGAATAAAATCTGCTTAAGCTTAGCAAGGCATCTCCATTGTACAGGAAACAGTAATTATTTGCACATTAGGAATGAGTAACATGGAGAAATCCACTTGCATTTTATGCAGTGTGTACTGTTTGTAGGGAAGTTCTTCCAAATAGAACACAAATTGGGCGTTGTCTGGAAGAGGGCACTTAGAGCATGAAAGAAGATTAGAATTCTGTCCTCTATTTCAATTTAAATTAAAAAAAAAAAAGTATAAGATAAAGAATTCCTAGCAGAAGTTTCAAATTTAAAGCAAAAAGCACTTGAGTTAACAGTGGGTGCATATAGGAATATTGACTAATATTGCAAATGAAATAGTTAAATCTGCTCAGAAACAAGTGGGTGCATTCTTTCCGACATCCTCCAGCCATCTCGTTGGTCTCTGCTATGCTCTGACTCATAATCAGTAAAATTTATGGAGCAACCGATACTGCCATTTTTATGACAAAATGACATCTTGTGTCCAAATGAGACATCTCGAAGCATCTGTATTAGCACGGCAGCAATCAAATTGCTTGGCTGCTCTACACCCCGAGTAGAGAACACACTGCAGAATAAAAGAGGGATGGCCACACGTGGCTGTAATCTGCTAGCCAGGGAACAGCCATAGTAACAAGCCGATACGCACTGTTCAGTTTTCGGCTTCTGGGGACCCAGTTAGCTCAGTATACTCAGATGCTCAGCGTCTCCACTTGTCAGTCAAGCTACCATCTGCTCTCACTCACTGTAACCCCTGCCAGGCTGCCTATGCACTACCACATACCTTCAAATACTCTCTATTTCAAAGAGGTTAAGACAACCTCTGATCCTTTCCCTCCCAATTTCAGCACGCCCAGCTCCACGTTATGCAGGCTGAGGCGTGGGGGCCTGTTACATGGCTAAGTCTACATGATATTTCGAAGGCAGATGCAAGTTTGCTCCAAGCTGGTAGGAAGCGAGCCAGTTTGGAAGCAGAAGCCATGTGACTGCATTATCAGCACAATGCTGAGCTCGATGCAATAAGCCTGACTGAGAAAAAGAATACATTAGCTGAGCTTCAGTCAGTGCAGAGCACTGGCAAGGCAGGCTTACATCTGTCTGCAATCTGTCAGGCAGCTCCATATTATGCCTGAATCACACAATTCCCCCTTGAGTCTCTTTAGCCCACACACAGACTAAAGCAGGGACAGAAAGCTATTCTGTTTGCTTTCTACGGACAAATTTGCTGATACTGGGCTTCAGTCAGAGACAGCACACCTGCGTGGACAGAGTTCTGCTGTGCTCTGCTGTACCTCCATTTCTGTCAGAAGCACCAGGTCTACATTTGCCAGAAATACTTCACACTCCACATCCATATTTACATTTGTTCAGTTTACCAGCAGAGATTATTTTCTGCACTGCTGCCTGCTTCCACCCACTGAAAACCAGCTTGCATATCCCTAACACTTTTATTAAAAAAATAATAATCCAATTTTGGTCCATCCAAAAGCATAAGAGTGCTGACAATGTAAGACTTGCAGAGGAGCTTCTAGCTTTCAGTGGGATTTGTGCTCTGGCATCACTTAGGACACAGCCCACTGATAGTCATTTTGAAGCATGTAAACATTATTGGACAATAAAGAGGCTTGATTAACCCTCGTGACCATACTCTCCTGGGGGTTTTTACATGCAAAGTTCCCCAAGGCTCGTTTTCAGTGCTGCACCTAATGAACATAAGAGTAGCGCATTATGTATATACCCATCATGAGGCCAGCAGATAGATGCCCTGGCCATTAGGGCCCTTTCTTTAATAAAACTTTGAGGAACCCCTCATTAAGAGCCTTCTGTTCACAGGCATTTTCTTCTTCTTTTTCTTTTTTTCCTGAATGGATCCCTGATTTATAAGCATGCTTTTCTCAAGGAGACACAGACCTGCTGCCCAGAGCGTTGTGGATCAGCTCCCTGAAGCAGCTGCTTAATGCTCAGGTTGCAGCACTGAGCATAACACAGCCCCAATCCCTTTTTGCAAACAAAATTTTTCTCTCAAATCACACAGTTCATCCTAGAGAGATATTCACCACCCACACTGTTTTCTTCTATAGGAAGCAAAGGTGTTATTCAACAAAAAACGTCTACCTTTTCAAAGGGACAATAGAGATCACTAACTCTAAGTGACATCCAAATTCAACGAAATTAGTAATATGAGAAGATTTGAACAGATTTCCAAGTTAGAGTACCTGTAGCAAAATTTAACACAAAGGTCCCCCCTCCTTTCCCTAGGAACAGCCAGTGGCAGGCAGTACAGGCTACAGCAAACCCTAGGCCCACCCCCAGGCTCAAGCAGAGGTTGGCAGGAACAGGACGCCCATGGCACAGTGGTACCTGGTTCTCTTCTGTGAACCCTGACCTCACTTCTCCCTGCAGCACAGGATTCATCACCTGTCTTGCGGGTGCATCTTGTGGGCTTGACTGAAGTCCCACTGTGTCAATCTGCTTCTGAAGCTGTTTCAGCCAATGAGGAACAGCTCTGCTGCGGGAGGGGAAGGCAGAGCTGCACACACAGAGGCAGTGGACACTGGTGCCCACTCTCACCTCTGCCTGCTCTGCACAGCCATGTTCCCCAACAGCTGCTTCACAAGACCCCGCCAGGCCCTGTGAGGCTGTCCATGGGGCTGTCAGGGCAGGGCCTGCCTCCCCAGCAGGAGCATGGCTCTAGGGGCACCAGGACAGCCCCAGCACTGGGCACCTCCCTGGGGCAGGGTCGCACAGAGGCCCAGCTACAAGGTGGGCCTGTAGCTGGGCAGGGCTGTGCAGAGCTGGATCCCAGCCGGCTGCAGCCTCAGAGGCTGGGAGGGTGCACTGAGTCATGCCCACCTTGTTACAGTCACAGGGATTCCCTGCCCCTCCCCTCCTGGATTTCCAGGCTTCCTCTGACTAAAGCCCCTGTCACTGGAGCATCTGGAAATCAAAAATCCCCTTTTCCCAGCCTCAGAAGAAGGAGACACATATCTGACTCCCAAAGCCGAACCCAAGGGGCCGTTTCTATGTTCACTTCTGCAGTCTCAGCTCCAGCTGCTCCTGTGCCAGCCCCAAGCACCAGCAGTGTGGATCCAGCTTGTGGATGTGCCTGGCTCCCAGCAACTAGGTGTTATGCAAAGCTCACACCACAGGTGGCAAAGGCTCTTTGCCTGACACCCACTCCCTGGTGAGCCATGGGTTGGTTCTCCCCTGCCACACTTGCTGTTGACCCTCAGCAATTCATATCCCAGGTCAGAAAGTTCAGTTCTGTTGTGCTCTGGTGACATTTTGTTTTAACCTTGTCGCTATTTTGAGTGACCTGGGACCAAGTGCCCTATCTTAAATGAGGCAAAAGAAGGGTAGAACTAAGGTCTTTGCTGCAGAAGAAGCAAGCTTTGGCAAGCCAAGGGAATGGGGAAGAGGAGTCAGTGGGGCTGAGGGCCTCAAAGGATTAAATGCTCGCAACACTCCATGGCTTTTCAAGTAGAAGATGAAAACTTATCTAGAATTATTTTTTCCCAAGAAAAGGAATAAAGCAGCAGGAAAGGGATATAGGCTTTACCAGATGAACAGCCATATCAAAAGCAATACTGTGAACAGGCCAAGAGGCACTGGGGACAGAAAGGAACAACCACTGAAGAAAGCTGTTTTGTAACATCAGCAGCAGAGCTGTAAAGACAGACCTGTCACCCGGCAAGAAGATATAGCCCACACCAGAGTTGAACTCTGATAAAACTTTACAATGAGTCCTATGTGACAGTTACACACTTACCCCTTGATTTCACAATTCAGCGTTTTAAAATATTTCTTTGCTGCTATTCGGTTGACCGCCCCAGCACTACATCAGTGCTTCCCTGGCGTTCAGCGCAGAGCTGCCCTGTGCTCTGTGTCACGCGGTAATTGGCTCCGCTGCCCTCCCTTCCCAGGGCGGCTGTTACTGCTGCTCTCCTGGGTTCACAAAGCTGCCGCTGGCACACGCAGCTGTCTCTCAGCCTCATGTCGTGGTGACCTTCTCTCTGCAGGCCACAGTCTTTCTCACGCTTAACATCAACTCTGATCAATAAATCCACTCCCCGGTTACTCTCCTCTGCTGCCAGGTAGCTCCAGCACATCCTGGTGGCTCTCAAATTAAACGTGGAGCAAGCCTAGGCCTTAGCACACAGTTACACTCTTCCCTACTGCAGGTGTCTGCGTGCATCCTCGGTGTGAACATAGACATCCTTGGGGCATGCTTGCCTATGGCAATTTGTCTCAGGCATCCTTTCATATTCGTAGGGAGAAACGGCATATTTTGAAATGCAACAAGAGTGTCAGTGACCACATCCCTGCCAAAGCCATCAAGGTGCGTTTTCAGTGGGCTAAAGCCAAACCAAGGCTAAGGAAGCTAAGCTGTGATGGAATAAAAAGATACTCTCATGGAGAAACAAATGGTTAAAAGACAGCACACAAAGGACAGCAGTCCCGCTGCTCCCTGGAGGAAGATCACCAGTGGAGCCCACAGGAACACACACTGATCAGTCTTGCCAGAAGTGACCTAGAAAATCGGACAAGATGAAGTAACAAAGTCTGCTGACTGCAGTAAGTTATTCAAAAGTACTTTTGAAGCCAATTGCTAAGAGCTGCAGAAGGATGTCATAATACAGAATGACTTGCAAATAAAAATGTAGCTGAATTCAATATTGATAAATGTAAAGTAATGCACAGGGGAGAAAAAAGCCCAACTATGCGTATGCAGTGATAGCCTCCAAAATAGCTGCTACCTCTGTGGAAAGCAATCTTGAGGTTATTACAGATAGGTCTATGAAAATGTCAGCACGGTGCTCAGTAGCATTTAAAAAAGCAAATGAAATGTTAGGAAAGAAATGAAGACCAAAACAGAAAATATCATGATGCCACCACATGGATTCATAGTGTGACTTTGTCTGAATAGTGTGTGCTATTTCATCCCCACCCTCCCAGCACAGAAATTTGGGTGAAAAAAAAAAAAAAAAAAAAGAAGATGATGATGATGATGCTCAGAAGTCTGGAATGGTTTCTGCGTGAGAAATGATTAACCAGAGCAGGAGCCTTTGTCTGTGAGAACAGAATACCAGTGAGGAGATATGATAGAATCTGAACAGTCTTAGCTGGCTAGATGGATGTAAACAGTGAATAACTGCTCACCATCTTCCAGTACAGGAATATAAAATGAAATCAATAGTGAAAGGTTCAGAGAACACCAAAGGAGGTTATTCTTCAATCAGCTGCCGCTCAGCTGTGTAACTCATTGCCACAGGTGGCTGAGGGCAGAAAAAGTCTCTGCAGGCTTAGAAGGTTCACAGAAGATGGACTCATTTGAGGGTTTCTGGATAGAAGGACTCAGGGTTTCCCAAAGGTGCAGATCTCAGGACTGTGGGAGATGTCCCTGCTCCATTCCTGCATCCCATTTCTCACCGGGATTCCATTGCTGCCCACTGCTGCAGTGGGCTACCACAGCTCCCATGCTTTGAGGCTGCCTCCTTTGGAGATTAGAGTTAACCACAAAGCTCAAGCTTTCCTCTCAGGAGTGAGGCAAACTTAGCTCTGATGCCTGTTTTATGCTGAAATAAAATATAGTTTGGTCGAAGTCAGAAGGGAGGTGTAAGCTGTGTGACTTGGATTAATTTGGCATTCAGTGGGTGTGTGAATGATGACATACCCACCAATGAACAGATGGTCTGGGCAGCAGAAAAAATAAACTAGATAGCTACAAGAGAAAGAAAGCTCCCCTCAGGCAAGTTCTGATCTTCACTTCGCCGGGATGAACCTGAAGCAGTTTCACTGAAGGGACCGAGCTGTTCACCTACTTCACCTCAGGTATATCTTACATCTTTGCCTATTTTGACCTCTTCCTGGAATGTACTTGCTGGAAATTCATCTCCTTCCTCCAGGCTGAATTTGGCTCCTTATGCCTTTAACTCTGTCTTGTTGAATCTTCCACACGGTGTCTATGGAGCAGCACATGGACTGATCTCTGGGAAGGTGAAATCAATCTCACAGACACCTCTCCTCAGCCCTGCATGTCTTGGGGTGGCAGCTGGGGTGAAGGGGTCCAAGGCTGATGGGCAGCAGCTCCATTGCTCAGCACCGTGGTGCACACAAAAACAGTCTGAAATCTCTTTTGCTTGGGCTAAAAGACTCTTGAAGCCAGATAAGGCATCAGTCTTAAATAAAACCACACCCTACACTGCAGCAGAAACATGTATCTAACATAGCTAAAATGTCTACATACACCTAACAGGCGCACCCTCACTCTCCTTTTCTTCCTGCCCACCTGCTCCAGGCGGTTCCCCGTGCTGCAGCCACCTTGGTGTCAGGGACGCGTCTCTCCTGTGGGACAGCAGCACAGCACACACCAGGAAACTCCCAGTATTGCACCAGATGCGCGTCCAATGGGCCCCAAAGCAAGAAGGTTTTTACATGCCCTAGAGTGACAGAAAGACAAATAATGACAGTGTGCAAAGAAAAATATTTAGGTTTTAAACATCATACTAAAATGGAGAGCTTGGCAGCAGAGCTTTATCCTAGAATAAAGTTTTCCACATTGCAGAATGCAGTTCTCTATGTTTTTGTGTAATCTGCTAAACACAGTTTCTGTTGTCCTAAGCATGAATGTTTGTCAATACCAACTTTCAATAATAAGAGGGTGATTTGGTTGCAGGAAAAAAAAAAAGAATGACTCATCTGGCTGCACATAAAACACTGAGTTCTTCTAAATGTATCCTGTCTATCTACATACTTAAAGGAGCCTAAAATATGAGGATGCAATATTGTTTCCAAGCAGAAACAGTTTCCAGATCGCTGTGTGGGTGGATAGGCAGTGGGTGGGCACAATAAAAACCTCTATGATGTATTGTACATATCTCTCTGTTGTTTTCAAATATGGCTCTGAATTATTAATACCTAAAAATGGAATTGTCCGGTTCTGCTCCGATGCATCACTGTTTACATCAATAGTACTAAATTTAGCAGGAAATACTGAATATTTAATTGTGCAGCATAAATAAAGAAGACTCCCAGTCATTCTGGAAAGACCCCGTTTCAGAGATGGCAACAGTCCTGGAGTGCTTGACTTTATTTCTTATTGCTGTAACCTGCTGCGGAGGTCTGCTGATTTATGACTCGGCCACTTGATATGCTGGGATAAACTCCACACTTTCACAAAGCAGGGGGAGAAAACTGAGGAGTCCGTGACTTCATCCTTCACATCCAGGGCATCATTTACCAAGCAGATGTGAGCAAACACCTGTCTGCATCAGGCATGGAACTTTGCCTTAGCTCTTCCTCTGAGAGCCGCTGGTGGCAGATGCTAACTCCCCTGCAGTTTCCCTGCTGGATTTGCAAACCCCTGTCCCAGGCACCCCTCCCCTCTACCCACGTGTGTAGGTGCTCTCCAGCCAGGGGGCAGGAGGGGGGTCTCCCCACAGCATCCAGTTCCTCTTGCGTCACCCCACAGCCAGCCACAGACTGCCTGGGGGGGGTTGCACAGCAGGATCTGCCCAGCTTGGGGTGGCAGATACAGCAGGAGGAGCATTGACAGAGGCAGCGTTGATCTACCTCAGGTTTTGTCTATATTCCTATGCAGTTTTTTTCTGCTTTGTTTTGACCCTGGCACATGTCCATGCCTCTCCATCATTGCCTTTGATCCACACCTGAGTGTTTTGCAGTTATGAAAATCTGTGGCTGAGGCATAATTGGTCTGTTTCCCTACCCCAGCTCTCCAGGAAGTCTGTGGCACCTTCAAAAATCCATGTGGGATTCCTAGGACTAGATAACTCAAGAGCAGCTTACAACTGGGGTGCACCTTGCTGCAGGCCAGCTTGCAAATGTACAGCTGCACACAGTGAGGCAGTGCTGGGGGCACTTAGATTTGTTGAAATCACAGACACTCCCCAGAAGAGATGCAAGCAGCTACAGCAAGCCCTGCTCCCCCTGCCTCG
Organism: Penelope pileata; assembly: GCA_013396635.1. NCBI lineage: Eukaryota > Metazoa > Chordata > Aves > Galliformes > Cracidae > Penelope > Penelope pileata. The sequence continues at coordinate 30,266 of WBMW01000254.1, forward strand.
CAGCAGCACAGGCAGCCCCTAATGGCAGGCTTTCTGCCTCTCTTCTGGGCACATGGCAGGCTTCACATCCCTGAGCTCCCCACATCCACAGCACGCCTGGGCAGCTCCTTTTGCTGCAGGTGTAGAGATGGCTGCACAGACCCTGCCCATCCCCACAAGCATCCTCCAGGCTATCAGGATCCCTTGCCACCTGCACACAGCCAAAAAGAGGAAAAAAAAAAAAAAAACATCTGCACACTCAGGACCTCATCCCCTACACAGACACATGCCTGGCGTGACAGCAACACCTAATCCCACACAGTCACAGCCACACATTTAAATACAGCACAAGAGGATTCCTCTGAACACGAGGCAGCATTTCATGCTGCTTGGGTGATGGAGCACTGACACAGGCTGCCCAGAGAGACTGTGGGGTCTTCTCCTTGGAGACCACCAAATGCCGCCTGGACACAGTGCCTGGGCACCTTGCTCTGGGTGTCCCTGCTGGAGCAGGGGTCAGGCTGGGTACACCTAGAGGTCCCTGCCAACCCCAGCCAGGCTGTGGTTCTGTGATACAACAGGAAGCTGAAGTCATCCCAAGTGTGTCACAGCTCAGCATGGAATACTAAAACAGTCCAAGATTTGGGGGTTAAAGTGATTCATCCCTCTGTGTCAAAGGGCTTCAGAGCTCGTCTGCTCTCATCTGCTCCCTGTTCTGTACAAAACCTTATCTGTCTCACTGGCTTTAGCTCTCCTTTATTCACTGCCATACAGCAATGGATAAGGTGCTGAGCATTTAATAGCTTTTTACAAAATGATGAGCAGTTTGCCATCTCAGGAGTTAGCTAGAAGCTCTGGCTGCAGCCTCCCTTGCCTGGAACACACCAGAATGGAGGAGCACGTATTCTGACAACACATTCATATGGAGCTCATGAGTACAGCTTGGGATTTCAGAGAGGCACTTGCAGGAAAAGGATTCTACAGAAAGATAAACAACCAGAGACAAAGGCACACTGTGTGCTCCGCACACAGCAGACTGCATTCTAATTCCTATCAAGAGCGAGCATCAAGGCAGTGGTAAACCTTCACCAGGCTAGCTGAGCTCTCTGCATATCATTTCTCTCCAGAACTTCAGACGTGTATGTATGCTACCCTTTAAGTTTCATTCACTTGTCCAAAACACCGTATACACAATAGCTTACCTAAAACATATTTCTTGAGCACGAAGGAAAAAACCCTACTGATCATTTCTCTTACACGCACTTTATACGTTCCTCCAGAATAACACAACTTAGGAACCCTGTAGTTTCACATTTCCATTTGTAGAAAATGATAAGAAGTTTCAGTACCATAGTGCACACATCCTGGGTCAGACCTTCAGCTTCACCTTCGGTGCCACACGTACGCGCTTGTGTCAAGGAATCACACTCACACAGTGCAACTCCCAGAGGGAGAGGATGGAAGCCGGGCTGAAGTCAGGAGTTGTGAAAAGGTCTCCGAGAGCAACTGTAAAGCTAGAGACTGATGGAGAAGAAAATTGGGAATCAATAGGGCACAAAATACTGTAAAATTGCTGTAAAATTGGGGCCTACTAAGTGTTTTGGAAGGTGCTGCCGAGGGCTGTGCAGTGTTTTCCTGTAAGAAGTCGGGGAGCAGGGAGCACCTGTTAGCCTGGTAACAAGGCAGATCACTGCGGTGAAGCAGCAGTAAATGAAACTGCTCCAAATTGCTCTTTCAGAACCCACTGAGGAATGGTAATGTAGGGCAAGATAAAGACAGTTTACAGCAGCATATTACAATTACAGACCACACAGCCATTGTTTAAAAGGAAGGGCTTTAAAGTCCGGGAAATGCTGCACCAGGTGCTGCATGGTTGCTTGGGAAATAGACAAGTTGCCCAGCCCACAGACAGGCTGGATGCTTTCCACTCATTTCTAATACATACCTCTGGCTTCACACAGGCTAATTACAATGTCTGAGGGCAGATAGGAAACAATTTCTTTAAAATATTGCAGCAATCTTTTCTCACTATCAGGTAGCCTACATCTCATAAGCAAATCAGCTTTATTTTTTTAGGATCTTTGTTCAACCAATATTGAAATCAAAAGTCAGACTACCAAGGGAGCTGACACCTCCTGACAACTGGCAGCACCCCGCTGATGGTGGTTGTCAAGGGCCCAGGCTTTTTAGCACTGACTCCAGTTATTTTCTTGTTCTTTAATAGCACTGCGGAGGAATGCCACTGTTTTTTGTGCATTTGTACATGACATAAAGACTGTCGTTAACAGCCTCAGTTCTGACAAGGTGACAATTTCCTCTGCAAGGATAAAGCCCACCGGTATATATCATTTTCAGGACAGAGCCTGAGGCTAAAGGATGAGCTCTCAGCCACTGAGAACCACCCTAAATACTACCATCCTTCACCTTTCAAAGACGTTCCTCTTGAGCCTTACCTTCTCTGAAAAAAAGGATGTAAATATATATGTACGCTGGTTTTATATAAACATGAAACAAAAACAAGACCCTGATAAAGGAACAGCTAAGCCCTATTAAAACAAAGCATTACTCCAAATACAATGTTCCCCAAGAGGGTGATGAGCATGAGCTGTTAGCGGCAAGCAGCAGATCCATCACTTCCTATACTTGGCTTGTGCTCGGATATCGCTGCAAAGGAAGTGCAATGAAAGCCACACTGAGCATCATGGAGCACTCTCCACGTGCCAAAAGCACTGCTGTTGGAAGAGGACACCCTCGTAAGAAGGATGAGGTTGGCAAAACGTTCAGTGAGCTTCCAGGCTGCCTGAAAGCATGAGGTGACCATGTGCTGGAGTAACAATTACAAGGTACTCAAACCCACCCCGGATCTGTAGGGTGTTTGCAGCACACAGGCTGAGGAGGAAACAGGCAGACCACTGAGCTTGACCCACCAATACAGAGCCCACTCATGTCCCTCATTGTCAGAGTCCTGTACCTGCTCTTCTCACAGAAAGAAACCAATTTTGCTTTGCAAATTCACATCCAGCCTTGAATCCCAGCTCTCATTCACACTAACACATCTGCACTGTGCAGGCAAACTGCGACCACAGCCCAGCTCATGGTGTGCTGGGCTGTCTTGAGGACAGGTGGCTCTGTGTGGAGGCAGTGCCATGTGACATTACAGACACAGTGTGTGCGTTTCCACGCAGAGCTTGGTGGTGGGGCTGGATGTCAGGCTCCTCTGTAGGAGACTGCCAGGTGCAGGCTGAGGGGCAGAGTTGGGGTTGCCTGCACGGTGCAAGTGGGTTGGCACAAAAGTGAATTTGGGGCATAAGCAGGAGAACCAGGTCAGTTTATGCAGATGTCTTTGCAGTGTTTCTGGGTTTGGAAAGGCAACCTGGATTAACATGCTGCATGGATGTTGAAAGGCCATGAGCTAGCTGGGACCCTACAGGGCAACAGCTGGGCAATCTATTGCGAGGATTTGGTGGCTTGCAGAAGAAAATTACACTGGTTATATCATGCAGTCTACTCCTAAGCTGTTCAGACCAATACACAGATTCATAAATAATTTAAATCAGCTTAATTTTACAGGAAAATAAATTCATTGTAACCAAGTAACAAATTATGCAAAACATGGCAGGATCCCAAATTCCATTAAGAATAGGTGTGTAACTGAGTGGTAACTTGACCAAATGCAGTGCCAGCCTATGAATAGGTGTGTTAGTTCCACTGAGCAGCCTATGGATGCTTAAGCAATACTTGAACTTCTAATACATCAGCCGTTCCTCCTGCATTGGACCATGGGAGAGACAAAGCAAATACCTAGAACCTTGCAGGAGACTGTGGGAGACCCAGATATCATGGAAACAAGTACCAAACTTTGACAAGTCTTTACCTTGAGGTGGTATTCCATCTCAAGACACATCGAATAGTGAATAAAACCAGTTAAGTGATCCTCAGACTTGGAATTTCACAACAGCTTATGAAGAGTAAACAAGCAAAGCAGAAATATCCTATTAATATCAGGGCTAACAACAGCAAAGTTGTTCTTTGTCATTTTTATGACATAGTTGGGGCATATTCATGTTGTGACTAACACATGAAATGGCTAATGACATGTTCTTGAAAAAAAATATTTATATATATATTTTTTTTCCTGGATAATACTCACTCATTAAATCAGCATTTCCACTAAGGGCGAGACCTTTGTTACAGGAACTGAGATGGTTTTTTGCCAAGTCTGGAAGTTACCTTAACATATTTCATCTATTTTCTTCCTGAAAATAAGAATCGAATAACATGTTATAATAAATAATGTGTAAATAAAGCGTTATTATATTTTAAATGCTAATTCGTATCATCTTTAAGTTACATGATTCCCCCGCCTCTTTTCCTGGGAAAAGGAAAGAGAGGGAAAACACATTCTCATCCTCTCTGAATAAAAAAAAAAAAAGTTACTGGCAGAAATAAATCCTGAGGAATGAGAGGATAGACTTTTTTTTAAACATCAAACAAAGCACATCAGCTCCACTGAGAGCTACTCAAAGGCACCAGAACTCTATAACTGGTAACGTTATCACCTTAATCTACCTCTCTCATCACCTTAATCTACCTCTCAGCCGTCAATCCCACACACTATCCAAACTTTCCACACCATTTCACTGGAAGTTTACACAAAACCTGCGAAAATTCCTCCAACTCCAGCCTGGATGGTCATAACAGCATGACCTGTGAAGCCAAACTAACTAAGCAACACACCAGGCATTTGTCCCAAGAAAAAGCCAAATATACAAATCTCTTGATCCTTAAAGACGACGTTCAGTTCTTATTGAGAGAATGGAGATGAAAGAATGTATGCATTCAAATATTTACTCAAATATAGAAAACCTGAATACTTGCAGACTGCACACCAGAGAGCAAGAGGCTAAAGACTGTCCGTGCTCAGAGAGATCTGGGGAGACATTTGCTACAAGACCTAAACACGAGAAAAGCAAAGTTTTATCAAAATGAGCTATTTAGTGACCAGCCACATACATCTCACTCAGATTATTGCAATGCTGATGTGGCCTTGGGATTTACACATCTCCAATGAGAAGGCTAAAATATAGGCACGTTCTTGTCTCCAGAATTGCCAAGCAAGTACTGCACTCTATCCTGGTCATGCAGGGAAAGCCTTAATAATGGCTTCATGATGCGAATTGAATACATGCACATTGTGAACTGCATTTCTTCAAATCATAGCTTCCAAATTTCACAAATAAGTAACTTCTATGCAATATTAACAAGAAGAAAACCTCCTGAATGAAAAGCATATTATACAATTCATATAAACAGCATTAATTCACAATCCATGTACTGACCGAGGCTGCCTGGTTATGTGGGAATACAGTACCTTAATCCAATAAAAGGTCAGTGCTGCTCAAGTCCAAGCGCTTCCTTTCTCTCTCCCTAAAGAAACATGAGAAGGGACAAACTGGTTTGGCCAAAGTATGAACTTTCTGAAACGTTGACATCTTTTGAGGACCAAACTTCAGTTTCTTCTGAGGATCTGGAATAGCTTTTTTCACTGCTGGTTTCCAGATAAGGCCAGGTGAGAAGTGCAGAAACACCAGGAAAATGGTCATTGTCAGCATTTCCAGGCCACGTTTGAAACAAGAAAACAGTAATTACCATTGTAAAAGAATTCTTCAAGAATCCTTTATGTTCTGAAAATTCATAATGGGAAAATAGTTCAGATATGTATTCAAGCACTGGCTGCTTACTAAATGATAATGCAACACAGTGCTGGGAAAAGTCAGAAACTTACGCTCTCTGAAGCTACATCTACAGTGTATTTAGGAACTATTTTTGGTTAGTGCAATTGGTACATCTTCACTGCTCAGTTACCTTGGGTAATCCGTATTGGAGTCTAACCAAAATACAGATATACCCCAGTACAATCTATAGACTGTGCCAGTATTTAAGTTATAGGTGACTATGACACAATGGTTGGGTTTTTTTTTTTTGTTTTTTTTTTTTTTTAAAAATACTGACATCCTCTGTGGTATTTTCTTTGCCAAGTTTGTCACCTGTGAGGAAATATACTCATCCCCCAAGACACGTAAGGGAGAACACTGAGAAGAACATTGGAGGATTATCTGCATTCAAGTCATTTTGCCTCACGCTTCCCTACAAAATGTGTGATTTGCAGCCCAATTTAAAGAAAAATCTCACTCTCATCCACCAAATTAATTTAACAGCCCTCCTGCTTTGAAGTCCAGGAAGACAGAAGCGAAATGCTTGTGAAAAACCTCATATAAAAGCTCCAATTAAGAGGCCAGTTACAACACACCTAAAATCCATTTTTTCTGCAATTACTAAAGCAGGAACAGCACTCAGCCATGCCACTGACTTCACCTGGAGACATCTGTGTGTGTGACCTACAGTGCAACAGGGACAAGTAGCTCTAACTTGACAGTGGTCAGAAATACAAGAGAACGGCTGGAATTGCACAGGCAGAATGCTTGAGGAAAAAAAGCCAAATGCAAATATAATAATTGAGGATAAATGCATTCAGCTCAACATTCAAAAGAGGAATTTGATTGTACTGAGCAGAAAACATAATATTTTTAATTGAATTAATTATTCAATGCAATGACCTCAAAGTGTGTTGTTGTTGGCATTTTTTTCTACTGCAGCTCTCATTCTGTAGAAACGTATTAATATTTCTGATTTGTAAATAAGAGATGCAGATCATAAATCCAGCCCAGAGCCTACCGAAGTCAGCAGAATCCTTTTCTCAGAGCTGGGAGGGCAAGCTGTGTGATCTGCCCTGCAACAGACAGAGAGGATCTCCTGACTCTTGTTCGTACACCTTCGGACTAAGAAAAACATGTTGTCCTTCCAGCTCGCATGAGCTCACTTCTGATGTCTGTAAGAAAAATACATCAGGCTGTACTTCTTTAATAAAATAATGGCCAGGAAAACACAATAAGGCCACAAGCTACCACTTTTATTACTAAAAATTAGAAGATCTAAGAACAGTATTTGAACATCGAAAGGTTCAAAACTAAAGCAATTTTTTTTTTTTTGGCCTGAATTTGATTGTCTTTCTGGGTAATTGTAGCTGCACTCCCTTAAGACAGTGGGAGAATGTGAAAGCAGCAACTCAGCATGCTGAACTGAACCTTTTATATTTTCACCAAGCTAGATAACTCATGAAATCCTAGCTAACGCATTTTCAGCACTAAATCTTTCCAAGTAATTTCCTGAGGAAAATCACGCAGAGGGCAATCATCTGTAACACAATGGGTTAAAATCATAAATAATGGCTGCTACCCTCCTTTCAGTTGCTTAACATCCACAGGAAAAAAATAAAAAAGAGCTCTGAAAGTGCCAAAAAGAAGCAAGAAGTGCCAAGAAGCTCAAAATGGATGAACAGCTCCTCTCACATTGGTGAGGTCACATTTAGAACGCCACGTCCGGTTCTGGGCCCTCCAGTGCAAGTGAGACACAGACACGTGAGAAAGAGTTCAGTGAAGGGCTACCGAGATGGCACTGGCACAGGTTTCCCAGAGACACCGTGGAGCCTCCTCCTTGGAGATCTTTACAACCTGCCTGGACAGGGTGCTGGGCAAACAGCTCTGGGTGTTCTTGCTCGAGCAGGGGATTGGACTTCCAGAGGTCCCTGACAACTCCAGCCAGCCTGTGATTCTCTGGTTCTGTGGAGAACAGCATACTAAATTCAGAGCTTAAAAATAAAAAACTCTATATAAATCTGCTGACAATGACCAATTTTTTTTTTTTTTTTTGCCCTTTTTATGAAAAATCACAGGCAGTCACAAACAGAAGGGACACAGGTGGTCATGCCCCCTTCATTTACTATTCTAGCAACATGTGCAGAGCCGACTATTCATTAGAAAATCCTGACATTATTGATCAACAACAGGTCTCCCACCAGCTTCCATTGACTCTCTATTCACGAGCTTATTACCCAATTGATTTTTTATCAACATACAATACTGCGTAAGAACACACGGCTGAAATAGCAACGAGGCAATGTTTCTGCTAGGTATTTTCCTTCTGAGAAGCAACCCTTAGTAGTTTTGTGCATTATATCAAAGCTTCATGTGTTTCAAAGATTTCAAGGCTGTCAGTTTTGTACTTTCAGACAGCACATGAAACCGTTTCCTGTGTTTTCAATGTACAGGGGGAAACTTGTCATTTTCATTGACTCTTGGACACAGACTACACAAATACTGGCTTAACTAACAGTTTGGTACACAAGTTGTTCTACTCCAGCACAACTACAGGCAGAAGCTGCGTCGTCAAAGGTTAAAATACGCTGACTGTAACAAGGCGTAGTACTGACCCATCTTCCTTCTCTCAACCATTCCATATGGATGGTGCTGTTTAACAGCAAAAAGACTTTCTCTACTTCCCGATTAACTTGGGCTCTTGATGTTAATTTAGGATTTTACTGTTTGTGAATCAGTGGTAACTTATCTCTGCAGAACTGGCTGAAACTCCAGCTACAAGCATACTGCTCTCATCCTGCCTTTCCAAGAAAAATATTTTAATCGTGTATATTTTTTAAACAATCACAACTGTCCTTCATCTCCCAGACTGTAATTTTAAAACTTTCTTTCCCAAAGAAGCAGTTGCTGGTACCATTGCACTGACCAGAAGGCTGCTGAAGGAATATTTGGTGGATTTCGAGCTGGGAAGAACCTGAGGGAGCAGCATGGAGCTGTGTCAGGGGAGGGTCAGGACCTGTGTTGAGGGTGGTCGGGCCCTGGCACAGGCTCCCAGGGCAGTGGTCATGGCCTCAAGCTGCCACAGTTCAAGGAGCATTTGGACACTGCTCTCAGACATAGAGTTTGGATTTTGGGTGGGGCTGTGTGTAGCTGGGGGTTGGACTTGATCCTTTTGGCACCCTTACAACTCAGAATATTCTGTAATTCTATGGTTCTGCAGTGTTGTTCTGTCAGCATAATTAGAATTTGTTTGCTTGGCTTCCCTCTACCCCTCTTGATCCCCTGCTCACCTCCATGCTTGACTTTGATTAAGCAGTCTGTTCACTCCAGTAGCGTGCTTCAGCAGTGATAGGAATGATCGTTACGTGTGCTCTCCTCCCACCGTCAATTTCACCTTAAACCAGGTAAAAATTAGTTAAGAAATTCCTTTACAGGAATGGCTGCTCCTTCCTCTCCCTGCCCCCCATCTTTCTTTGCAAGGAGGTTTTCTGTGTGTGTGGCTTTTTTTTTTTTTTTTTTTTTTTTTTTAAATCAAGCTTAGTACCAGATCCGAGTGCTTTTTCCATCAGAGTACGCGTTCCCGAACCACGTGGAGCCCAGCTAATGCTGTGCAGCCAATTATGCAGTATCTGGGCAGAGAAGCCAGCACAGCACAGAAGGCTGTAATGTCAGACAAATCACCTGACGTCTCTTTCTTAGCCCAATCCTTACTGCTCCTGCTAGGGGAAAGGGTCTCTAAAATAAGTATCAAGCCTATTTTCTGTCTCCTTCCCTGTTTTAGAAAAAATTTTAGAAAAAATACTCGCTTTCTGTTAGGTACCATTATAACCAGGCATACAGAACGGAGAGGTTTTTGTTAGCCCTATTCCAATTTATCAACAAGTAGAGCTCTCTCTGTTGGCACACTGATATTTAATACAGCAGTAAAAAAGATGGGGCAAATTATACACACCCACTCACACGGCCAGGACTGGGGTGGGTATTTTGAGGTTCTTAAATGGGACAAGGAAAAGTATTCACCGTACCAGGACTAAAATCTTAGTTGTAACTGGACTTCTCTCCTCAACCTGCATCCCTGTGGGAGGTCCATCTAATCAATACCATACGGAACATTTTCATGATCACATTAATTTCCTCATTTGGAAGTTTGAAAAATGGTTCATCCTGCTGTTTTCATAACACCAGTACCACACAATTTTGCTTGGGAGGAATAGGAAATATTAAGAAATGACAAAACACGAGAGATGAATTATGTACCTGTAATTCCTCCGCTCCCACTGCTAACATTTACCACCCCACCCTCTGCAATTTCTGCTGAACGCCTCGGCTCTCGCAGTCAGAAATCTGAATCGCCACGCTGACAAGGAAAGGTTATCACTGCAATCCATTCATGGGCAAATTGTTCACACTCAGCTGCCAATCAGCAGTCCACTCAAGCATCCGGGCAGATTTGTATCTATCACGGGTGTTTACCTGACACATTCTCACAAGCAAGCCGAAAATGTGTTTAATGGCAGCATCATGCTGACGACATTTTCTGCAGGTAACGTTCGCATTGTGTGTTTCCTGTTTACAGAGCATCCAGAAGACATCAAATGGAAAGGAAGGCATATGCCTGGGTTTGAGCATGTATTCCAACAAGAAGGAAACCACCAGTCCAGGCACGTCCAGCCTGAGGCCCGGCGCAGCTCGCAGTGCGGCCCGGCCCCGGCCGCCGCGTTGTCATGGCAACGGCTCGGCCCCGCCGAGCAGCCCGGCCCAGCCCCGGGCAGCACCCACCGCTCAGCTACAGCCAAACCTCGGTGTGCGACTGGGGCTGTGTGAGCACAGTGCCAGCTCTGCCCGTCACCCCGCCACGCTCGGTTGCAAAGCCCACAGTAGTATTTCAGCCTACCTCATGGCATCAGCCTCATGCCCTGTGTGATAGGATCTGCAGCACTGAAATCAAGGCCCAGCCCATGGTTACTGCTGTCAGGGTCCCTACAGCACAAAGGAGTTCTCCAATACACACTGGCATCAGACAACTTTGCAGAAAGATGACTTTGAAGCAGCAAAATGGATCTCCCTGCACAGTTGTCTTCTGTACCTGCAAGTTGGTGGGAAGCTGACACAGACGGACCTGAATTACCACAGCAGTTAAAGCTGTATCATCAGCTAAATCGCTTCCACCCTATCCCAAATGAAGAATTCTCACAGAAAACCCACTCTATACAGTTCCAAGCACTGTCTGAGCTGCATTCAATGCTTTTTCTTCCACTAACAAAGGTCCCTTAAACACAGCTATGGGCACAGTAAATGGCTTCCGCATCCTCAGTGATGGAGTAGGCTGGGTGAAAAGGCAGTTCCACACAGGCTGTGTGGAATGTCTCTTGCTCAGAGCAACTCCAGGTCCTGAGGAGCAGATATTCTGCATTTCACAGGCTACATTAGCACAACAAAATGCTCCATATATGAAAAAGAGCTGTCCAAGCTGTAAAGCAAATGCAGTAACAATAGGAACATGAACCTGGCACCTGGTTTTCTTTGTATGACAATTCAAAAGCATTACTTCTCTAAAGTTTTCCCCCCCTAATTAGGAGCATAATTAAAAATTACACTTAAAGGGGTTTTCACTTTTCCCATTTAAGGGAACAAACTCTTTTGAAGATGAATTAAAAAGCAACACTGCATGAGAGTAATTGCTAAGGTAAGTCCATTGGAAACAGCTCCAGCTCAGCTACTGCCACCTCGAACACCAGAAGTAACCGATCTTCCACATCTTTCAAGGTTAAGTTACACATAACCGCCTCCCAACCCTCTGATAAATCATTCTTGGACTTCCCTCAGATACTTGTAATTCTCTCTCTTCAGAAGGAATCCAGAAACGCACAGAATTAATACACAGCAGGAAGCGATGCATTTATTGACGGAGGCATGAACTGCTGGACCACGTTCAAGCCATGAGTTTGTCTAACCGAGTGCAGGCTGGGCACCTACAACAATGCCACTTAATTAAAATGTAAATGGAGACAGCAAAAATGACTCCCGGTTCTTCTGTAAGAGTGAATTCACTCTCACGTCCACATCCCCATCCTCAGAACTGGGTGTTTGTTCCCTCCAGCAATCTCTGACCTCCCTGGACAAATTCAAATCAATTTACCAGTTGGAAAGGGTTCTCAAATTATACTCCTATACATTTAGGAAAGCACAAAGCCGAGCAAAGTGTCCCAAATCGTAATTCCAGCAGAAAAAAGGTACTTCATGAATTCATTGGTGTTGGCCAACCTTTCCTGAGGGATCCACGTAAAACTCCCAGTCACAGGGGAGTTTTCTCTAGGAGAACAAGCCTGATTAGACGATCAAGGACCCAAGGAAGAGGCACAAATGAGAACTGGAGCTCATACAGACACCTGGGAAATGTCTGGTGATCAGTGATTCCCATGCAATGGCCATTTGAATGCAGACAGGCAAACTGAAGGACTTCAGCCACAGAACACGAGCACTCACACTTCCACGGGAACAACCCAGTTTGCGTGATGACAGGCAGAGAGGGTTCAGAACACTCAACTAATTACAAGCTGTGGTAACGAGTGCTATAAAACCAGCATTAAAAGCAGATGGACAGTGCTGGCGTCACTGTTTCTGCAGCAACAAGGCTCAGAAATGCCAAGTCAAAATTTCATTTTGAAATACAATTCCAAGACTTTTATATGTACTTCTTCACTCCACTGACAAGCGGGAACATTCCACTAAGGTAAACAGCTTTCTTCACACGAATCAGATTTTTATGCACCTAGTTTCTGTCATGCACTAATAAAATATGACTACCATACTGATGCAAATCATCTTCTAAAATTTTTTAATTATTTAAAACAAAAGGTTAAATAAAACGTATGGTCATCACTCCTGTCTAGAAATGGGATACCAAATAAACAACATAAAGTAACAGGTCACTGAAGCATTAAGGAAAGTCAACTAATTTCCAGGCTTCAGGATTATTTCTCCAGACAACATGTTGCTCTAGAAAAGAAATACAGTACTAACATGAGGCCTAGAGTGAAGAGGAAAAGACAACTGTAATAATAATGTCTGAGGAAACCTAATTTCTAGGATTAACCTTGCTACAACCTAGAAAAAAAAAGTCTCAAAAATTTTAAGAAAGTGTCAGCATTTTAATTGTTACATTACATCAAAGGTAAGAATTAGATATAACAGTAGCCATATGAGGAACAGATTTCTACAAAATATTTAATTGAATACCCTTAGCATTTAGAAATTCACAACAGCCATGTGATGTTACTCCTACGGGCTGCAGACTGCAGGCGGAATGTGACAGCGGTTTAACTGGCACCAAAAGGGGCAGATCTGCCCTCCACAGTAGGATACACGCAGCACTACACCTGGCTCTGGGGTTAGGGACACACACACCCCGCATAATTCGGCCCACCGGCTACTTGGTCCATCCCCTCTTGGAACCAACTCATCCCAGCAGAGGGATGGCACGCAGCCACGTGCCATTTACCTGCATTTCCTCTGCTCACCCCAACCCCATACCACACATCTTCCAGAATGGGATATTTCCCTGTCCTTGACTGGGCTTTGTTTAGGTGGCAAAGCTAGGACCTCTTCCGGACCTTTGCAGCGATAAGCTGCTGGGCCTACAATTTTCCAAGGAGTTTCAACTAAAGCAACTAAGGACAGCAATCTGCCACCCAGACAGCACTCCTCTGATGAGCTGCAGATGTCTGGGAGAGATGTGCTCCCCTCTACTGCCGGCCCTTAAGTGAGCCCCCAGCAGCCCCACCCCGGGTCCAGCTCTCCCAGCCACATGTGGAGCACAGGTGCAAACAATTTGCCTGTGCTCCCCAGGCCACATACATCCCTTACTCCAGGGGTTCAATCGCAAGACCAGGCTGTGATCAACAGTTTCCCTATATTCCACCCCTTCATGGCATAAACAATGATTGAGCCCATGAGGAGACAGGTTGACACACCCCTAAGTTGTAACATATCCAATTATAAATACACAGCAGCTACAATAGCTCTCTCTCCCAGACACAATGGTAGCGTGTGAAAAAGAATAAGAAGCACCATCCAGACCCCCAGCTGCAAATGTACTGTGCAAGAAAACCCGAAAACCCCATTCCCCCGCCGCAAAGGTGCTGTGCAAAAAGAACCCCAAACCCCATTTCCCAGCTGCAAAGGTGCTGTGCAAGAACAACCCCAAACCCCATTACCCGGCCGCAGAAGGGCTGTGCAAGAACAACCCCAAAACCCCATTTCCCG
>WBMW01000255.1:0-27346 GCA_013396635.1 Penelope pileata
GTTAGAAACTAAGACATCTGTCTTTAACCAACCTCTCCTGTAACACAGTCCTGATGAAGGCTGAGCCTGCACCTGTCCAATAAGAGGAGGCTTTGGAACAGTTCTGAAAACTTGAGGAGTTATTTCCATCCATAACACCGATGGATTAAAAGAAATGCGTGATGACTTTCATGTAAGTAAATAATTTCTGCTAAATTCATTGAAGACTATAAATATTTTCCTTCTAGAAGAAGTAGCAATCAGAAAACTGGAAAATATTTTGTTATCTGTTTTCTTTAAAAACAGAGACTGATGCAAGTATATTTGAGATCAAGTTCCAGAGCTTTGTAAGGCATAATACATCCCAGATGATGGGCTGTCATCATAAATTAATTGCTATTATCCTATACCCAAGGTGCATTCAGCGCTTGCAAAACTGCACTTCGTACTTCTGTATCTACTGCACAACTTCTGTCATGCACTGTGATCTTTGTGCATTTTCTGAAGAGTATGATTCTTGTCTCTTTATTAACTGAAACTGGTGAATAGCTTCTATGGCAGTCTGTATATTTTCTGTTTCATGTTTCATGCTCTGTTATTACTTAGGATTTTGCTTTGTTTTGTTAGGAGTGGGAGGAGGAGGCTGTTGACTGATGTAGTTATTTTGATGGAGCGGTTAACAATACACAAGGGAACAGAGTCAAGTTTCATCTGCTGCCTTCTGAAACAGGAATTACAAGGATGTATTAACGTCCACTGTTATTTGTGTATTTAATCATTTGACCTTAGTTGGCAGGAGTTATACACCTATATATGCACATACACACGCACAAAGGCACACAGAGATATGACAGCAGTTCTTAATTGTATATAAAACAGGCCACCATTGTGCATGATCATCTTTAATCTCCAAAACCAGTTTAGCCAACTTCATCACTCAAGTATTAGTTTTACAATAATGAATAACTTAAATATTTTCATTTCTAAAACATTTTAAATGTAAGGAAGTACTACTGCTACTGGAGAACATAAATTGAATAATATTTATACAAATTGAATAATATGTACGCAAATACAATTCAATACATAATATTGAATAATATTATACAATTGACTGAGCGCTACACAGGTTCTCTCAAAGAAAAGACTTTTACTAGGACTAAGACTTTACTTACTAAGTTACTAAGACTTTTACCTAAAAAATTCTGAAAGATATCTCAAGTTCAGTGTATATTATTCTAGTTGCACAAGGAAGATTTTCCACAATTGAGAGCAAACTGGGAGTATAAATGCATAATTCAAGGAAGAAAGCAAATCTTTCACATCTCAAAGTCCACCTAAAAAAAAAGTAGATTTTACTGCGTCGAACAAGGCAATGAAAAGACTGGTGGCTGACTACAAAATGAGATGTGGATGAGTACATACCACTGCACTCTTTAAGCATTGACTTCCAGTGTGAAATTTGGCAAACAAGGCTGAAATACACTGTCTATTAGTATGATACGAAGTAGGTAATTCCAGACACTGCCAGACTAGGTGACTGAGATCTAAACAGTCTGCCAAGGGAAAGATTAAGAAACACTTAATTTCTTGACTAGTTAAAATTTATTTTACCTTAATTTACCTGTACTTCCTTAACAAAAGTTCTGGAAACTCAAAAAGTCAAGAAGAGGCAAGAGGAAATAATTAGGAGGTCTCAGATGCTCATTGATTCTCTCTTGCAGCCAATTCCTGCTGACTTTCATGCAAAGGACTTTGAAAATTCTTAATTGCAGATCATAGCTGCATTACAGCTTTGTAGCTGACATTACGTAGAGACACTGCTTTTAATTAAGCAGTAGCACCAAAAAATCTGATCTAAATTTGCAATCTAAAAGTAAAGCTTGTTTACTTGTGAAGACTTTTGTACTGTTTAACAAAATATCTATTTTTTGTTTCTAGTAAACCTGAAAGTGGGATATATTAAAAAATGAGATAAAAAAGCCTTATTTTGTAGTGCTTGAAGTCTACAAGTCTTAAGTGCTAAAATTCCGAAAGATAAATGTGACCTCTTTTTTCAAATGTATTTATTTATTTTTACCAAACAAGTGTTTTTTGTGTCTCTAAATTGAATCTCTATAGTAAGTTCTTTAAGAGATTTCTATTTGAGTGGAGGTCTGATGTTTCGAGCTGTACAGCATGTGCATGGTAGTTTTATACATTTTCTTTTTCTTCGAGCTAGCAGTGTTGGATCTGAGGTCTAAGGTAAGAAGCCTAGAACAAAGACTTTGGCACAAGTGCCAGTCTCATCTGTTTTTGAAAGTGCATAGCTGATGTACTTCTCCCACCTACAACAGAAAGTACCTCTTGCTTTCTTAGCCCTGTCTCTGTTTGACATATGTACTTTACCTTACCAGCTCTCACTTCATTTCTTCACTCTCCTCTGAATCTCTCATTCCCATGTAATTTATCCAGTCACTAAAAAATCATCTGTGTTTGGAAATGGCACTAGGACAAACATTGTCTACTTCACAGCTAAGATAAAGTCTTTTTCATTTTACTGTTTCAACTTAATCTACAAAAATATAACACCATCAATTAATGCTCCTAATGAGAATGATTCCTAAGCTTAATCAGAAGTCATCAGGAATAAAAATCTGCTAGTCAGCAATTTGGATCAGCTGGAGAAACGTCTGCATTGTGGAGACTGGTGTTGTTTGCCCTTGAAACAATGGGTAAAACGCACAATATAAACAGCAATTCAGAATACATCTTCTCTTGTCCACTTGGAAAACTCTGAATTTTGCTTTTAGATACCAGGCACAGATTCACACTTACTAAATAGTCTATGAGTCCCAAAGGGTGACAGCTTGCCAGTGAATCCGAAAGTCTTACTCTATTTTATATACAGTTGAGAAAATTTATCCTTTCATACTCACAGCTCTCTCTTTTTTTTTTTTTTTTCAGTGTATCAGTAAGAGAAAAGACAGTAATTTAAATATAGTTTGAAAGAACAAAGTAAACTTTCTGGAGCCAAAAATTTTCAAGTCTTCCTTTTGTTTTCCCTATAGGGAAAATAGAGATAGTGGGATGCAGAGATCTGAAGGCTGCCATCAAAAATGTCTGAAAAAAAGAGTATGGTGAGTGAATGTCAAGTTCAGTCACTCTGAATTTTTTTTTTCATACTTCAACATGCATTGATCTAACATGGTTTAGATAACAACCATTTAAATGTTATAATGCAGAGAGGACAGTTTTCTACAGCTACCACATTTTCCTTAATAAATGTCCTTGATTTTATTGTGAGAAAATGGCACCATACAAAGGAGATTCTGCAAAAGCTGTCACCTCTTGGGAGAGTGCTTCACATTCTTTTTCATCCCTGCCTCTTTTCTCACTTCTTCTCCTTTTGTCATTACTTCATTGTTGCTTGCAACTATCAAAGATGAAAGATGGGAGATATTTCGAGGTTTTGCCTTCCAATGCTGGAACTTCCTAAAGAAGACTTAAGAGTTGTTTCGTAACCACGTGCTTCAGACAAACATTGTTTTCACACTGTATATGTAGGGAATAGAGCAATGCTTTTTGAATGAACCTATGGTCGTATACTGTGTAATGTGCCTGGAAAGCATTACATTTACAGGCACACAGTATGAAAGTCAGAATTCTCTCAGTTCAACTGAGAATTACTCTGGTATGGGAAACTAGAGTGCTACTGAGTTGTGCTTGTACAATATACATTACCATTGTAGAACAGAATAAAACACATCACAGAAAAATGATCTATTAGTAGATGTAAAGTTAGTCTCCATGACTGGAACCAGATGTATTGGTTAGACTGTGGGGAAGTTTCTTTATCTTGAAAAAAATAAAGAGAAAATAAAAGCAAGCAGCCACTGCTGCAATTGATTAAAAAAAAAAAAGAAGTTACATTGAAAACTGCTCGTGTGTACTAAACAAACATTGAAACACTGTGTTTATAGTGTGGTGTTAATCTAAGATTCAAGTGTTCTAATAGTACACCCTTAAGGTAGAAATCAAATATCAAATGGTGGTCTTCAGTTAACTTCCCATTCTTGGTGAGAACTAATGTACTACAGCAACACTGTTTCACCATTGGGATACTTTTTTGTCTTCACACATTGCTATACCCAGTCCATCATATAATTGAGCTGGTTCCAAGAGCAGAGAGGGAACACAGCAAAATGCTAATTTCATCCAAACAACCTGGAGAAATTAAGGAAAACTCTGAAATGGATTTGAGTGAGCATCTGCAAAAAAACCCCAGCCAATCGGCAAGCAGCTGCCATGGCTCATCTTCTCTACATATGGACAATTCTGCAAATACATAAATCATTCAGGTTATAAATTTTGTGCATTGTCTTTTCTCTGTCCCTTCTTCGTGAAGAAATGGTGGTGATCACATTCCAAGACTAGGGAAAAAAAGAGCAGCACTTTCCCAGTTTTAAAAACATTTTCAAAAGAGAAGGATTTCCAAAGGATTTAGTGTTCTTTACATTAAACATTCTTGTTGGAAAGCTGGAAGGGGATCAAGTAAAGAAGAGGTACTGTAAATAAATTAATTGTTAAAACAATATGTTAAAGAGCACCGTCTCCTGCCACTGATGGTTTAGAAAAGAAAATACTATGAATCTGTACACAAGTAGGTGCAAATATTCTCAAAGAGAGTTTCAGTGACAAACCGTAAGCATGAAAGTTATTCCAATATGCATTGGTATAGCATATTTTCATAAATAATCTGTTACAACAGTTCAGACCAGTAGGTGTGTTTGCCTGTTTGTTTTCTGGAAACAGGCAGATTTAGTATTCATCTGGACAGACAGTTGAACGTACATACACAGCAGACAGAATACGTTACCATTTCATGATCACAAATACTTAACAGGAATTTTTGCTATTTATGCTAATATTGTGAACAATCTAGCAAGGAGAGGAAATAAACTTGATTTAAATCATCCCTAACTTTGATCTCATCACTGTCAAAATATGGCATCTACCTTAATAAAATGAAAATAAAATGAAAAACAAAACAGCAACTCTGGGGAATGATTAGGAATTAGTAAGATGCTAAAGACTATCTTAATTATTTTACCTTAGCAAAGAAAACAAAACACTAATGTCGATTTAGTATGTGTTTGTCCCGTTTTTTCCTCTATTCATGGGGTATATAATGCAAACTCAAGTTCTTAAGCAGACCACAAGGTCCCTAGTTTATAACACACAGAGAGTATCATGCAAGCATTCTCTAAACAGATCTGAGCAAACAGTATTTTTTCATACAGACTCAAATATTATTTTCACATTCCTCTGTAGTTCCTTCATAATGAAGTAAACCTTTTCATTCTCTAACAGCTAAACACATTGTACCAGAAATAAAGCAGCCAGCAGGACTAAGGAAGTGATCGCCCTGTACTTGGTGCTGGTGAGGCTGCACCTCAAGTACTGTATTCAGTTTTGGGCCCCTCACTACAAGAAAGACATTGAGGCTCTGGAGTATGTCCAAAGAAGTTCAATGGAGCTGGTGAAGGGTCTGAAGCACACATCTTATGAGGAGTGGCTGAGGGAACTGGGATTCTGTTCTGGAGAAGAGGAAGCTCAGGGGAGACCTTACTGGTCTCTAAAACTGCCTGATAGGAGGTTGTGGTGAGGTGTGGGTTGCTCTCTTCTCCTAGGATGAGAGGTCATGGCCTTAGGTTGAACCAGAGGACGTCCAGGTTGGAAATTAGGAAACATTTATTCTCTGAAAGAGCAGTCAGGCACTGGCACAGGCTGCCCAGGGAAGTGGGGGAGTCACCATCCCTGGAGGTGTTCAAGAAATGTGTAGATGTGGCACTGAGGGACATGGTTTAGTGGGCATGGTGGTGATGGGTTGGTGGTTGGACTAGATGGTCTTAGAGGTCTTTTCCAACCTTAATGAATTTATGATAAATTATTAATACCTGTGAGGAAATTGCTTTTTCAGTGACCTAATTGTGGCAGATTCGTTACTAAAGTGGTAGAACTGTTGGTTCCATAAGTTGCAGTTCTATGCTTGACTCTTGCTGTATTAGAGATGACTCCAACACTCAGAATACAGAATGCGGAATTCTAGCTATGTTCAGAAGTGAAGGTGGGAAAAAAGACTGGTGTGGCTCTTGGCAGAAATTTGGTGGCTCTCTGACCTTATGGAGTGACTCCTCTTTAAGGACAAAAATGGCATTAACATCACCAAATTCAGAAGACACGCTATGAGAGAACTTCATTTTGTAAAACACATCTTAGCAATTGGATAACTATCCTCCCATTTTTATGAATCATAATTTCCCTTACCCAATTGTATTTATCAGCATTTGTATTGATTCAAACAAATTTCCATGAACTTTGATTGGCATTTGCTTAAATAAACTTACTATTTTTAGTGCAGCTGATGTTACTACCAGAGTGGTGTAATGCACATCAAATACAAACACACTTTCTGTTCAGAGTGCTTCTGAGCTAAACCATGAATCGACGCTGGAGATTTTAGTTGTACAGCTTTCACTTCTTGAAATGCAGCAGAGGAGAAGAAAAAGGAATATTTGACTGAAAAGTTATGATCAGCCTGCAGAGACATCTTTTTTAAAGTGGAAATTAGAAGTAGGCTACAGTTAAGTGCTTTTCACAGTCTCTTGACATGTCACTTGGTTATCCAAACAATACAGAAAACAGTAACGTATCTTTCAGAACATGTTGAAAGGACTACATCAAAAATGAAGGCTGGTACTACATAGCATCTGTAGGTTGAAGAGGGTTTCTGTCTAAATACAGAGTTTGGAGCTACTGGAATCCTATTTAGCAAAGTAGCTGTACAGAAGAAATCAACTGCTTATCAATAAGTTGTCAAAGTAATACTATGGTAATAAATGACAGAAAGGACATTTTTGATTCTTGAATATTGATTTTTGAATTATGAATGTCATATCTTCACAATCAAAAGGACGACTTAGGCTGAAGAGGTTTGGAAAAGACTTAAAAGTTAAGTAACTTTTAGCCAGAGTTGAATTCACAACGATTTCCTGATCTCCGGTGGCAGAAGCTTTTTCACTATAGGCAACAATACAAACTCACAGCAAAACAGTGACAATTTGCCTAAGGAATTCAAATAAATTAATTTATTTAAAGTGAGGCTCATATCCTATGTAAACCCCTCCAACAATTTTTATATTCAAACACTCGCATGTTTGAAGATTCATTACATTTATTCTCATGTGGTTTTGATGTATCTTAAATTGAGTATTTCCTGCATGTGCCCTATGTAGCATAGTGGGAGGAGAAGTTACACAAAATACAGGAAGAAAAAAAAAAAGCCTTCATGTTAGTTTATTAGTTTAAAAGATTTTGGATCATTTATTTCCTGGAATGTTCTCTAATGCTCGTTGTGTACAAGGTAAAATACCCTTTTTTAGAAAAAGATTGTTAGTCTACTCAGCGTTAGGGGTTAACGCTGAGTTAGTGAGTGAGTTTGCTTTCAGAGCACAAATCCTGTGTATTGATAAACTAATTACTTTTCCCAAGTCTCTGGGCACCTTACAGGAAATAATGTCCTATGACATCCGTTGTTATTGCCATTTTACAAACAGGAAGATTTTCTTTATTTGGGCTGTATCTTATCTCACATTCAAATTTGGGAATAGCTTTGAAACAACTTACATAGTTATCTATAACAGTGACATTTGGTACCATCTAAAATCTAACAAAAAAAAAAAAAGACAGCAAAAGTAAAATAATTTCTTGAATTTTCATTTACCTCTCAACATTGTTCTGCCATTCATTCCAAAACACACATCTAAAATGTAATCTAACATGGCTATTAAACCAAAGTATAAATTCTGTCATCCAAGAGATGCAAAATGCCCAATTAACACTTTCCGTTTCTGTAAGATTTGACTTTAGTCAATCATACGTAAGCTATTATAACACAAGTACCAAGCGATAAAACTTAACTATCAATTTACTATCACTTCTGTGTTTTCATTAATATTATTGCATCAGCATTTTTTTAGCTTGCCAAAACATGGTTCTTAAAGGAATCGCGCGTAGGATATATCTGAAGAACGGTTCCCCAAATAGGTCCTCGTATAATT
The DNA here is from genome assembly GCA_013396635.1 of Penelope pileata. Taxonomy (NCBI): domain Eukaryota; kingdom Metazoa; phylum Chordata; class Aves; order Galliformes; family Cracidae; genus Penelope; species Penelope pileata. Next base: position 8,082 of record WBMW01000255.1, read on the forward strand.
CAGGCAATCTTTTTAATCATTTATATATAACATGTAATACTTATGGTCATTTTTCTTCTTTCCATTAGTGAAAAAGAGAATGGCTTTACAAAAATGTCAATCTCAGAAATCTGTTATCAAAGTATCATTACTCTCTGAGCGCATCTTAATATATCAAATTAATTTATTGCATGATTTAGTGGTGCCAAACAGATGAAGAAAAGGCACTTTTCCTTTGCATCAGTCAAAATTTCAATATCAATTTTAGATTAATTTATCTCTTTTAATCTAAATCCCCTCCAAATATGTTCAGCACCTAGTCTTTGCTAACTGACAACTGGTCTTTAAGTCATGGAAAATTTGGCTATTTATTTTTGGCCTCTTCCCTTTGAGTAATGGCTGGCTTCCAGCTCAGTGACATTAAATCCTTGGTTGTTTTTTGTTCTCCTGTTAGTTTCTTTGAACATCTACTTGTTGTCCACTGGCATAATTGACATCACTGGTCTTTGGATAATAAACAAGTAGCTTCTCACCAATATTTAAAAAAAAAAGAAAAAAAAAAAGAAAAAAAAACACACAAAAAAACTCACTCTGCTCCCATATTTGATAATACCAGTTTTTTAAAATAGATTCAATAGAATATTAATTTAACAATAATACCAAAATATTTAGTAAGTTTCACACGGGAGGGTGGGAACTAAGTGAAAGAGGTCACTTAAGGTAGAATTTCTCTAAGTCAGTTTCATTGAGAAACTAGGGAAGACTTCAGTAGCCTACTTCAAGTAAAGATTTAATTGAGCTTTCCAGATCTATTAGATATAACAAGACATCACTAGTGTAGAATGAATATTTAACTTATGTCACCCACTGGGGTACCTTTTAATTCAATCATTAATCCTAATTGCACAAGCCACTAGCTATAAGGCTAAAGTAAATAAGAGAGGAGAAAAGGACCCATTTTGAGGTGGAGTGTTGCATTAGAAGAATGTATAATTGAACCATTAATTGGTATCTTTGAAGAGAGAAAGTGAAAAATATTTTAAGTCCTGAGTGATGTCCAAAATACTGTGAAAAACTGAAGATCATTCCAAATGACTGATCATGTTTTCAGCTTCTAAGGAATTGATTTCAGCTCTAATTGTGTCTTATCAATTGTATGATGAAAGACACCAACATTTCCTCTTAACTTGTGAAGTCTGATTATAATTAGACTGATTCTGCTCACTCACCCATTCCCTGGCAGTAGAATTTCTCTGGTTATCTCCAATACAAATAACATTGGTGCAACAAGACTACGGTATTTTATAGCCTTTACAAGTAAGTGATATTTTAAAAAGTGAACTTTATATAAAAATAAGAGGGATTTTTTCCAAATTTCTCTTTTTCATCTGTATTACAGTATATTTTCAGTGGAGAACACAGAATATTTCTTTAAACACCTGAGAAAGTATGTTAAGTTTTCTAACAATGTAGATAGGTCACTTAGAAAAAATTGAGTTGTTCATATAATTGATTTACCCTGCAGGTTTTCTATTCAAAATTATGATAATTATGCAAACTTTTTTCAATTTATTGTTGATGTTTCAGTTTTCTATCATAAAACTTGGTGCTCTGTGAGGTTTTCTTTAAAAATGAGCATTTCTTTATTCTTCCAAATGTGAAATTATGAGGCAGAGATAAGCAAAATATTGAAGTTGAGGGACATCATGAAAAGATTCACTTTTAGAAAATAAAGTGAAAAAGATCATTCCTCACTTCCAACACTTTGACAAATAGCCTAACATAGAAAACAAACACAGAAACCTGAAGAGTCTGTATAGCAACTTCATAACCTCCTAGGTTTATGGGTAGCCTGCACTCCAAGAAAACCATGAAATTGAACCTCTGTAGCCATTTCAAGCCAAAGTTTGTTTCGGAGGTGGTGTTTTGGATGTTCAGTATAAGATGATTCTTTACTCCAGTACATGAAAAATCAGTGATTGAAGACAAATCCATGCAGAGTCATATGCAATCTGTTTCAATCTGACAAAATCTACATCTCCTTAAGTTTTTTTAAGCCTTTTCAACAGAGAAAGAGGAACAGGTCCAAGGAAGATTCTGTTCCCAAGGGAGTCTGCCTAGAAACTGTACTTTTGCTCCATCACAGACCTTATCTTCCAGGATAGAGTCTGTATACACAAGGCATATTTGAAAGCCAAGACACAAATCAATAAGTCCATTACATTTTTATGAAATTTGTGTTTTGTTTTGTCTTGTTTTGTTTGTTTGTTTGTTTTAATTTGATCCATAACTATAACTTCTGGTTATTTGAAATTAAATTCCCAATATTTTATCTGACTTACTGAAAGAGTCATTTTGAGATCAATGTATAAATAAGAATAACCTTTCGTAAGAAAAAGGAAAATGAGGAAACTTTAAAGAAGCAATGGAAAGGAGAAACCCAGATTGCCTTTGTTCAAACACTGCTCACACTGAACAGACAATTTGCTCATAATTTGAACAGATTTCAGCTTAACACACATCTTAAAAGCACTAAGAATCAAAAATCTCTGGCAACAGAATGAAAAATGAAAAATTAGCACTAACCTCGGAGACCAAGTAGAAACGGATACCAGTCTTTGGCTCTTATTTTATGACTGCTCAGCATCACCTACATTAATGAAAAGACGGAAAATTAAGACATTTCCCATGTGAACCATGATCTCCTTCACTTCAGTTTACTTCTTTACATCCAACATTCTGTACTTAAACTTGTACTGAAATTCACATTCTCTGATGCACATTAACTCTTCAGCTGGTAAAATAATAATAATAATAATAAAAAAGGCACCTGTTTGCTCAAGTGACTTTCTGAAGTTTAGAAAATTTATTTTTTCACTTGTATATACAAAAGCATAAACTTATGCAATTGCTTCAAGAGCAAAATAATTTCAGGGTAAAAAAGTAGGTTAATTAAAATACACTCATTTATGTCTTCATTCTCTTTGCTTCATTCACTGAAAACTATTCTACCCAACAGATGGACAAATGTCTGCAGGTCATAACTCTAATAGTATTCTAGTAAAATTCAGCATAAGATTCTTATTTTTTCAAGCATAAAGCAACTTCATGCAAATGAAAGTACACAATAAAAATCCCTTAGTTATTTCATAGCTTCATATTCCACATCTAAAACTACAGTACTGGAGAGAAACAAATTCAAGATCACAGCTTGACATTTACAGAATGTATGGTTTTAAAACACAGAAATACTTGACTGAGTTTACAGAAAATTGCATGCAGTGAGTGAGACACAAGAACCGTGAGTAGCATGGACTTAATTGTTGCCCAGAGAAGTTGTGGATGCCCCATCCCTGGAGGCATTCGAGACCAGGTTGGATGGAGACCTGGACGACCTGATCTATATGGGTGGCAAACCTGCCCATGGCAGGGCAGGTAGAACTGGGTGATCTTTAAGGTCCCTTCTAATTCAAGTAATTCTATGATTCTATGATATCTGTCTGTGTTTTCCCAATGAAAATGTTTGTTATGAGACCTTGGGAAAAATTTGAGACCTTAACATATGTAATATGTTTGATAGCTTTGATTAAAACAGTCTATCTAGGAAGATCATAGTCTCAAAATAGGATTTTGAACACTTTGTACAAGTACCAATACTGAATATCGCTCGGAAACATGGATTTCCTACATGTGTCAGAAATTCATAAATTCCTGTGTCTCTGCCTTGAGGACTGTATTCAGTTTTGGGCCTCTCACTACAAGAAAGACATTGAGGCTCTGGAGTATGTCCAGAGAAGATCAATGAAGCTGGTGAAGGGTCTGGAGCACAAGTCTCCTGGGGAGCAGCTGAGGGAACTGGGATTGTTCAGTCTGGAGAAAAGAAGGTTCAGAGGAGACTTTATTGCTCTCTACCCAAGAAGAGGTTGCAGTGAGGTGTGGGTCAGCCTCTTCTCCCAGGAAACTAGTAATAGGATAAAAGGACATAGCCTTAAGTTGCACCAGGGGAAGTTCAGGTTGGTAATTAGGAAACATTTCTTCTCTGAAAGAGCAGTCAGGCACTGGCACAGGCTGCCCAGGGAAGTGGTGGAGTCACTGTCCCTGGAGGTGTTCAAGAAATGTGTAGATGTTGGTTTAGTGGGCACGATGGTGATGGGTTGGTGGTTGGACTAGATGATCTTAGAGTTTTTTTCCAATGTTAATGATTCTATGACTATAATTCTGTGATTACACTGGTTAGCAATAATCAATGTAATAACTCCCTGGTGCCCCCTAAAGCAGGATCTTACTGTCATGCAGAAGATGGATGCAGAGTTAGACTGGAAAGCTTGCAATTCTTGAGCATCCACACATGGGGCCACAATACAGAGGCCCTGAGCATCTACAACAGCCTTGTGCATAGTCTGCTAATATGTGACTGCGTACTAGAAAATATCTCACAGAAGCTGTCCAATGGGACAGATACCTGCATGAGGTTTCTGTCACACATTGCATAAAATGCTTTGAAGTGTAAGAGAACTGATTTTATCAAACCCAGGTATGGTCGTCATTAACAGCAAAATCTGGCTTCACCTTTTAGAAATTAACATGGCCTTCCTATAATGTAAATTTCACAAAATTTCAAAGTTGACACATGTAAATGCATATGGATCTTGTAGTCACAGATCCATATTACAAGCACAGAATGCATTTCCATCCACATGACCGTCAGAAAGTTGGAGAATGACAACAGATGGCAGTTAGCAGCTAGTAGCCCATGTGTGGTCAACATAATATTTTCCTGCATCTGGATCTCATCAGACACTCCTTTGACTCATCTCTATCCAACAGACCCTTAAAGCAATTGTGAAAAGCCTGTTTTTCCCATAAATGAAGATCTGCAAAAGTCCCAGTTCCTGGAAGTTCCTGGAAGCCCCAGGCCTCACATCCAATCTCATGAAAGGCACTGTAAACACATGCTAGGTGTGAAGGCAGTGTTAACTGGATACCTTACACTAACATATTTCTACACAGGCTCACAATTCCAATAAGCATTTTCTGAAAGAAATGACAAACATGAATCCTGCATGTTCTTCATTGCTTTTTCCTCAAAACAGAAGTTGGTCTCAAACTATGAATTGTTTTATTGAAATCAAAGTTAGAGGTCAAAACTATTTTCAGAAAACTTGTTATCCAAGAAAATGATGCCACTGAAATAATGACAATGTAATTACAAATTCAATTATATTAAGTAGTGCTCTGTTATTTCTTCTTTAAAGAAAGAATTATTAGCAGCAGTCAGTTACTGAGCTTCTGAATATAGATGATTCTTTTCAGACATCGAAAAATAAGCAAGAGGTGGCCTCCACATTGAAGCCTCCAATCAGTTGAATAGGCTCATATGATTCAACCATGAAGATACATCTTCCATGGAACTAGTTATTTATTTATTTATTTTCTTCTAGCTGCTGTTATTTAATGCTTTTACCTAATTAATAAATTTTTGTGTACTTGACTTGCTTAACATTTTCACACACATGTAGCCTGAAGGAATGCAGGGAGAGGTAGAGAGGCTAGTAGCAAACACTGCAGAATAGACAGATCAGGTAACATGGGGAATAACAAGAAGACTGTTAAAACAATGCTGAAACAGTGTTCTGATAAAGATGATGACTGTGTCAAACCAAAACTGAAGACATGACATACAGGGTAGCCCAATGCCTTCAGGAAAAAAAAAAAAACGCCATGAAATATGAGGATAAACCAGCTAATGTGGCATACGAGAGCTGGGGAAAATTGGTTTTCGATCTCTACATTTTGCTGTTCAAAAATCTTTTCTTTTGAGATAGTCCAGCTGGACACTGCTGGCATTTTATTTAGGAACTCGGGTTATTTCTGTGCGTTTGTTTACCTCTTGATCAACCAAAGACATTTAGAATAAAAAGGCAAGTCAGGAAGGTACAAATAAAAATAGCTAATGTGGACTTGAGAAGCTGTACCTTGTGGAAGGTGCTGTTAAATTCTGAGCTTGAAATACTGTTGTTGCTTTCATTTGTTTTGTTTTTATTTGAATTGCTTTTCAGGGTGAAACATTACTGACATTGAAAGCAATGAGTCTGCACAATCTAGATACATCACCTAGAAGAAATGTTGTGAAATATTTAAGAGAGATGGAAGACTAAAATGACTAGAGAATTCAGAATATTATAGAAATTGTCTACTCTAGGATATGAAATATTGTCTTTCCAAGACAGTTGAGAAAGAGGTTATCAAAACCTTTTCTCACACACATTCACATATCATCAGTGTCAGGTATAAGAATGCACTATCTTGCTGAAAACAAAAAGGTCACGTAAAAATGCGTCAAAAAATTCAGTCAACAAACAAAAAACATTTTTAAACCCAGCAGTTCATCTAAAGCATCAGACAACAGGAAAAGATTCTTATAGACTATATGGAAACTTTGCCTAAAAAGAGGATATTGACAATTGATATGCCTCATAACAAACTTCATAAGATAGGCAAAATAAACCAAACAATGACATTGAATCAAAATGCCTGTACATGCCTACCAATATAGATTTTAGAACACATATTATTTCTTACATTATGAATCTAAGTTCCAGCATTTAAAAATATGAATATAAAAATGCTGTCTCTATCTTGAAGACATCGGTGAAAAGTGATAAACAGAACAGAGACCTGAGAAGTGATTTTAAGTGTCATTGCAAATTATGAGAGACTGATGCTGATGTCATTTTAAGTACTTTTTTATATAAGATAGCAGCTAAACATATAATAATGTAATAGTGGTATGAAAGAATCAGTTTCAAATGTGTGTATCTGTTCTTCTGAGCATAAATATTAAGGTGAATATCAGTAGAACAACTTTTAAGAAATTTTAAGTTGTTATTAGGTCTAGACCACGGGTATCCAGCCTTTTGGCTTGCCTGGGCCATATTGAGTGAAGAGGAATTGTCTTGGACTGCATATAAAATATACATAGGTTTCTCTGAAAGTAAGGACTCTCATTTATTTCCATGGAAACTACAACAGATACAAAGAGCACAATCACAGTATTTGATAGTGCAAATTCTCAGCTACAAAATGCTATTTTTCAACGTAGTCATTTTCAACAGCAATAAACAAGAGCCTGCATTCCACGCTCGTAAAAATCTGCACCAGCAGAGGTGACCCATTGTTTCACAGCTGCTATGACGGTGTCATTGCTGAAACGCACCACCCACCACTTTGTTTATATGCACTGTTTGGTCTCCATAAATGCTCAGCAAATATCAACAAATGTCAATGGGTGCAATTTAATTCCACACCTTTGCTTCAGATGCATTTCCATGTCAGACACCATTTTGTTAGACTGCCCCTCTGCTGCCATCTATCACACAACAACAAAATGTAATGGAATATTGGCAGGAAGGTTCAACCCCTACTGCCATCCCACCAACATCCACCTCTGACATCATAGGCCAACATAATAAAATAGGAGGCATTACTTTCAGGGCAGCCCTTGTATATGTTAATGTATGTAAGTAACAAAACTTCTTTTAATTTTCTTTTTTATTAAAACATTAAAAAAAGATGGCAACAAAAACAAAAAACTAGTGGGATATGATACATAATAACTGTCTATCAAATTCCAAGGAGAAGAATGGCCCTAGAGCTAACAGTTTCTTGAGTCAGACAGTATATCCCATCCTGAATGCACGAGTCCTTGCTGCAAATAATCATCAAATGAAATCTACACAAGTGTTACAATACTATTTCCACATAAGGGAGCTTTTACCATTTCTCAAAGATTTACAGTCTCAACAAAAGATTTTCCCATGAAGGAACATCAAAGACTGTTTATTCTTCAGAACTGATCCTCTACTGAAACTAATGGTAAGGCTGACATTCTAGTTCCTTTGAAGCTGATGGGAATTTTACAGCTGATTTCAGTGGCCAAATTTTACGTAGGCAGCATTTGAATGAAAGGTGTTTTCAGATTATAAGTCCATTAAAGCCAGCTAGGTAATTTCCAGATACACGGCTACATATTTGGCTAGATACTTGGAACTAGTCCTGTAAAGAAAGTGTTGTATCTTACGTTTTTGATCCTTCTTAAAAGAAAACATGACAAATCAGTACTGAGTTATTGTTTATATGTCCAGTATGTTTTCAATATATAATCGTCAATTTCAAACACACTCTGTTCGTGAACGTATCAGAAGACTTGAATTTCCTTCACACAAAAAATGCTTGATAAAGCAATGACAGAAAGTTAAATGCATTCCCCCTCCTTCCTCAGTCTTCCCTGAAAGGTTTCAATAAAACACAGAACACCTATTAACGTAGCTCATTGATTCTTATTCATTTCTACTTTCAGTTACTTTCAGCTTGCCTGTTGAGGATAGTAGGACCTGATGTGCACATGTGATGGGAAATGTCTCACAGCAACTAATCTATACAGGATTAGTTTGGCTTTCTCAGACACTCACAGTGATATCTGGTACCATAAAAGGTTCAGACTGATGAAGTAAACAATGTTCAGTCTGACTTTTGAGAAAAGTTTGGTCAGTTTCTTTCATACCAGAGCAAGTACCCTTGTTCCTGCTAATTTTTCCACAAAGTTTGACTCCTACTGCCCTCACTGTTCATTTAAGGCTGAGTGCATTGACCCCTGGTGAATATCTGAAGAATAAGGGCTTGAGATGCTCCTTTCCCAGGCAACCTCTTTGCCTCATCTGTCTAATTCCTTTGCAAGCATGATCCCCTAGCCTCAGCTGGTCAGGAATTACATGCATATCCTTACTTGCAGGTGTTAGCTGTCTTTAGTAGAGAGACAGTAGATGATCATCTGATCTCAGCAAGTCCCTTTCACTTACTTAAAGCAGAGAACCTGCAGGTTTCCCAAAACAGAGAGCAGGATACTACTCCAACAACATTTCACTAAGTGCTAGCTGTTTGAGGTATTTCCCTAAATATGTACACACAAGGATGTGACCACTTTTGCACTGATCACTAGGTAGATTTTGTGTTCGGTACCTTTCACTGCTTTCTGAGGGAAGGCAGAAAAAAGAGGAAACCCAGAGGAATTCATAGAATCATAGAATTCTTTGAGTTGGAAGGGACCTTTAAAGGTCCAACTCCCCTGCAAGGAACAGGGACATCTACAGCTAGATCAGGTTGCTCAGAGTCCCATCCAGCCTGACCTTGCATGACTCCACAGACGAGGCATCTACCACCTCTCTGGGCAACCTGTTCCAGTGCTTCACCACCCTCATTGTAACACATTTTTTTCTTATGTCCAATCTAAATCTCTCTTCTTTTAGTTTGAAACCTTTTCCTCCAGCCCCCCTTTAGATACTGAAAGGCCACTCTCAGGTCTCCTGTGGAGCCTTCTTTTCTCCAGGCTGAGCAGTCCCAGCTCTCTCACCCTGTCCTTGTAGAAGAGGTCTTCCATCCCTCGGATCACTTTTGTGGCTCTCCTCAGGACGCACTCCAACAGGTCCTCTGCTGAGGACTCGACATCTGGATGCAGCACGCCAGGTGAGGTCTCACCACCACAGAGCAGAGGGGCAGGATCCCCTCCCTCGCCCTGCTGCACACGCTGCTTTTGGTGCAGCCCAGGATTCAGTTGGCTTTCTGGCCTGTGAGGGCACACTGCTGGCTCACGTCTAGCTTGCCATCCATCAGTACCCTCGACTGCTTTTCAGCAGGGCTGTGCTCTATCCTTTCATCCCCCAGTTTGTATTGACAGCCGGGGTTGCCACAGTCCAGGTGCAAGACCTAGGTTTTCGATTTGTTGAACCTCGTGAGATTCTCCTGGGCCCACTACTTGAGCCTGTCTAGGTCCCACTGAATGACATTCTATCCCTCAGGTGTGTTGATCACATCACACAGCTTGGTTTCATCCACAAACTTGCTGAGGGTTCACTCAATCTCACTGCCGATGTCACTGATGAAGATACTAAAGAGCATTGGTCCAAGCAGTGGTGCCGCTCATCACTGACCTCCATCCAGACATCAAGACATTGACCACTACTCTCTGGGCATGATCTTGCAACCAGTTCCTCATCCATCAAGCGGTCCACCCATCAAATCCATATCTTTCCAATTCGGAGTGAAGGATGTTGTAGGGGACCCTGCAGATACACACATGATTTGTAACTCTTTCCTTGCTCACAAAAGCACAGGACACCAATTTTTTTATTTTTTAGCCCTAATTTTTATTTCCATTTTCTGTACATCTGTAGATCATAACAAATATTAGAAGAAATGTTTTGCCACTTTTCAGAAAATAAAGCTCTTCTGCTACTCTTAAGATACTTGAAGCAAATATTAAAGGAAGTTAAGGAGAAGAAACAATTGAGAACAAATTTGCAGAAAAATTGTCATTAAACAAATCAATTGTCACCTTTCTACTGACTAATGCATATGTAACATAATGCACTGTTGAAATCTGTTTGCAGCTACTAATTTGAAGTACACTTAGAAAATGCTCAGACAATGTGCAGGAGTACACAGTTGGAAAAACATGTCAGCTTTTTTAAGACAAAGATTTTTAGTTATATAAACATTGTGTGCATTCCTGATGTGCAATTGGATCGAGTTGAAACACTGAATCCTCTTCATCAATTCTCTGTTTCATATTATCTCTGTTTAAATAATGTCATACCTATTCATATATGTGTGTTGCAGGTTTGGCTAACTATATATTTCTATAGAGAGAGATTATTTAAAAATATATATATTACATATAAATCTTTCAGTTCTTGTGGACCTCCGTAACAGGACTTCCTGCAACACCTCCAGAGTTTTCCAGGCAAGATCCTATATAAGAAATCTGCCAGAAATGAGCCAAGAGACTTGTGCCAATATGCAGAGTATGAGTCAGATTTCTATGAGCTGCTGAGTACTCACTGCCAAAAATGGTGTGCCCTTGTGCTGGAGAAGATGTGGAGTAATTCCATTGATTTAATTGTACTTCTACAGATTCACCATAGAGCTGACCTCATGTCTGTGGACACAGCACAGAAATGCAACATCAGACTTCCTGTGGTAAAGATTGTTCCATTCTCTCATACACTGCCAGTCAATTTCCTGTACTTTTTGAATAGTGTGCAGTACTCACTTTTGCACATGCAGCTTTTCTAATTAAGTGAGAGATTGTAGTTAAATGCAGTAAAACATACATTGCTTAAAATATGTGCCTGTTTATCTGGCTTAAGGGCAATTTTGCCAAAACTATTTGCCAAAGCATTATAACCTCACCTTCTTTCTTCTATTCCCTCTAAGATTCACAGATAAATTTTCTAGGATTTATTTGATTACACAAAGTTTTAGTTAAAATTTATGTTTCAGAGTTTCAGAAAAATATCCTACAAACTTCCGAATGTCATTAATAATAATGACGTAAAACATATTCGAAAATATGACACTCTTTCACCTTAGCTTCTCTATCATTACTACTCAAAACACAGAAGAATTTTTACTGAGTATCCCATACTAAAAGCGCTATTAAATAGCATACTAATGTGCACTAACATGATTTACCTCATCAAGTCCATCTTCCTACAGTGTTTCTTTAGCAGCACAGAGCATTAAGAGGATTCCAGGTCTGCCTTCAGTGTTCCATTATTACACAGATAGTTGAGTTGACCTCAAGATCCAAAGAACTTGGATTTTCAAATTTATTTTATCTTTGAATAACAAGCACAGTTCCAGAGAAGGATTTTCTTAGAGATTCCAGAGTTTATTCAATTTCTATTGCACACTGATTTCAATGAGTTAAGGGCTATTCTGTTCAGTGCCCCACAGAATTTTTGAAATTGCTCATCTGCATCTCTCACTGTTTAAATAACTTAGAGAGATTCAGTCAAATGTGGTTATCTCTGCAATGTCTAATAACATATGAAAACTTGTCTAAAGCTCTAGGTTGAAGATCACAACCTGAAGAATAAATCTGTGGGCACAATGAAACTTTCTACAGTAAGATTAGAGCTCTCCTGCAAGCTAGAGAACAAGTTTTCCTAAGGTCTTTTATAAAAGCAGGTCATTAAATGCTCCAGAAAGCAAGGCCTTTTCAATCATTTAGCATTTAAATATATATTTCTGTATATAATTGGAAAAACAGAGGAGAATGCACATTGCACAGTATGATTATTATCCCTGGAAGAAAGATGAGATAACTCTTATTTAACACTAAGAATTTTTCTGATATCCTGCCAATGCTATTAGCACTTTGATCATTTTCTCTGAGTAAAATTAAGCAAAAAAAAAGGAAATGTTGTGAGAAACTGTATTAACATTAATGGCTTCTACATCTAAGAATTTCTGGAAATTTTTAAAAATTTAAAGCAGAACCAGGTTAGTCCACACGTATTTTGAAAACTTCCATAAATGGAAAAAATTCTCTACATCAAACTCTCACCTCTTCAGCTTAATTTCTACTTTCTATACACATATTTCTATGCTATTTTTGTATACACCAAAAGAAAAAATATCATTATGACTAACTTAACAAGTGTTAAATTGTTTTCTTGAACCACAAAGTATGAGTGCCAGATTACCTAGGTGTATATGCAGAGCTACTGATCCTTTGTTGTGATGTCACTTCTTGAACTGGACTGAAAAGTGAGATACTTTCTCAGACTATTCTCTGCTTACCAGCAGGCAGTCACCTTGGGCTGATGTGGTGACCCCGATTTGAGGCCTCCCGTGCTATAGCTAGACTGTTACCTGAATGCGTGTTAGGTAGTTGACAGCAAGCTTAAGTGCATTTACGCTACGCTGCAGTCAACACCTCCAAATCAATAGGCCTTATCCTGCAGTTGTAAGTGCAGCCGATCATTCTGTTACACTTTCAGGTTTCATCATATTTGATGTTATAAGGTTCTGAGTTCAGTCAGTCGAGATTTGTCAGCATTTTCAGCAAACTACTAAACAAAAAGTAAACTACAATTTATTGAAAAAGTGAAAAGACTTTTATGAAAGAGGACTCCTTTTTGAACTGACAAAAAAGGGTTCAAAATTGGTTAAAAGGCATCATTTCAGCTCTCCTCAAAGCAAACAAAAATCTCCTGGAAGGTTTGTGCTGGGAAAGAGAAGTACAGATAGACGGGTGGACGGAAAGTCGGATGGACAGATGGAAGAACAGAAGGAAGGAAGGAAGGGGAAAACTACCCAGAAATGGGTAAATCCCTTACTGCAGTTAAGACAAGGTTTGGTTGCAATGGAAATAAGTTAATTAAAACCAAACAGGACTCAGTGAAGAAGAGAAAAAGCCTTGTAGTCTACAATAGGAATGGAGAAAAGAGAAAATTCATTCAAAAAGGCTATTCATCAAAGCCCCAGCCTCATTTCCAACCCCAAGGAACATCACTGAGGAATCACTGCTTCCCAGATCCAAGCATTTGTTAGTTGTATGATTTTCTTTCTCAATCAGCAAATGTCACAAATTAATGTTTATTAAGCGTGCAAGTTACTCTTTTCTGATGCAGACTTTTAGTCTTTTCTTAACTTTTCAAAAGTAAAGTATTTGGCACTAATCCCAACACTATGACATTACCAACCTTCACTCCTGCTGCTACCGGGGGTTGGGCTAGCTCCGTGAAAATTAGCTTATGCACATTCACACTATGTTGCAGTCACTTCATATTGGAAGAAAGAAGTCAGTACTGCATTACGTGTTCTGAAGATCTATTTTGAAACACTATAGTCCAATTTCCAAAAAGCCAGGCACTCCCAATACAGCAAAACTTGAACACACAGAACAGACGTATAATAGAAGGTGAACGTTATTCATACCCTTTCTTCATTAACATAAAGATCTGCAAGATAGCCTAGGAACTTTTGGATGACGTTGTTCAAACTGCTGAACCACTACAATACTTGTGTATTAAGCATGAAAATTAATTCTCAACCTTGCTAAAATGAAGCAAAAGCATTGCATATTTGTTTTAAAACTTGGGCTTAAGTCAAAAAGATGCAACATTGCATGTGGCACGCGGAGTGTTATATAGTCTCCATCTTAATGTTAGTAATGCTTCTATTAATAAAGCTGTGAAGATGTTTCTGTTTCAACATTTGGCCAAGAAAGACCAGAAGACCAATCTAGCTTTAAAGCCATTTCCAGCTGGATCTATAATTGAGACAATATTACCTTATGGTAGATGTGAGATGATAAAGACTGTAGCATTAATTCAGTGCTGGATCTTGTAATTATTTTCCTCTAAAGCTCTAAAGGAAATTCATTATTTTGTATAGCTTCAACATACTTCAGTGGTGAACCCACAGTGCAATTATTTTATGGATTGTTGCCATGGGATATATCGTCTATGGATTCTCAGCAAACAAGTCTATTTTCCATTGTATGTTATTCTTTAGGCCCTCATGATTAAAATACAAAGCAAAAATCCATCCTGAGGAAGGAAAGAAAACAGGGAATTAAGGAAAAGAAATTATCCAAAGAATAGCTATAATACAATCTTTTTTTTTTTCAAAATAGAGAAAGTAGTTTTAGAGAACTACATAGAATGAAATACATTCTATAACACAAAGTCTAGACTCTACTGAAAATAATAAAAGTAGTAAACATCTGTTCGTACTATAAGATATCCACTTAATTTCAGTTTTATAAGACAATATATTTTGCAAATTTAAATTTTCAATGGGACTGATGGGACTCACTGAGTAAATTTATCATTTCTATTTGTGTCACTTCAGCAATTTCAACACCTGAAATTTGTTTACCCATATAATGAAATTGTGAGGGATATTTCATGTCCTAAAATATTTTTAAACTGACAGGTTTATAACTTAAACAAATCACTATAAGGCTCAAAAATATCAATGTCACTGTATTTTTCTTTTCCTTTTTTCCCTTTAATAACAAAACAGCTTGACCAGTAAGAATAACAGAATACGTGGCTTCTGAAATATGGAAGACAAAGAAGATGCATAAGGTTTTTGATTTCTTATTATCTCAGTACCAAACATATAAGTGCTAATAAGGATGACCACAAAATAGGTCTAGAGAATTGACAGAAAATATGCAATTTCCCAGACTATATATAGTAAATTTTATATTCCCATATCCTCTAGGGTTTTGTCAGAACAATTGCTACATGTGTGCATTCACACTGAATATGAGAAACAAATGACATTTGCAATAAATCTTTTGTTTACCTTTTACAATTTAACAGCTGAGGTCTAATACTTACAGAAAGATGGATCAAATCTTTACTGAATTACTTTGTAAGGCAGAGGGCATCTGTGCTGTCTGAGGTGCTTGTAACTCACAAAATATTCCTTTTTTTTCAATGCAATCACATTATTTTCCTTTCTTATTGCTCAATTTTTTTTATTTCTCTATTATAAGAGTAATAAAAGTTTGAGCTATTAGTCTGAATCAAAGCCAAATATTATCACATTCCATATGAAATATAAAATAAAGATGGGATTTGAGTATCTATTTTACCAAGGCTTCAGTTGCACAAGGGTAAGACAACAGTAGCGCTATTTTTTTCCATTTTAAATCTAGCAGTAAAGTGTGATTTTTTTTTTCTATATTGCTGCTCTACAATTTAATTCAAGCGATTTAGCCTCTCTGGCTAAATTCCACAAATCCACAGGAAAGTGTTTTGTCATTGGTAATCACTGTAATCCACTGGAAGGACTATGGCACAGCTAATGGAGGACAACCTGCAACCGGCATGCAACTGCCCTGTCCCAGCAAGTCTTACAATAGCAAATTCTCAGACTTCCCTGCAGCTTCTGTTCATGTGCTTCTGTATCACTTCTGTACCTTGTACAATTCATGTGCAAGCAGAATAGAGTTTGGATTACTTTGGTGTAAGAGGTGCTGAAGGAAAATAAGACATGCAGATGTACAGCAAGGCTTCAGAGAAGAATGCAATCGCAACAGAGAAATTGAAGAATCTTAGCTGGTCATTATTCAGGTTAGCATACTTAGCTCTTTCTGATCAATAATATAGACATATTAACAATTATTTTATAAAGTGATTTATGAGACAGTTCTCCACTATTTGCTCACATATACTGTTCACGTTCAGTTGTACTATCAGTAAAGTAGGGTATTGTGAAAATACAGCAAGCCTTGTGTACACCCTGGAGTTTTTTACTTGTGGGAATATTTCAGCCTGGATATGCTTGCATTCACTGCTCTCCAGAATCTTTCTGCAATTGAAATATGGTTAAGGTCTTGAATGCTTAACTGAATCTTACTTTGTTCATGTTATGAGAATGACAAAAGAATTATTTGAACCTTTTGCCGTCCAGTTCTTCATTTGAAGATGGATACTAGGTAGGATGAAGGAAACAGAAAGGATACCTCCTGCCTCAATGATCTGCAGCTTCAAATGACTAAGTCATAATACTTGATGGCATAATTCATTAGAAAGAGTGAAAAAATACATAAGTTGTTGCTTGGCATGGTCCTTTGTTTCTCCACCTAACTAGTTGCTAAATATTAATTTGGTAACAGCTGAGGTTGCACCTCAGCCCAAACATTTAGACTTATCTATTTTTTATTTAAGGTGGCCATAGCAAGTATGTTACAATACATATTACTGAGCACCATATTCCAATGCTTTGGTGATATGTCTGGTTAATCCAATGAGTTCCAATTACTTACAAACATAGATATATACCTCCTTAAAGAGACAAACTGCGCTGTTAATTAAGGGAATCCTTCACTACTTTTCATAGAAAAAAAGGGAGTAAGAAAGTCACCTTGTCCTCAGACAGCATCCTGTCTAGTATCAGCTCCAGGGTAGGATCTGTAATAATTAAATTTTTATCCTCTATCCAGGCAGTAAATATCTCTCTGGAAGTGTATGCAACATCAATGCCCATAGTCTGTAGCACTTTTTTCTGGTGATGACAAAAACCACTGGGAGAGAGATAAGATTTTACAAACAAATGGACACTACTTTATGCTTTACATATTCTCAAGGAGAAATTTCACAGCCAGCACTGCCAAAACATGTGCCTTCCAGTCCTTGTTTTATAATAGTTCCCCGCAATGCTTGTTGACCTCTTAAGCACTACTCACTTCTGTTTTCACCAGCTTAAAAAGTAGCACCAAGCTTTTTGGAAGTCTGGATACCTACATACTCCATCACACATGCCTTCTATTTGAAACATTGCTTTTCAACTTTTTTTTTCTTTATCCTCTTCTATCAAAGGAAGGCTAAATTTTAGTTTGTCAATCCTCTTCACTGGTCTCATTCATAAAAAATATTTTTTTCTTTCCACATCTTCAGGTCATGATTGTGAAAAGTTATGTTTAAGTCAGAGTGTCAGTTCACCTTCAGAGGGGAGCCCTACATTGGGCCACTGCAATCCATAGCGCCACACTTCAGCTTTGCTCCATGGTGGTCACCCAACCCTGCCTCATCTAGCTGCCTTCCTCCCTCTTTGGGCCCTATTGATGCTCTTTTGTCACAGCTTCTGCTGGCAGGATGACAATGTTCCCATGTGGAGTTGGTCCTGCCACTCTGTGAAACTCCCTCAGGATGGGTCCCCCATAGGCTGCAGTCCCTCAGGGCAGCCTCCTTCCAGTGTTGGGTCTCCAGCCGTGTCCCCCTCACTGTTCCCTCCCTGCTTCTCCCCAGTTGTCCTTCCCCTGTGGCTGCTGTTTATCCCCAGCAGTGCGTGCCTTTTCCTGTGCAGGTCTGAGGTCACTTGTGGCCTGCTCATACACAGTCACCAGGTTCCTTGGGTGCGGGTCTTGGGCAGCTGCAGGACTCACAAAAATGTATATGTTTAAAGGGACTGACTTGGAGAAATTAAACCCAGCCTCCTAGATCAGCTCGTCTTTTTCATGAGGACAATGTTTTTCTGAACTTCTACTGTTTTCCTCCTGCAATACTGGATATAAAAAACACATTAAAAAAAAACACCAAAATTGCTTTCAGCCTTACAGCTTTTGGCTGTTACATGAGAAAGTAAAATCACCCTGCTGCTTAGACAGCAAGCAGTACCTGAAGAGCCCTTCTGCTTCAGTAGCTCAGAGGGCTTTGAAGGGTCAACAGACTTTTTTCATGCCTTGCTTCAAAAATCTTCCTCCAGAAGACAACATAACCTAGAGGCTTCTCCTGCCAGGAGGCAGCAGAAAAGACTGTGAAGCATTGGTAGCAGCAGGGATCACATCAAGCCTATGGAAATAAAGGAGGCCATGTGTGCCCAGCCCACTATCAGCCACATGCACCAGTTAGCCAAGCAGCAGTCCACAGATCCCATACAGAGAAAGGCTCCTGCTTTCTCTCCTCTGCACAGAGCAGCGGTCATCCTTAGCCCAGTGAAAAGCATCCCATTGCACTTTGGTGTTTAAATCATCTCTGCCATTATTAGTCTTGCCAGGAGGGTAGGAATAAATCCATTGAGTTTTCAGTGAAAGTATTAATTTACTTTGAATATGTTTCCTGTTCTTATAGATGGATGTGTTTATGTTTGAAAGTAATTTGTCTTATTTTGTCTTTAGGATATTTTTTTACAAAAATATATTATCAGGGCAAATATCCTGAAAGGATGTATCCTGCAAGGGATATTTGCAGTCTTTTGATACAGCAGTAAGTCAGAATGACAGCTTGTGCCAGCTACTGGAATGAAGAAGCTGAGCTGCTTAGGAAGAAATCCATGTATCACTAGACAGTGCTACTGGCAACGGAATGTGAGAAGATATTAGAATTTATTTCTTCATCTTTACTGCCCCAAGAAGCTTTCCAACATAGCAGAAATGTATATTACATGACAGAGTCCCACTGCTTCCCCAACTAGTGCAGAACGGATCTATTTCTGAAACCATGCATCTCTAAATACTGAAAGGGCAAAGACCTTGATTAATTCCCCAGATTTTTTAGCATATTGGCACTGGTCTTCCCAAACGATGAGAAAGCGAGGAGTCCTTTACAATTGAATAGAATCACAGAATCACAGAATGATTTGGGTTGGAATGGACCTTTAAGATCATCCAGTTCCAACACCCTGTGAGGGCAGGGTTGCAAATCACTAAACTGAGCCGCCCAAAGCCCCATCTAACCTGGCTTTGAACATCTCAAGGGATGGAACATCCACAACTTCTCTGGGAATCATGCTCCAGGGCCTCACCACCTCCTAAGTAAAGAATTTCTTCATAAATTATGACCCAGAGTGCTGTAGAATCAAGTATCATAGAATCATAGAATCATAGAATGGTTCAGGTTGGAAGGGACCTTAGAGATCATCTTATTCCAATCCCCCTGCCATGGGAAAGGACATCTCCCACTAGACCAGGTTGCCCAAAGCCC
>WBMW01000255.1:27735-86414 GCA_013396635.1 Penelope pileata
TGGATGAATCTCATCAGGCCCCATGGACTTGTATACCTTCAGGTTCTTCAGATGGTCTTGAACGTGATCTTCACTTACAGTGGGCGGATCTTCCTTCTCCCACTTCTTACCTTCTCCTTCTGCAATTTGGGTGGTGTGACTAGAGCCTTTGCCAGTGAAGACTGAGGCAAAGAAGTCAAAGAAGGCACCTCAGCCTTCTCCACATCCCACGTGACCAGGTCTCCAGTTTCCGTTCGGAGAGGGCCCACATCTTCCCTAGTCTTCCTTTTATCATTGATATACCTGTAGAAATGCTTCCCATGTTCTCTGAGTGGAAATGCTCCCCAATCTAGTCTGTTCTTTTCCTTCAAAGCTGTTGTCAATAAGTATATACATAAGTGGGAAATAGGATACCAAAAAAGAAAAGATTTTACAGGACAA
Source organism: Penelope pileata (assembly GCA_013396635.1). Lineage (NCBI taxonomy): Eukaryota > Metazoa > Chordata > Aves > Galliformes > Cracidae > Penelope > Penelope pileata. The sequence continues at coordinate 28,156 of WBMW01000255.1, forward strand.
ACAAACAAGGCTGTTTTGGGAAAACATGAACAAACAAGTCAAATTTAAAAAAAAAGAAGAAGAAGAAGAAGAAGAGAAAAGAAAAAAAGAAAAAAGAAAAAGAAGAGATGTTTTACTCAGTGGTAAAACGTTGTAGGCTTTTAGTCCTTTTTTTTCTATAATAGAGAGAAAAGTGAAAAGTGAACATCCATGGATGTTACTTAATACCAAAGATCAGTAATTTTACTCATGTCTTTCCATCTTTCTGAGGGTGCAAGTGAAGAACGCTCTCAAGGATTACTGGTGAGCTGCAGTCTGATGTAGCTAGCTGGCGGGGCTCCAAGAGCTCTGCCATGGAAGACAGTCCCAGTATTGACCTTTGCAATCTGAGTAACTCCCAACATCCCTGAATTATTGTTGTTACAATTGATCTTGCAGCTCCTCATCATTCTTCCCAGTTCCTATTTTTAATGCTTATTTCATGAAGCAGAAGTCCCTGCAAGAGCTAAGCCATTTTTTTTCATGTGCAGTTGTTTTTTGTGAGGTTTTTTTGTTTGTTTTTGTTTTTTGAAAATGTATTGGTGTGGCGTGCCATGTTTTATGTAAGTAACATTTCAAATACCCATCTGCTTCACCCAAAATAATTCCTTTTCAAAAAGAAAGTTGGAGCAGCCAAAGTGAATCATATTAACAGACATCCCTCCCAGTCTCCCAAGAGAGGTGAAAACTGGATGCTGAGAAATTCAGTCCAGGAAAAGCCTAGTCATCGTCTGAAACCACAGGTATCCTGAGAACAATTATTTAGAGCTGTTGATAGATGAATGCATTTCAGTGTATCTGAAAAAAAAGTACTACTACTTTTCCATAAAGAATGTTCCTAAGGTTTTATTTTCTTTGCACATTGCTGTTGAAAATACAGATATATATATACTGAGATTATTTTTGCCACAAGTTTTGTTCTTTGATCAAGAGAAAAGGACCCTGGGCTATACATACTACAAGGTTTAGCTTTTACTGAATTGCCAGAAACATTTGTAGAGCCTTATGAAGTAAACAGAAATGGTTTGGGAAAGATGACAGAAATAAGCATACAATTACTTTAGGAAAAATGTCTTCAAGTTACATCTGTATAACCATGGCACTTAACTCAGCCCTTTAAATTAATTTTATTTCAGGAATCTTAAACAACCCTTAAGGTTTAAATGACACTCTTTACTCTTAATGTTGTTTTCTTGCCTGCAGGCTATAATCATGAATCCTCCTGATAGTACATCTCTTCATTAGCAGCAGAATATCCTCGGCTATTCTGCATAACAGTGTGGAGCATAATGCAGAATATGATGTGTTTTGCTGAGACTGGATGCGCTCATATATCACGTGGAGTGGTGGAAATGAGTTCTCAACCGGAATATCTGGGTATTTATTGTATTAATGGAAAGAAATATGTCTTGCCTTATCAGCAATGCTATTTATCTTGAGTGTCATTTCAGAGATAGCAGCACTCTTTTCATTGTGTAATAGAGAGTCCTGTCTAGCTTCTTGATCTTCCATTCTTACTCAGCTTTCAGGTAGTTTTCCTTAAGGGGTTTACTGGGAAAGAGCAAAGCCTCAGGATCCAGCTCCAATTTCACTTTACATCCATGCACTGCAGTCTGACAGTCAAATAGTTTGAATTATCAGAACTTGCATGTTTATGTTTTCTGTTTACATAAAAAGATGCCTATAATTTCAAAAAAAAAAGTATCAACCAGATTTTATTAAAATATGAACATTTAGAGTTGTAAAGGAGTTCTCTCTCTAAAGAAAAGCTGCAGGGTGATCCTTCTGCTTACTGTGCACAGAGACCACATATAGGCAAACAGGAGGAGATCATTTCCAAACAGGTAGAAAATGTTACGACTGTGTGTAAAACTTTAAGGAACGAAACAATTTGAGAAGTTAAATAAGATTTGCTATTTCATCTTAGGCAGAAGCACAATCTTTCCTTTGTTTTCCAGAATACATAATAGTGTTCCTGTATTAGTAGATGCATTTATGGGATGCGGTAATAGTACCTAAGGGAGATGAATGGTAGTTTATATTCTGTTAGAAAGTCTGGTGAAGGATGCTCTATTTTACTTTAGGAAAAGTTGAAAGTCAAATAATGAAAGGATCAAACTGAGAATAAAATTGAAAAGATAGTTGTTCTACAATTCTAACAGGATTTATAAAGATTTCCTTCATTTTCAGATAGCTCCACCTAAAATTTGATGCTAAAACTATAGGCATCTTAGAATCATAGAGTCATAGAATGGTTCAGGTTGGAAGGGACCTTAGAGATCATCTTGTTCTAATCCCCCTGCCATGGGCAAGGACACCTCCCACTAGACCAGGTTGCCCAAAGACATCTTGCTTTCTAAATGACCTCATGAGGGCCTTTCCAACTTGAATTATCCAATAATTCTATGATTCTCTTCATCTGAGTAACAGAAGATCCTTAAAACATTGTCATTTCTGAATGGTTGTAGCTTTTAAACAGTGCAGAGATATGTAACTTGATCAGTGCTTGGTAATTGCCAATACAATCTTACCACTTGTTATCTGTCCTACTACGCTCAATAAAATATGTTCATAGAAAGATACATTAATAAAAAAAAAAGCCCAAATCAATATGAAAATATAATAATTAACACATGAAATAGATGTTATTGCTGTTACTACTTTACATTTGGAATCAGTATGTACAGTAGATCTTGTGTTTTAAGCTTTGTAGTATCTTCATTAATAATTACATATTAAAATGTTTTACAAAATTATTCTCTGTTTTATGTTCCTACTGGAATATTTCCATAGCACTGATGTAGTGGGTTTTTTTGTCTCTTTGCAGAAATATTAATTACAGCAAAAGTACAAAAATAAAATTAAAAAGGAAATGTGTGATGAATGAAGATGAAAAGGGAAAATATCTGTAAAATTCTGATGTTCACTTAAAATTCTGAAATAAAATTTAAAGCTAAAATTAAAACTTGTAAATAATTTTTATACAATAGAAATTCTTAAATCCAAAGAGTAAAATCCTAGAGCAGCAATTATTATTATAGCACTTCTAAAAGTGAACACTATTATTTTTCTTTTAAACTGCTGTTCTTCATTATCACATTCTTCTTCCATCTGGGTAGGTGGAATATTTTACTGATGTTGTCTAGACATCCTTAGGATTGCCAATGTAAAATTAATGTAGATAATTCGTGAATGTAGACAGTTTTCCTGGAATATCCTTACTGGGTGAATGTCATTTTCTGGTGAGAGCATCATTATGAGGATTCCTCTCAGGACACCTTTGTTTCTGCCTGAGGAGTTGGGTGCTTTATTTTCAGGTTTTGAATGACAGATTCTTATGTATGTAGATCTGTTAGTTTGTGCTTGTATGGCTATATGTAATTGCACATTATAATTTATAGGTTGATGGGTTGACCGAAAGATAAGAGAACCAAAGTTTGGTGAAGGACAGGGACTGCCATATTTGTGGTGAATAGGTACAAGCTAAGATTTGCATTTCATAGAGAACAGATGACAATGCTGTATGTGTAAAAATAGCATGGGATTTGCGAGTTTAATAAAACAATTTTTCTTGTGGTGATTCCCAGAGAGCACATCTCAGTGAGAGAAAGGAAGCCCATAATTTCAAGGAAGTGATGGTTGTTTATAGAGATTTAAGAACTCTTCTAGTCGTCAAAGCTTTTCTCAAACAGACTTACATATATGTTAAAATGAAGATTATGATATTTGTGTATCACTTAGTGACACTCACACTTCTGGGAGGGACTTTCACAAACTTTCTGAAATAAATATGTTGAGAAAATTCATTGTTAAATATATCAAACATATGGTATATCAAATATATCTTAGGAATGCAAGTATTTGTTCATTTTTCAATATTAGAGCACAGGAAAAATGATTAGCTTAGGAAGGTCAAGGTAGGTAGGTCTTATTAAAACAATAATAAAAATAAAGCTTCTCGTCTTCTTTGTAAAAGCTTATGAACCACCTTGACTTGAACTTAAAACCAGTTTCTACTCTCTCCTTCCATGACGGAAATCTGAACTCTTAACTTCCATTTCTAAAGACACCTTCCCCAATAACAGGTGAGATATGATCTGATGTAGTTCACCCTTCAATCCTCCTCTTAGACCTTTTTCACTGAGGTTAAAATGTTTAATAAAATGTTAAGTTTCACCCACAGGTGAAATTCATCCATTGCTATCCTTTTCCAGGACCACGTATGTGAACAGCAGATGAAATGCAGGAGAACCGCAACATTTGATCCTTTAAGCGCTGCAGATTTCAGCCATCTCTGGTCATAAAACTAGAGCTCTGGCTTTGTATAGTCATTATATGGGCAGTGGAACTTGTTAGTTCTGTCTTTGCACTGGACTGCAAAGCAGGCGAGGTGTCTGAGTCATTCCTCTGTGTGTTTATGGTCCTGAAGGACCATCATCTTGTTTCAGTGTGATGAAAATGGAAAGAATCCCATGTCCTTTCAGAACCAGTGTGCTGAGAAACAGTGAAGAAACATCAGTATTTCTCTGAAAGACTCAGCTCATGCATAGCAGGATTTATTAGCTTTGGCTCAGCTCTAGTCATCCTAATGTTATAGGAATTCTTGTGGAGCGACCAGGTAGTCATAGCATCCTGTTTCTCCGCACCCGTATTTCTTCTATTTTTCCATGGCTTTGGCTACTTTAATCTATCATTTTTCTGGATGCCTGTTATTATTAAGATACTTTCACTCCTCTGTGGAAGCAAGTACACTTTCATGGCAATTGGGAGATGTCCCATTCTCTGCAAACAAACAGGAAATGTGGATTTCCTATAGCTAAGGTAAGTGTATTCTAGGTATGATGTCAAAGGAGAGCATAGCTGCTACAAATTTACATACAACGTTCTTAGTCTATAAGAAATTTTGCAGCACATTTGACTGGAGTTAACAAATAGTTTCAAGATAACTGGAAATATTGTTTTAGAATGCACATCAGTTGCTAAAATTCATAATTAAAAGTTATGTCTAATTAAAAATTGCTTTTTTACTTTCAGTAGGATCACACTTCCATGTTCAACCCATTTATAAAATTGAACATAAAAATACATAGTTTACTTTCTCATGAGGTAGTGTTAGGATCTTAGTTAGGATTTTCTTATCTCTTGAGTGAATGTGTACATGATCATGCAGTGTAGCTAATGAGGTAAACATTCATCAAGTTTATGTAATATGTTTAAATATCAGTAATTTTTTCTCCTTATTGCATTATGATCTGCAGTTGGTTTACTCATATGGTCAGGTTCCATGGCGCATACTTGAATTTTATTTAATCTTCTTTGCACGCCTTCCAATTTTTATGATAACAACAAGTAAAGAGAAAAAGAAGCATGTTCATTCTAGGAGCAATATAACTGAGTTTTTGACGATACTACTTTAATGTTTGCAGCTAAAAATTGATAGCTGATGCAACATGGTGTTCCTATAAAATGCCTCATTTGTTTGAAGAAACATACAATTGCAGTAACGATTAGAGGGCAACTGAATGGCAAACTGGTTCATAAAATATGAAGCACCAAACACTGTAAGGATATACGAGGCAAGGTTTACCTGTGCTTGATGAAACAGGTGGTTAGAAACAAATAAAAAGGGAGAGGTAGGCAGATACACTGTATTCCCCTGTATTCCTATTCTATGTAATCCTTAGCAAAGATTTCTCTTTTTTCTGTGCAAAGAACTTTTTTATTTTTTTGAAACTGAAGCATATTGAAAGATTCAAAGCACACAATAGCCATTGCATTTCTGAGTCAGTGCTGGGGGCACATAAGTAAACAATAATTATGTAGGAGTGAAATCTAGATGGCTATATATTTCTATGCAGCTGTCAGAGATATTATCTGGGATAGCTGTATTATTTATTTTTTATAATGATCTACCCCCAGAGACTTATCATTCTTTGCAACAGGCATACTTTTCTAGCTTAGAGGTCATGACAATCTGCCAATCACCTCTAGTTTCAGGGCTTTAGCCTTTATGTATGTGAGGTGCTCTCATCTAGCTATACAATCTAAGACAGAGCTAGTAGTGAGTCAGAATTTGACGGATTTTATCATTAAAATTAAGAAATTAGGCAAAAGAAATAGTAAAAAAATCTATTTCCTCTCTAGGTTTATGAGAGGAAAATTGAGTGGCTTAAAACTTGATACTTGGATAGAACAATGAAAAAAAAGATGCACACTGGGAGTCTGGAAAGTAAACTGATGAGAGTACTCATTTAACAGGCAATATAGTTGTTTATTTGAACAAAGTGAAAGCCTTCTGCCTGCGTCAGCTAGAGACTGAGATACCGCCATGATGCCATAGCTGTGGAAATCTTTATTTCAGAAACAGGAGAAATAAAGAGTGTGTAACTATTGCAAGATGGGGCTTTAAACAATGGAAATATGTAGGAGCAGCATACAGATAGTAAAGAATATTCAGAGGGAGGGGAAAGGAGAGGAGAGGAAATTAAGACTTGCTGTTCTGGTTTCAGCCGGCAGGCCTGGAAACCCCACACAGCCGTTCGCTCATCCCCCCCCTCCTCCCAGCTGGGATGGGGGAGAGAGTGGAGAAATAAAGTAGAACTCGTGGGTTGAGATAAAAACTATTTTCTAACAGAAAGAGGAAAATAGAGTAAAATAACAGTAATGATAATTATATACAAAACAAGTGATTGTACAAAGCAATCGCTCACCGACCGCGACCGATGCTTAGCCAATCCCCAAGCAAACGGACCCTCCCCACTCACTTCCCTTTCTTATATTACATGATGTCATATGGTATGGAATATCCCTTTGGTCAGTTTGGTTCAGCTGCCCTGGTCCTGTCCCCTCCCAGTTCCTGGCTCCTTATGCCTTCTAACGGCTTCACTGAGGAACAAAATATGTCCTTGGCTGTGTTCAACACTGCCAGGTGTTATCAGTTTTGTTTCTCTTCTGAAAACAAAACATAACTTCATACCAGACACTGTGAGAGAAGTAACTTCTGTTAGAAACTAAGACACTTGCCTCATTCAGAAGCTTCTCCGTTGTTACTCAAGAAAATCACAGGGGAAAAAGAAAAAAAAAGAATTGTTGCTCATAGGATAAGAAAGAAGAAAATGAGTATTCTACAACAGTAGAACCTTAGAAGAGCTGACATTAGGAAACTTGTTAAATAAGATGGAAAAAGATGTGAATCAGTGAAAGAATCATGACATAAGGAAGGGCCTGACTAAAAGGTCAACACTCAGGGGTACTGGAAGAAAAAATATTAGACTGACAAGAAGTTATTAGTGATGTTTCTCAGGACCTGCTCTTCAGTTCTTAGATGATATTTTTATTAATGATCTTGGCAAAAGAATCAGGGAAGTGCCGGAGAAGCCTGATGGCACCAAAGTGCAGTGTAGGCATACATTTATTAGAATAATTTAGAGATACCCAAACTTTTAGGTACTTGTAAGCAAACATACTAATAGTTGAACCTAACGCACATTACTGGAAGAGAAAATTGCAGTAAGTAATTATCTGTTCTCTTGACATAGAAAAATATCATAAACTGTAGAAAATGGTACAGAATTTATCTGGAGAATTTTAGTTTAGACTTAAGGTCAAGTTTGCGTACATTAACACCTCAGATTAACCTACAGTATCTCAAATGATGTCTTTTGCTCTCACACATTGCTAAATCTACAGGAGTTGAAGCTTCTATTGTGTGTTGTGTGTGTTTTATTTAATTTCTAGGTAGCAGCAAGGAAAGTAGCTGATTTTGTGAATTTTTTCAACTGGAGCCAATCTTTGAAGGAGGATAGAACTTGAAAAAAAAACCTGGAAAATAAAAATGATATTTCATTACTTGTGTAATATTTTTGCAATGAAAAAGCAACCAATATTCTAGTTATTCTCATCCGAAGGTTTCAACATTGACGTTTGAGAAGATTCCTGATCTATGTCATCGATGTGATCTATGTCACAGACAGCAGTCACAGATTTTCAGTTTTGATTATCATCTCTGCAACAAGAGGATGCAGAATGAAGTTTTTCCTGAAAAATCTTGTTGTACTGAATACTTAGCTCAATTTAAACTGCATAGATCATTTTGTACTTGGAGGAAACAAATTTCTCTATGGTATTTTTCTTTAGGAAAAAATTATCTTTAATTTATGACTCCAAAGAAATATATAAATTATTAGGATTTCAAGTTCCAAAGTATATTTTAAAAGCTGTTTCCTGATATATAGAAACTGTGTAATTTAGGCCTTACAATCTCCAAACAAAACTTGGATAACCTGAGGATTATCTTAATTGTACTGAGATATTTGAACCTCAGTTTTCTGAAGAAATTTTGAAAAGACTTAATGCTATATATTATAATTTGTTTTTATGAGGAAGCTGACTTGCCTTAATTTCAAAAGCCAAGTTCAAGGCTCTACTCAAACAGTCAACACAGAATGGGAGCCATACGTTTTGGACTCCAAGTTCACAGATCAAATGGTACAGCTTGTGGACATAGACCCAGGGGTGTTGATTGCCATGTATATGAGTTTCTGAAGCTGCATGGCTTTGACACAGCCCATACAGCACCAATATGATAAAAGGGATCAAAGCAAGTGTTAGGAATGCAATATGTGATCCATTTTAGTGAAAGATGGCCACAGGAAACAGAATCCTACTGAGAATAGGGAGGCAGGTACATGCAGGAGCTAAGAAATGTTGCTGTTTCAGAAAATCAAAAGGAATGGGAAACAGGAGCAGCAAGATCATTGCAGAGCTAAAATCCTGCGTCCACTTCAGGTCCTGTCTCTCAGTCTGCAGTTTCCATGTAGTTCTGTGATGAGCGGAAGCTGAGATGTTGCCAAAGAGGTTGAGACCTTCATTTAAAAACCTAATTGTAGCAGTCCTTTTTCTCTTATTTTTCATCTTTCCATACTTAAATTGGTTATTCTTTTCTTTTTCCAAATCTAGTTATTTTTTAATAGTCATTTCATATGATTCAGGTATTTGTACATATTTATCCTCTTGTCATTTAGATGCCAGGAACATCAATAGGACACAATTGGATATACTAGTAAGTACACCCCCTCACACTAACTGTACCCTCACTGCTTATCAGTTATTCATATTCATTACTTTTTATATTAATCTCTCACTCACTCCTTTCCTCTTTACCTCCTTATCTTTTTTTTCCCCCTTAGGTAACTCTCGCTTATATTTTCCATGTTCTGAAGCTGAAGACTTTATGTAATATATATACATACCATCCAAGGCAGGAATTTCAAGTGTGCCTAAAAGAATGAGTTATATAGGAGTTGTGAATTCCACAAACATCTGGATAATGTGGAAATCCAAATTTAGGGATTTGGGGGATGGTTCACAATCCCATTGAGAGGATTTGTCGTATGGATGTCTCAGTGGGTGCAACTCAGATGACTGATTGCACTTTTCCTCTAAATGGCACTAAAAACATAATTTCCAGTTTGACTGGCTGGTTAGTTTGTTTGTTTCCCAATATTCTCTCTTGAAAGAACGAGGTCACAGTTAGTGAACTTGAAAATCACATTATTACTTCTGGTAAACATCTTTAACCCTTTGCTTTTTCCATATATTCTTTCACAATTCGAAACATCCCTTCATATAATAGCTTCCGTGAATCTGCTACTGCAATATTTACTGCTTTCTCACTTTTACCTCAAAAATCAAGCATGAGACCCATCTATTGGGTGAGACCTACTTTTTCCCCATGATAATTACCAATCAGTAATCAAGGTATAGATTCAAACCTACAGCTAATGCAAACAGTATGTTTGTACTAATTCCATAAGCAGTAGGCCTAGTAACAAATAATTTAAAATTATTCAGTTGATGAGCCAAATCCTGAAATTTATCCTCAGCTGCCATCCGGTTTTAGATAAAATGTTAAAATCTCTCCCTGGCCAAAACTGAGACCTTTCGTAAACAGAAGTTTTATAAAATGTGCAGCTACACTAGGCTGGCTGTATTGCTGAAAATTATTATTCTAGACTCCCAGAGTAAAAAGTTAATTACTTCAGCACATCTTTCAATCAGTCTAAGCCAAAATCTGATATTTAACGCAAGTATGACACTATTTTGTAAATAGCGCTCCATCAAACTGCTGATTTTTTTGTTAGCCATCTTGGTCACTTTTGTTCCATACAGCTGCCTCACAATCTGGAAATGTGTCACAGCACAGTAACATCCCAGGCACCAAGAGTCTAGCTGGGTGCTAGAGCAGGTCCCATCAGCTATGCCTGAAGCTTCCTCTGCAGGGGAGGATGCCTGGGACAACCACAGGCTTCTGTGCACCACCAGCACAGCTCTCACTGACAAACCAGCTCACTGAATTCCCACTGATGAGTAAAGACACTTTCTCAGCATCTGAAGCTACAGGTGTGAAATGGATGAAATAATAAACGCTTTTTTTTTTTTTTTGCGTAGTATGTAGACATGCAGTCTGTAAGCCAAGTTTTGCCAGATGTTATCTAAAACAGCCAACTTACAAACCTTTGAAAACTGAGGTTTGTAATACAAATGTTGACAGCTTCTTAACTAGAGGAGAACACCAGTTCATTTGGTGTATATATACTGTCATTTTCAATACTGCTGTGCCATCTGCTCACTTCGTGAGTTGTAAAAGATTTTTCATCTGACTATTGGTTTTAAAATCCTTTGGATAAATTGGATTGTACAAGGTGAAGTCATAAATTGATGGCACCTTCTCTTTCTCTCTCACTTAATCACACTATCATTCTTGCCAATGTCCAAACACTGAAGATGGAAAGATTACTGAAAATTGTCACGTTATCTTGCAGCAAATCATTATTATAGCTGTCACTTAGAAGAAAACGCCATCATTAGGCTTGCAAGTATATTTAATAATCACACTCTGTTTTCTGACAGTGATAACTTCCTGATAGTTTTCCTTCTGGAAATTTCCAGATTGCTTCCTTGCCAAAGATGTTTGAATTAATGTGGAGTATTCCAAGTGCGAGGAAATTGCGTGCAGTTAAAAAAATAAAAAGTCATTACTGAAGAAGTAAAAGCAGAATAACTCAAAAATGCCCAAATCTTGACACCTGCAATATAGAAAATAAACATCCCTTTTAAGAATGATTGCATATTAATAAAATAGTCACTAAAGGAGGACATCATATCTATATATTGTCTGTTAAGATTTAGCACCAAAATGTTACCTTTAAACTGTCTGCTTGGATTTGATCAATGTCACAGTTATCATTAAGCTAGTATATCTGATAATTTAACTATTCTTGCAAAGGGAGAGAACTACAGGGCAGGGCAGCAGTATGCATCGCTGTATTCATTCTTTTACTGTTCTTATACACGCTGTAGGATTTAGAACATGGCTAGAAAAGCTGAGCAAACTGGAACTTGGGAAACTAGAATATGAATAATCGTGAGTTCTGTGCAGCCATTCAGACAGCAGACTTGCTCCATGGACCTCAGTGAGGAATGCCTTAGAAACAGCAATATACAAAGATGTCTGAACATCAGCCTTATCATAGAAAGTGTGAAACTTCAGTTTACAGTTTTCACAAATACGTTTGGTATTAGGAGAAATAAAAAGCACACACATGAAAAGAAAAATAAAAGAAAGAAAAAGGAAAAGAAAAAACAACAATAAAATAAAAAACCCACATTCCAAATCCCTTTGTTATGTAGTCTTTTTCTGGTGGAAAAAATATGCCAGAATGTACTGCATAAGTTTGCCTGGAAAGATCTTAATTTGTACTCACATTTTTAGGTCACTGAAAGGCTGCTGTATGCTGAACTAGCATTCATGACGTTGACACTTAGGGCAAATCAGTCCATTTCTACCCTCTGTTTGTGGCCTATATCCCTGAGCATTATCAATTAATTAGTATGCCTCCAAACAACATACTATTGACTTAAAGATATGAAATATATTGCTATCTTGTAGTAGGTAAGCTAATCAATAGCATTATTTAAGTCTTGTAATATCCCATCATTGTGAATTATTTCTTTATTTGTTAGTCGGAAAAGAAAAGCAGCAACTAAGACAGACGCATAGTTTGGCTTTTCGGCATTCTAAGCTTGTGAAAATAAAACAAAATAATAAAGAAAACAAGAATCTGCTGTTCTCTTTGCTATGAGTGTGTACTGTCTTTTTCTCCTGATTTCTTTTGCTGGTGTTGCATGAATGGTTTTATTAAACATCCTGAGGGTAATTCTCTTCCTACATCTGTTATTGCAGCCCGGAGTTTGTTTTCTAGCAAAACCTGAACTAGAAAAAAGACTATAAACATTGTTATCCAATTGTATAAAAGTATCAGGTACAAAGCAGGACGTCCTGCATTAATTGTTAGATGTTAGTAAAGTGTAAGAGTGCACAGCTTACCATTGCTTTTTTCCTGTATACATTGCCTTAGATGAGACTTGAAGTAAGAGTTTAAAGAGAATCTAAAAATAAGCCTCCCTATGTAAAACTGATAGAAAACTTCTCACTCTTAAGTATCTACTTGTTCATATTACATCTCAAAACATGTTATGATAGAGTAACTGGGAGTAATGACACTAAATTAGAAAAAAGAAAATCTAGATTAAATAGCCAAAAAATAATCTTCCTTTACAGTGGAATTCCTGAAATCACTGAATAATCTCCCACAGGGAGATTATTGTGGAAGCTACACTGCTTCATGCTTTCGAAAAGAAGCCAATAAAGCACTAGATGTGTACATTAGGGAACAGCTTCACGAGAAAGATGGATGAACATGTGTCTCCCTTTCCAGCATTTAAAATTCCACTTTCAGCTTTTATTCTGTTTACAGATATACCAATGTTTTCAACAGTGCCTTTTTAAAAGAGTGTTTTAGTGGCATTTTGTATTGTGTGACATAATTTTTTCACATACCGAATACAATTTGTTATCATATTGAAATATTATTTATTGTGATGTTGTTTCTGGTGAGAAAGGTGTTACTTAAAAGAATGAAATGCAACTTTCCTCAAGGAGTTAGCAAAAAATGTTGGGTTAGTTCCTCAAACTACCTTATTAATATTCAGTATGAAATGGAATTTTACTCAAGAAAAACCTGAATAGATAACCAAAGTCATTCTAAATGTCTGCAGCATAATTTGTCATTTATGGTTTGCACAGAGATTGAAAACTGCCAGAACACTTTCAGGCTGGAAAGATGGTTAAAGAAGGGGTTTTTTTTCAGTGTCTACTAGTAGACTGAACAGCTTAGACAATGTGGCAATTACAGCAACACTCTATGTGTTTCCTTTCTTACTGGAGAATAAATATATATATTTTTTGAATGGCCTCAATTTTTTTTTCTTTTAGTTAGAAGTTTGTAAAGTTTTGAAAAAAAAAATTGTAAAAAGAGACAACATGTAATGGAGGAACACTCTTTGTACGGCTGTTTTTTGTTTTATTTTCTCCAACAGAGCTTAAATACTTCTGTATGTTTTTTAAGACATCATATAATTTTTGTCTTTCATAGTTAAATGTCTGTTCCCAGGAACTCCAGTTTACACTGCTGCAGAATTCCATGAAGCATGAAAAATCCCTTCATTGCTGAGATATATATAACATACACATGCATTATTATCTTTTGCTTGATGTATCTCTTCAGTTAGTAGCAAGGGTCTGATCAGAGTAATCAGTAAGACCACAAAGCCTTTGATGTTAGCTTTTTGGAGGGTGTGATGAGAACTGGCCAACACATCAGTCACAGTTCTCACATGTTTCTAAGGTCTTGATAGAAGGAAAGCTTGAGTGGAAAGACCCTCAGGATCAGTGGAGGCTTTATTCTATAACTATCATCTTTTGTGGGGGAAAAAACTGAACCTAATATATTTCTCCCAAGATTGAAGGCTCCTTGATCTGCCAGGAAACAAGGTAAGACTCTTTATGGTAGTTGTCAACGTTAACTTCTCTTCATTAAACATTTCCTTTTTGTCAGAGTGGCAAATCATGACTTCTCCAGAAGCTTGCTCAGAACTGTGTCTGATCTTTCCTCTTGACAGCTTTTCAACTAAGAGTAAAGCGCAGGATAACAGTCTTACTAATACAGCTTTTTTGTATTAATTTGATCTCTCAGTGTTAGTACTATTATAACTGAAGTAAAAACATATTTTTGTTGTATTTTGATTACACAGTTAAGCTTGAAGTAGGCTGTTTACTGTTTCAGTTTCAGACAGATCTTCTGCTTCCACCCCCACAGAGGAGGAGTCTGCTATAAGAAGATCTTGAAGTGATGCAAAGAATTAATGTAATTTCTCTTAACGCTCCTTTGTTTTTTTAATACAATATTTATTCAACACTATTTATTCAATACAGATTCTCTGGCAGGTTTTCTGTTCTGCTTATCAATAATTAAGACTCCTTTTGACATTCAGTTCTCAAATTGTCTTTTGGTCTGCCTTATTACTTTTGCTTTTTTTCTTCTGCAATATACGATTCTCTCCATTGTCTGCATTCAGATATAGAATCCTCTTTTCAAAGAACATCTTGCTTCTAACAATGTCCTGTTGTTAGAACACTTGCTGTTTATTTATGTTAGTTGCATTTCACCTTTTCTCTTGCCTTTCATATTTGGTGATGTACCCAGTGAGTATTTGGTATTTTAAATCGTGAATATTTTTCAAGGGCTTTCCTACAATTTCTTAGACTATGATTCAATACTACTGATGCACAAGTTCGAACAGTACAGGAGTGGTACCATTTACTTCAGTAAGAGCACTTATATTTAAGTTATATACATGTTTAAGTGGCATTTTTGAACCGCACCAAGAAAGATAATTATTTCGCCATGGAGCAGAACTCAGATTTTTGTGTTGTCGTTTTTCATAACACGGTAAAAAGGGTGTCATTACAGTGACTTCCATGTGTTGTTTGCAGGTTTATTTTAGAAGATTGCCCATAAATAAATACTTGTTCCTTACACAAGATCTTTGTCACCATGAAGTTCAAAGGATGTTGATCTTCATGAGTTTTCTTCTTTAAAAGAAAATTGATCAAATCTCATTTCAAGAGAAAGTTACCTTCTGCTTGGAGACTGTTTTGTAGAGGTTATCAGCAATGGAAAATCATGGAACTACTGGCTCTGCAATTTTCCATTTAATAACTTTAAATGAAATATGAAAAATTGTGTAAAATATTACCTCAAATGAAAAAGAACAGTTGAGATGAAGTGCCTGGCTTCTCATTCTCTGCCTGTAGAGGAATGCCACTCATTTTAGTTAAACTGTTAAATGGTATGTGTCCTGAAGTGTGACAAATCCAGTAAATTGTCTACAAGTAATTCTTAGAAAAGATTTTGTTTTCTGTTGCATAATTAAAATAAAGAAATGGCTGCATACTCTCTCTTCTACAGGAAGAGTAATAAAATGAGGTAGAAATACATCCAGATTGTTTACATGACCCTTCATAGGAGTTTTCTAAGATCTCTTTCTCTATTCTTCTATCACTGTGGAGATTTACTGGCAGATGTAAGTGAAGTTTTATAGATCAGATTGGCTGCATTCCTAGCATGATGTGTCATCTTTTCTCACTCTTTGTTAAGAGATGCAACTACAATTGAAACTCAGGTTAAAGAAAAAATTGCATTACTTTTTACTACCAATAATAAAGCTAATCTATGGGGACTGCTGTTGTCAACAATCAGATATAGATTTATTTATTATATCAGAGCCTATTTTTCGGTAAAACACTCCTTCTAAAGTAGCATGTAGAAATCCCCCAGTTCTCTTTTTCAAAGGACTAAGTCATGGTGTCACCTTTAAACAAGTCTTCATAGATGGATACAAAATAACAAAAATAATAAAATAATCAGAAAAAAAGCTCTATTTTACTAAAATTCGCTTGTCCTAAAAGAATCCAGCATGATCTAGTATGTTAGATTTTGAAAACTGATCAGTAGTATGGTCCTTAAAAATTATTGTTGTTTCTGAATTTGCAACTGGGACATTTCGTTTTTGGAGTCTTCTCTTTTCAAACTCTCACACGGTTGTTTTGTCTTGCTTAGCAATAAACATTTCTATAGACTTAAACTGGCTCAGTCAGTTTAATCACAAGCGTATCACTAAGTGACCTAAAATAGATTTATAAGCAATTGTTGATATAATAATAAACAGAAATCATAGATTACAGTAGAATTTTCAACAGTTTTGATTACATAGATTAACCCTTCTTCCTCATATCCGGGTTACTAGCAAAAGCTCTGCCTCCTCTTATCCTGTCTTAAAAGCTATTTATCAATTGAAAACATCTGGCTGTATTGTCTGACCTGTAAAATCCAGGTCTGTAAAACAGTCTATGCACTTCCTGTTTAAAAGCTGTACTGTGCAGATTTGATCACTTAAGTGAAATATTTAAACAGTACCAAGAAAATACATGTATTTCACTACTCATTGTTTCATTTCTGCTTTTCTTTTCTGTACAATTTCATATAAATGCCAGTATCATTTCTACTCTACAACTATCAGATTCCTATGGTAGGTATGTTATCCTTGCCTGTTCATTTTGAAGAATCTATTTTGAGGTAGAAATGATGTTTAAGATTGCTTTCTGCAGTAATTCTCATGTAATAGTATATTCACATAAAACTATTTCAAGTGTTCTGAAACTTTCTTTTCCAATAGAAAAATAGATTATTGGTTTGCATTTTCTGTGCATATGCAAGGATTTGTATATAAATGCGCATGTGTGTAAAAGATCAAGAACTTATTTGCCATCTTGCACAGATTTATTTCTTAGATTTGTTAAAATAATATTTGTTCCCCCTGTGTGGCAAAGTGGCTGGCTTGAATGAATTTAGGCTCACTTAGGCTAAGGGAAAAGCTGCAAATCTGAATGGTAGAAAGAGACATAGTTTATTTTTCTAATGTTCTTATTAGAAATACAAACAGAAAGGGAAAAAAAAGGTTGGAGGAGCTTATTTGTCTTTGTAATTAGAATCCAACTGCTCCTGTTAGAGCAAAAGCTTCTCCTACTTGACTCTGAGTAGCGTTGGCTAAGAGGATGCAAACTGAAACTGTGTCCTTGTTTGTTATCAGTATCCTTCATTTGAAATTAAAGAAGATAATGAATCTAAAATTTATTTTCAGAAGTCTGCTACACAGTTGATGGAGTTGATGTTACTCATGAAAACTAAGTCAATTCTTTCAAATGCTTTCACCAGCATAGAGTAGCTATACATTACTGCTGAACTATATAGGTTATTAATGTGAACTTTTTCTTTATCAATATATTTATTTTCTTTTACAGTTGAAAACAGAGTTATTTGCATGAAGTTTAAAACTGCCAGTTAGTAATATATTTCAATGAGTTCATCAATCAATCATTATAAAAATAATTAATTGTTCCTCAAGAGGTAATATAGCACAATGAACAAACAAACAAGAACTGTCCAATCTGTCACACCATCATCTTTTTTAAAGAAGGACTCTACGACTTTCCTAGAGATGTATTTTCCAAGTATTTTTCATGTAGTTTTATCACAGCTGAATATATTTTTGACTTTATGATGTGTGTAACGTGCCTAGTTCTAAACTAACCTGGGGTGCTCCTCTGGTGAACACGAGGATTTCAGTTTTTATGTAGTCCGTTATAGCTGGCACAGAAAGTAATGATTCCTTGTTGATTTTGTTTTGCCTAAGGAGTTGATCAATTTTTAGTTCATCATCAAGAGTTATTTCTCTTTCTTCAGCTTCTGATAGTATTTCACTTGTGCAGTAGAAGTATAAAAGGAGAAATGAGAGAAAAAAGTAGCTGTAAAGAAATATCTGAAAGTACCTGTTGTTCAAAAGCGACAGCGCTTCTGCTTTAAGATTCAGCATTTCCAAGGAAAGCACTAGGAGGTGAGCTCAGATTCGTCAGTTTAATAGCGGGGTACTCACGATACCTGGGCGGCTGCCGGGTAGTCTGTGCTGATTGGGGTGCTGGTGGCGGTGGGCCGGTAAAGGGGTTTGCCGAGTGGCAGGGGTGGCAGGCCGGCAAGGGGGGTTTGCCTATAGGGATGCCAGCAGCAGCAAGCCCGCAAAGGTTCAGCAGCAGGGTTCGGCCGGAGCAGGAGAGAGGGAGAGAGACCCTCCCGTGGTATCGTGGCCATTTATATAGTCTGGCTACGCAAGGACATTCACACAAAACAAGGGTACTTGCTTACAGGTACAGGGCACTTTTCTCACAAACAAGTTTACAACTAGCTACATGCAGGTGCACAGGCCGAGGCAGTGTACTTGTGTTCCCAAGCTAACATGAGCCCTTTCTCTCAGGCTAGTCCCCTGTTCAGGCCATGATCTGTAATTTTCCATACAGTACCTCACTACATATTTTCTTGTTAAGTGGGACTGTTTGTCTCTGACAGGATTTAGCTTTTATCATCAGTAGTCAGGTGAGTTCACTGAAAGTGTTTCTTTCTTGTAATACCAAGAGTTGCTTCAGAGAGGGAACACTTTGATTTGACCTTTTGTTTCATATGCCATACTTATTTGAACAACGCTCTAATTACAGCATTTTTCCCCTTTCAAATATGATCCCAGGTATAATTTATGAAGTTATAACTATGCCATCTTAATAAAGGAGCATATTGAGCTTTTGCAATATGCTTCGTGCAAATTTATGGGTAGAAAGTGAGGGACTTGAGTTTATCAGCAGTGAGTTGCAAATAAATGTACCTCCACTCCTTGCCTCCTGAAGAACCTGTGCTTTGTCTGGAGAGCATGCTCCAGAAATAAAAATGAATGTGAGCTGAGCATGAAGCCTTTTATTATGCAAGACTGCTCCAGATTTACAAAAGCACAATTAGAGTAGAAAATACCTGTATTTCCTTTAGAAGTATACATTTAATTTAAATTTTTTAATTTCATAAAAGCATAAAAATAAGTATAATAATAATAATAATTTGTTTTGCTCTTTTAATTCTTGGGAAACCAGGCTATGAGATTGTAGTCTGTGTGTATGTATATACACATCTTTCTTTCCTAGCAGCATTTTGACACTTTGGGCAATGGCAGATAAATTTGAAAGAGGTAAAGGCTAATAGATTATCAGATGCTACGCAAAACAAGATAGAAGAAGAATATGAGGAGATCCTCTTAATGCCGCTTTGCAGAAAAGACTTCATTCTGAAACTATATCTATCTTAGAAATTCAGACTCTAGATAGTCCTTCACAAGCCAACTCACTAAACATATTCACGTGCATTAGTTAGATAACCTTTTCCTGCACCTTGCTGCTCCACCATTTTTTGATTGCTTTAACTGTGGAAGTTTTTTTTGTTTTGTTTTGTTTTTGTTTCTTTCTTTGTTTGTTTTCAATTTGGTTTTGAGGGAAAATGAAGTATAAGTTTACTAAAGTCTATTGGGAGTTTCAGCTGAACTTGGAAATTCACAATATAACAGGATCAGTAAAGTAAGGCAGGATTACTTCTTTGTCTGTTCTACAACACCAGGTTAGCAGGGTAGTCATGTATCTTTTAACTTTTTATACTTATAGCCAGGAAGTGGGGGAAGAGAAAAAAAAAAAAACGAATTTGCAAATTAAATTCATAGGGATAGTGGGTAATAAAAAAATGGAAAATCATTTCTTCTTTTGTTGAATAATGCTGTGATTTTTAATAGCTTTTCAACAAGTCTACTAATGTAAGAGTAACCTGACAAGTGGTTCTTTTGAAATCTATGAATCTTTATTCCACAGAGAATATTTAGCTGGCTGCCACTTCTCAAAATATTTGGAATGAAAAGTCCCCAACTAACTTACACTGATGGAACCAAGCATGTTCTTATACTAAAATGTTCAGTTAAAAAAGAAAAAAGAAAGTTGTCTCTTTCAGTTCATGTCAAAATATGTTATGAATTTCTAATTCTGGAAATGACCATTCTAGAAATACAAAAGCCATCATTTTAAAACAAAACTGATGAAGATATTTCAGAGAAATATTGATTTGAATGATTTGCTAAGCTACCCAAGGATTCCAAATTATTGTTTCTGACAAAAAATAATTTGATAGTTTTGTATATCTTGATTTGTTCTCTATTTCTCAATGATTCTTAAAAAAAAAAAAAGCTTAAAGGTTTTTTATCAGATACAAACTAACATAAACAATTACAAAATATTTCCAGTGACAGACTGATTAAACAAACGAAAAAAAAGGATGATTAGAACTGAAATTAGAATTTTTAATAGCTAGGCTTCTTAGCTAAAGAATGATATCCGTTATATGCATCAATTACTACATAATTTCTGAGTGAGTATTTTGAAGTCTTTTAAGTAGTAAGGATTTCTCACTCGTAATAACTGTTTTGCATATTTTTAAAACGAGGAAATATTCTATGCAGGAGAAACAAATTCTTCCTCCAGCAAAATAAGCAACAACAACACAGTATTAATGACAATGGTAGTTTTCTATTTATGTTTAGGTGAATACATATAGGTAAGATGTTTGTCACCCAGACAACACATTCAACTATTCCAGCAACAAACTAACCGTAACATTTGTGCAGAGTCCTGAGATGTATTTCTGACGTCCCTGTCTTGAGGAATGCTGATTAATGTGCCACAATAATCTGATTTTTTTAAATAACTAGGGGGAGATTTATCAAATTCCGTTCTTCTCTGATGGTTTCTTCTACAGTTACAGACAACAAGCCTTTATAGGATTTCTTTATAGGATTTATCATACCCAAGTCTTTTCAATTTCATGGAATTCTTTCATAAAAAAGAAACCAGCATCATATAGGGTTTTAAATCAGATTTTCTTATTTTCAGAAGATCGTGTGTCTCAAAGAATGCCTGTCTTCTTTGTAACTGCCTTGGAGATTAAAGGAAAATGTCTTCTATTGGTTTCAAAAGTTTTATCACTATCTGTAGCAAAACCAAATTTTCCTTGTATGCAAGTTTGTTATTGCAGGAAGCGTATATCTCAAACAATGGCATTTAATTTAAACACTTTAGTAGTTCAGTGTTCAAGCCATAGTTCTGGAGGCTCACTCTTCCTTGCTCCACTTCCCATTCTCCCAGCCTGCCTACAGAATTAGTCATCTTTATAAAACTCTTGGCTGTTTTTTTGAGTAGCTGTTCCTTCCAGACCCCAGGCAAGCAGCAGATATGCATAGTGCGAAAGCAGCTGTGCCATGAGACTCTTTTACACCGTCTCACTTTTCCACCTATATGTTTAGTTAGCTGTCTTGTGCCTGGAGATACATTTACTGCCCTGCACAAGATCCCTTTGGAAATATTATTAATTCAGAGCACAACATGTAGTCGTGCTTAATTGTGAACTTCTCCCTTACAGAATAGCATCTGTGGCACAGCTGACATATACTTCAGCTTTAAAATAAAATCTAGTTGCTGCATTCAGACTTACTTGTTGCCTGACCCTTTATCTATACGGTACTGTCTACTAGTGCCAGAGGAGAAATTCTCTTGTCTGGCAGTTTCTTTCATTGAGTTTCAGTGTCCTGGCTCAGTACAAAAATGGTAGAGATCTAGAGTGATTTTCAATTCTGCTAGGGACATTTTCAATAGTGCTGAGAAGTTCTGAGTCTGAAATGGAAAACAAATATTTACATTGCAGCAATCTTTTTTGAAGCCAATTCACCTGTAAAGTCACTACCCAGGGAATCTTCGCACTTCCGCAGATGTTTTATTTTAGCATGGATGCCAGACATTAACAGCTTTTACAGGTGGTTGATGAAAAATGCAAGAGGCTAAGAAAGGAAGACAAAGCAGAAGAACCTAGCTCCTTATCAGCTTTCATGAAATGTTTAGTCTAGAGGTAAATATTGATATACAATGTGAGAAATTAAAATGATCACAGAAAAAAATATTGATTATTTACATGTATTGAAAAAAAACTAGTATTTGAACTGTTGCAGATGCAAGATTTTGTTCATATTACTGCTCATATTCTGAGGACTTGAGACAAGTGTGCTTGGACACTTAACAAGGCTCTTCTAACTCATGGGTGTCCAATCTTTTGGCTTGCCCACACCACATTGAGTGAAGGAGTTGTTTTGGGCTGCATATAAAATATGTAATATAGTAATGTATATAACTAACAGAACTTTATTATATTTTTATGATTTTTACTATTTTTTTGATTTTTTATTAAGATGAAATTTTACTCATCCTGTAGTTCAACCTTGAAAATAGTTGTTCACAAATATACATACTATTAAAAAGGAATGACATGAATAAAGCATGATTGTGAAGCAAGGGTTGTTTTTCTCCAGTAACATAGGTCTTATAGAAGCCTAGTAAAGAGACATGATCAAATTTTTCTTTGAGTTGAATGTCTGATTGCACCTCTATACATTATCTGCAAATTTTCAAATGGAAAGTATTTATGTCAACTGAAAATGGAGTTGCAAATATACCAAAAAACGGATGATTTTTTCAGCAATCTTGAAACCTATTCTCAAATTCCTTTATCAAAACAGAAAGGAAGTCTGCATATTTTTCACTGTTCACAGGACAATGTTTAGCCAATGTATCAAAATGCATAAAATTATTTGCCATAACTTGAGTTAGCACTGCACTATGCTCTCCCCAAGTCCCGGTTTCAGCTCAGACAGTGCCAGTTACTGAGTGGTGAGTGCAGGCCTGGGGCCAGGCTGGGCAGCTTGATGGGAAAGAGCCATCAACATGATGGCACAGCAGCAGGGCACAGGCCGCAGTGTGGTCTGTGCCAGGCCACACATGGCCCACAGGCTGCAGGTTGGATATGCCTGTTTCTAACTGGTTTACAGATTCTTTTGTATAAGGAAACTTCACAAAATATTTGAGAGATCCTGATCCATTTGTGTGTCCCAGCGATGTCGCTGTTCCAGAACAGGAAGGTTTCAGTAAATCATCCCCCTACACCACAGTTCAGCCAAAAGGGGAACTTGGCTTCCCTAAAAAACTCTTCAACTAAACAGAGGATGGTAACAGCCGCAGTGATTGATCAATGCAACCAAAGGGAACTGGGAAGAGATACAGAGAATATGCCCTTATATATGCTCTGCAGAATTAGCCTTTTGCATGGTGGCAAGAGAAAGAGTCATTACACACCTTCCAGCACTCTACAGTTTTTTAAATTCAAAAACTGTGCAAATTCTGTGTCCTCCTTTGCACAATGATAGTTAAAATCTGTCATGTACATTAGTTGGCTTGGCATTTCCCTCATTATGTCTGAGTTTCTTGACAATGTACACTCAAATGTAGCTACTTTGATTCAGCAATATTTGTTTGGCTTTGTATTAGGCAAAATGGAGTTATGCAACTCTGTTCATATCTACTAGAAGGTCTCGTGATCTGGGCTTTTAACTTCTTCCATTCAGGAAAAGATCTCTAATTTATAGCAATCATATATTTGTCAGAAGACAAAGAAGATCTCATTTATCTAAGAAGTAATATCTCTACCATACATCTAATTCAGAGAAAACTGAATTCAAATGTTAAATATATATATATAAATCTAAGTGCAACATGATGTCAAGCACAGAATATTATTTCTCATACCTGTATAATTAATGTTCAGCTCTGTGACTCTTTTCATTTCAAAAGCTTTCCATATTTAAGAAATTTAATGGTGCCTCAGGATTTACAGCATGCTCTATTGCTAATTCCCACTGGTTATTTTACTGGAAAAAGTACACTTTTAAATCATATATCATTTTTTAAATAAGAATCTTTAACTGATCTTTCTTCTGTTTCGAATAAAACTATTATGGGGTACTAAAACTTGTAAACAGTATGGTTATTTTAAAGAGTATCATATTTATAAAGTGTTTATTTTTCTATCTGAATGATCAGAAAGTTTATGAATCTTGTCTAAGGTCTGTATCTTGACAGAATCCCTGAATATTTATTGTGATAGTTAGCAATAGTAACAACTGCACACATCGATTTCATTTATTGTATTGTATTTTTTGTCATGGATTTTAAAAGTCCACAGGAAACAATGTGCAACACACTGGACTTTACTGTATGTTCTAGAGGCTGAAAGTAGAAGATCTTGAAAAAACGTCAAACTTTTGACTCATTCCTCGCTAAGCTAGATCAAACCATATTAAATCCCACACTGAATTGGTAAGTCCTATTGAAATTAGAACAAAGAACTTCACATCAAGCGCACAATGGCTTTTTAACCATTTGCTTTCTAAGATCCCTTAGGATATGTTTTTGGCAGATCTCTAAAATAGATTTTAAAGGGTGAGTTTACCACAATTAGAGGTACAATGAAGCCAGATGCCATTTGGTCCTAGCCTCTTTGGGCTGGGGACCTGGTGCCACCTTATTCATGCACAGATTCACACCTGTAGAAGTGCAGTGAGCAGAGTCTGGCCTCCCTACTGTCCATAATCTATGCAGGTATTCCAAAAGACCTGTCTGGAAGTGATCTCCCTAGCACAGGCTTGCATGTCAATTTGCCTGTCCCATGACCATCTAGTTTTTATGAGAATGAAGACCCTTCCTCCTCCACTGATTTTAAAATAATCATGCTGTTTAAATGCTTCCTGTACTACAGTAAGGTTTTATCAATGGCGGATTTCCGTGTTGTGGCCATAAGGAAACGAATAATCTCTCCTGAGCAAGGAGGGCGTTGCTCATGTGGAAAGATTCAATAGCTCCAGTTCAAAAATTGATTTGTCAAAATGGGAGCGAAAAGGAGAGGGTATAGCAGGAGAAAAAGTAAGAGCATAATCACTATTTAAAGGCATGATATAGTAAGCCTGTGGAAGGTGTGCTGGGAATAGACTTGTCTTAGTTTCTAACTGAAACTTTCTCTCAGTGTCTACTACAAAGCTGTGTTTTGGTTCTAGAAAGATTCAGTGTTGTAATCCAGCAGTTGGTATTAGAGTTAAAAAAAAATAAAATAAAAAGGCATGAAAAAAAACATGGCAGAAATATAAGTAATGCAGTGGTTTAAAACACTGGTTTTACAAAGGGTGGCAGGATGTAGCCATGTATCCATAAAAGCAGCAAGCAAGAAAAGGAGAGTGGGAAGTTAATAACTAGAGAGAATATGTCAGGGAAAAAGATACTGTTTGCCCTCTTTGCAAAATGGGAAACAGCAGCAAGTGCAGGACAGACCTTTCTGAATGGGAAAAGAAGACAGAGGTGGTTGCAGTGCAAGGCAAAGCAGCAGTCAACGGGAAAGCAGACCTGGAAAGTCTGCTGCAGGAAGGAATGGAGAGAGGGGAGGGGAAGACCTGGTGTAGAAGTGCAAAAGTGGCATCAGCAAACTTCTGTCAAAGGAAATAGAAGAAATAAGCCTGGTGGGGAAAAGCAACTTGAAAGATGAAAAGCAAGCTGATATGTCTCTGGCAAGGGAAAGGGATTGGTGTTTATAGGAAGATTAGCAATGCCATACTGAGAAAGGTGCAAAAGCCCAGGGTAAAGACATATAAACAAGAAAGTGTCCTGTGCCCTCCTTTAAAGTGGCAACTAGATGACACGTGCTTCTCTGTCCATTCACAGCTTATGATCCCTGGTCATTGCAAAGGAATGGTTGCTGCAAATCTGGCAGTAGAAGATATTACAGATAGCTAGGAGGAACAGACCAAAGAGAAAGAAGCTGCTGCCAATTTAGAAGAGCAATAGTGTCACTTAAAAGAGAACTATGTCAGCGTAATGGGTGGTAGTCAGACAGCAGTAGAGTTTCTCCTCTGAAGACTAACAGGACTGATGCAATGTGTAACTTTCACAGTGCTCCACATTTAAGAATTCAGACACAGCTACTGGGGAGAGAGCATGCTGCTACTGAGATAAAATAGTCTGTACTTGCTGCTCTTCTTTGAAGAACAGAGCTCTGATGAACACGGGGCAGTGGTTACTGAGGATAATCTGTTTAAAAAAAAAAAAAAAGACAACTGCCCTACGTGTCCCCAGACTTCAGCACAAAAATGTTCTTGATACTTTTCTTTGCCAAATCAGAGGTGATGTTTCCAAGGACCTATGCATCAGGCCTTTTGGAGCCTTAGCCCACCCCTCAGCAGCCCGTGTCTGAAGGACGTTTCAGGCATAACCCTTCTGATCCCACTGTCTCCCTCCAGAGGCAAGTCACAGAGGAGTGGAAAGAGCAACAGCAGTGGCCCAACCCCGTGCTTTTACTCTCCCACAGGGGACTCTTGAGAAGGAAATCATCTATGCTGAGCCATAAACTACTAATATGCTTTCAATGTATTCAGATCATAAAGCCAGTGTCCAATTTTCATAAAGGCTGCTCATCGCCTGACGGCTGCCTTTGTGGTACTTAGAGACGAATTTAGAAAGAGGGTAGTATTAAAACTGACTGTAACTTTATGATGAACATTTCCCTTCAAGAAAATTTTCCCTTTACCTTTCTGCTGGATAAGTTTTTACAAGTGCGTTTGAAAGAACTTCTGAACCTTAGTTTCTGTCTCTCCTTGCTTTCTATTCATTCATCAGT
Source organism: Penelope pileata (assembly GCA_013396635.1). Classification (NCBI taxonomy): domain Eukaryota; kingdom Metazoa; phylum Chordata; class Aves; order Galliformes; family Cracidae; genus Penelope; species Penelope pileata. The sequence goes on from WBMW01000255.1 coordinate 54,588, forward strand.
TTCCCTTCTTAGTGGTCTACAAATAAATCACTCGTGGAACTGTATTCAACACCAAAGATTTTCAAAAATGAAAGAACATAATTTCTGAACACTTTAGGATTTTGATATACTTGATATACTTTTTGTATATTTTAGGGTCTTTCCTTTTTTTCCAAATTTGAATTATTGAAAAATTCAATGCAAGGTTTTCCAATGAGATTTGAGCATTTTCAGTATTTATGTCTAAATTCAAACTGGTGTTTCTTGACATGAGGGAGACCTTTCCTCTTTTCTAACTTCAAAATAAAATAAAAATAAGATACCTCAAAATATGTTTCATAAACATAGGGACTGAGAGCAAATTCTAGAACCTTTTTTTCCCATAACATTGATTCCCTCATAACATCTATTTACTTTCACTTTGACAAATAATGTTTACAACAAAATGCAAAACAAAAAAACCTTCCTCAATTTAATTTTATGTATCATGAAATATTTACTCCTTTATAAGGTTTGTGTAAAAGAGATAAAATATAACATTTGTAACATCTGAACTTTCACTGATAAAAATTTAAATGCAACCATGTGCTGTTTTTTAAGCTCATATATATCCTGAGAACAATGTATAAGTGATAAATCGGCATGATGCTGTACATATTCAGCCTATATCAAAAATTATACTTACTTTCACAGTAAAGAAGCAGATTGCACAAGAGAACCCTTTCTATTCTGTCATCTCCAGGCAGGCAGCTGTTTCATAAAATTCTTTGCAGAATTAACTGATCTTCATTGCAATACCATTTAAAGATTTTTAATATTATTTTGGTTTGGCTTTTTTCCTATTAAATCCTATACAGAATTGCTACATTTAATTTTGATGGAGACCTTTGAGAGCACTGGTGTGAATGACTCCAGAAGTATAAGGTAATTATTTTCCTGGAACTCATGTTCAATTTTCTCATTCAAATTTGAAATACAGTTTGCAGAAGTCTGGCTTGTGCAAATAGACAGAGGCCCCACCCCAGAAATGAAATTCATCACTAATCACAGCAGGGAGTCCTAGAACCAGGAGATACCGTTCTTAATTCACTTCTGTGGACAGATGGAAACTTCATTACAAAATTGTGGGATATATACTTTGAAAAATTGTTGGGCTAGATGAGAATTATCCATGTTTGTTCTGGTAGTGAAATTTCCTAGGGAAAACTCTGTATGTATATCAACAGCTGTCTGTTCCAGACAGCTGTGTGAAGAGTCAAAGTTACAAGTTTTGAGCCGGAATGGGAAAGTGCTACACAAGTATTTACAGTCTTAATTTTGATTTGCCATACTTATACTACTGCTGCTATCATTTCAGTAATGGATATGAACCAAGAAAAGCAAAGCTATATTCCTCAGCTTGCTTCTGTGTAATATTCCTGTGCATTCCTATATAATACCAACACTATTTGAGTTCACAAATTACTATCTCATCCCTGGTACCTCCTGTAAGCAGTAAGTTCTCCCACTGTGTTTAAGAATTCAAAAAGTTGCTAAACAAGAACTCTAGATAGCATTGGCAGTGTGAGAATTGCAGGTATAATACAGTGAGCGTGCAAATGCAAGTTTTGTAGACTATAATGATTTCAACAGCAGGACTGTTGAAATGATAATGCCCCAAGTAAATTGAAATTATAAGTTTCACTTTTAATATTGCCATGTAAGTGTTTTAATTTTCACTATATAAAAATATATTTACAGTATATAAAATAATACTTATTATATGTTATGTAATATTTACTACAAAAATATTCCTCCATTTGTTATGCAGTCATTCTTGGGAAAAAATAAATATATGTAATTCTCTGAATGCAACAGAGAATTACAGTTCAAGTGGTATGTTTCCTCCTACCCAACTCAGAAGGGTATTTTTAGTATGTATATATTAGTATGTATATATTTTAGACACACTATGAACTGCTATTTGTAAGCCTTCTGAGGCTAAATCAAAGGCCTCACAACAAAAGCCAGAACCTCAGTTCAGTATCTTCATAATATGGCTTTAGGTTTTTCCTCTTGTTCTGCATCCTCATTTGGGAGCCAAGATAAATTACTCTGCTTATCTTGGAATCAAACTGATTCCTAAATATCTTCTGATAACTTATCTTACCCTTATTTGTTCTTGGCTAGAAGGCTACTACACATTGAGTTGGACTGATCGCTAAGTGTTCTGTGAAACTACTCTGCTCTCTGGAATTTCAATATAAGCTTTATTGCCCTCCCAATAACTGGCCTTACTGGAACTAGAACTGTGGGGCTGAGGTAGCTGCAGGTAAGTACAGGAAGTACATATATCATTGTGGAATTAATGCTATATACAGTAACACAGACTCTTTAGAAATTCCAGGGTTTACATTTCATCTGAATTTCATTTCATTCATTTTTTGAGTGACTTTCTATTATTAAAATTGAGATTAAAGGATAAAAATTATTTTCCCTATAGTATATTTCTAGGTAGAAAGGAAGGTATAGATATCATATCATAACTTTTGTATTATTTTGTGTAGTTAGCACGGAAAAAGACTTAGATGGTCTCAATCTTTGTAGTTTTCTGTTGAGCCTAATAAGAAGGTGGAAGACAAGCTAATTAAACTTGATAAATTTTGTTTTTTTCAAGTTTTTTATTCAGTCCTGTTTTTTCAATTTCATTGTGTATGAAATCATCTCCCAAATTTTCTGTTTATTTTGTTTGTTTGCTTGTAAGGTCATTTTGCTTTTAAATGTGTCAGACAACAATAACATCTCGTGTTAAATCGTGCAATATCAAGTCAGCAAATATTCTGTCTTCTCTCTGTCTTACTAAGTATGTTTAAAATGTGTTGTTTTGAATAGATTCAGCCAGTTTCTTGGCATGTTGCAGAATTTCTTTTAAGTTGATTTTTCTTGTTAAGAAAAATATCAATTTTCTAACTGATGATTTTGGAATTAATGTTTATCTGCATATACATGTCTGCATTTCATTTGTTACTAAATGACCAACTCTTCTGCAGTTAGTCAGACACAGAGAGGATTATGTCCATACATTTCCTTCCATGGCAAGAATGCAATGCAATGTAAACAAAAGTAATTTGAAATGATCAGTGATATAATGCACAATATAAAAATATATCAATTACTTTATGTATATTCTGCAACGATCTCATAAGTTTGGATGCCTTTCAAGATCATCTGTTCATGCTCACAGCTCTCTTAGCTTCAGAAAGAAGCCAAATAACTCATCTGGTGCTAAGAGTGAATCAATAAATGTCTCTCTTTGCAGTTTCTTAAGTTGTTGCTGTAAGAGGCAAAGAAAAGACATACAGAGCTACCCAAGACCCCTTCGGTTATGCTATCTTCAGCACTAGACACAACATGTCTGCATTAACCTTGTGCTGTCGTGTGTCCAAGCTAATTTGTCTTTGTTGAGAAGAAAGAACAGATACAGCTTCAGGGTCCCAAACTAGCATTGTTTGGAAGACATATTGAACCATTTATAGGTATCCTGAAAATCCCCACTACCTCACTACTGATTGGTATCTTTATATTCTCTCTCATTTTCCAACACTGAATATGAGTCATAATGAGAAAAGAAACATAATGCTAAAACTCACGTCCTTAAATCAATACCTTAAGCAAATATAATTTTAACAGAGAATTTATTTCAAGACTCTCAGTATTAGTGGGAGAGTTCACTGTTTTTCACTCCCTTCTTTGCCTATCCTAATGATTATACAGTGAGAAATCTGAAAAAAAAAAACAGTAACAGCAAATCAAACACAATGGCCAGCAGGTGTTCATATTATGAATGTACATAGTACATAGTAGTTGGACTACTTAGAAGGCATTAATATATTTTGATGTTCTAATGTACCATAGAGATGGTAAATAAAATCAGCACTTTTTTATTTTCTGTTCCTCCAAATATCTCTGAGTCATTGAGCACTATAGTGAAGTTCAGTACTTTAGTAATGGTAAATACTGCTTTTTTGATGCCGGCAACTCTATAGCTTAAGGGGGGAAAATAAAAATCAAATAAAGCAATTCAACTAAGAAATTTCATACGTGAAATAAATATTACCTACTTTCTTCTTTGTCATAAAAAGTAGAACACCAACTGGCTGAAGGCAGGGGGAGGGGAGCAGGGAGAGAAATTACAGCTTTATAGCACCTTACAATGTTATTAAAATAATCATATCATACAGTATTGTGCTTGTCTTTTTACAAAAGACAAGAACCTGAATTCTGCTTTCAGGAACAGTGTGTTTAATGATCAGAGCCCAAAGTGATCTATCAAGAGCCCAAATCTCAAATGAGCTGTAACACAGAATTTCCATTATATGAGAATTTTAACAATTTTAGGCATCATACTAACCAGAAAAGAAATACAAATTCTTCCTAGGAGAAAAGATTTCTGAACTGCTATCTGTGCTTTTACAAGGCCAATCAACATTTTTGCTAAACTATCTAAATCTGACAGTTTTTCTTCTACCCTACCAGTAGAAAATAATTTGAGGCTGACTGAAGTTTAAAAAAATCATGAAAACAACAACTTTTCATTTGGTATATTGAACATCTTATGACATGACTTTATTTCCATCAGCTAATGTCAGTCCTCTGTACATATAGAGAAACAAATACAAATTGAAAAAATGTAATACTTGAACTGTAATTATTTAAAAGAAAGAAGATAATTCAAAATACAGTGCCTTTTTAGGGAGAGTCCTTCTACATGGAATTATATTTGCATGGATATATAGCAGCAGATCCAGGAGAGAAGAGAAGGCATTGTGGCATATTTTTGAACTGGCAGGTATGAAGGTATCCCTGAAGGGAAACTGGTTTTGGTGGCTACAAAACAGCTTTTCAGATTAATATTCAAGGGGTACTTACAGAAGGTAAAATGAAATTACGCAAGCTTTCAAATTTTCAGTCCATTTAACAAAGTGCTTCCAGTTTTCATTTTATAACAAGTGAAACAATGAATATTGAACAAAATGTTAATCTCTATCATGAGTTTTTTATTAATCTCTATATTCAGAGCAGAGCATTATTAAATAAAGGAGTTAGAAGAATGAAAAGCAATATAGAGCCATTGGCTTTTAGCAGTTCTTGCTCATTAAACTATTTTTCTCTACTAAGTATAGTTAAAGATGTTTCTGGACATTAAGAAAACAAGTTTTTATCTTCACTTTCCCAATTTGCTCATTTTAGTAGGCATTGTTCCTCTCCCAAATGTGTGTAAATTCCTCTTTTATGAATAATTTCTTTTTATCCCTCATATAGCATAGCCCTGAGGCTGTATTTATAAAGAGGTCAGGTAGTATAAAACCAAGGAAAATGCAGAATAGATGCTGAGAAGCAGGATGGAAGAAGTACTGAGGATCTGATCCTGTTGAGTTAGGGGAGGATAAGTTCCCATATGCCAACACTTTGGTTTACTTCTTCTCCAACAGTCTGGGTTTCAGTCTTTGGGATTTTTGTAGCAGAAAACATTCCCAGTTTCCATCAATTTTAATCAGTTCCCACCTGATGGTACTTTTTTCTGGAATGTGGCCACAAACCAATCTGAGATACAGGACCAGACTGCAAGCTGGTATGACACAGCACATGCCATCTCTCCGCTTCAACATTTTCGTAAATTTTCTCATTAGAAAAGTTTGAGCTTTGTTCAAAACTTCAACTAAATATAACAAATAAGATGTCTTTAACTTTGCAAAAGAATGCAAAATATTATCACTGACAGTCCCATAAATTCTACATTTAAAATAGGGGCATGACTACTTGCCTCTATTACCCACCTTGTGAAAGGACAAGTCCTGAGATCATGTTGGCCTCTCTCCTTATCTACAGCCTCACTTCAATGAGATAGAAGTACAGGTGTGCAAGGTTTAGATACATGTGGCATACTAGCCAGCTCGCTAGTCTGGATAACCAGAGGAATCACTGTAGCACCATGGGGAAAATCTTACCATTAGTTTAGATATTCATAGTGAATCTGTTCTCTCACATAGTTTGATGAAACATGTACACAGAGCAAGTTGAATGCACTAGATAGGCCAAGAGATCATAACGAGAAATTAGTGCACCATTTGTTATATTTTCCACATTACCACCATCTCACAGTATTTGTGGGTTTATTCTTGTTTGCTATCTACTTGACAATTGAAGTTCAAACACCAAAGAAATGCTCAGTCTGAGAAGACATCTTCAGACAATTATTAGTAACCCATACAGAGTTGATTAGAGAATGCCAGAATAAAACTGCAAGAGAAGTGGAGGAACAAAGGCACATCTGGAAAACAGAAGGTGTACTCAAATACTGGCAAAAACTACAGTGAAAGACACTGTGCAATAAAACATGCTCACAGGATAAATCACGACAGATTATGAAGCAAGAAAGCAGTCCTATTAAGAAAAACAAACCTAACCACAGAGGTAATGTTTTCTCCAACAACTGATACATATGTCCTAGCACACACGGCATGCACAAACACCTGAATTAATTAGACAGCAGTGCAAGATCTGAAAATACCATACATGTCATTTTAGGTGCTCAGTGCAGGTACAGACTTAACATGCACACACGCACACACAAAAACAGAACACACACGAAAACAGAAAGAATTAGCAAGTCATTTGAAATGAAATTTCTCATCTGTGAAAACTTGTTGGCTGAATTGCCTATTGGCTTTGATTTAGATGATAGTTTACATTTCTTTAGATTTATACCAATAGAGCATTGCTGATTAAAGAAGAGGAAACAGTGGGGGTGAAACCAAAATAACACAGAACTTTCCCTGTGGAGAAAATACCCATACTGGCTTTGCTCAGTATGAAATGTTTTATCCATACAAACTTTCTCTGTTTTTAAATCTACAATACAGAATTTATTTATTTTTTCCCTGAGAATAAAATTCCTATATTTTATTCTACACTTCTTGGTTAAAACTGAAGATTTTACTTAAGGGAAAGCTTTTTCTGAGAACTACATCCTTAAAGCTCTCCTTTTCTTTCTTTCTGTGTCCATTTTATAGCATTTCCATGTGCCAAGCATAACAGGGACTCATTCTTCATAGCTTTTCAGAGACACTATATATAATAAGGAACATAAATACAATCATATGTATAACTTTATAAGCACAGTAACTGTGGTCCATTGCTGAAACATCTGTAAATAAATATATTTATCAGGTTTAAAGTCTATTCTAAAGATAAATGCTAAAAAATATCCCGAATCCGGCAGTCTAGATAATAATTTCATGTTATGAATGGCACTCTGGAACTTGTGGACTCCATTTTAGTCTCTCCAGTTAAAACTTACTCATTTTGTATCTCTATCCAAATGATCAAAGATTTTAGTTTTTTAGAAAAGTTTTTAGTCCTACAGAGGATAAAGAATCTTGTATTTTATCTGAGTCTTCTTCATGGGACTCCATGTTCAAACTGACCTAATTTGCTCCGATGCATCAAGGAAAAGACACCTCAGAAGCAGAGGTAAGATGCTGCTGGCATCCATGGAAAAGAGGAAAGTTAAGTATGAACAGGGAAAACATACGTTTATTTGTTTGTCATAGTGTCTCTTTGATATTTCAAAGTATAAGCCTTTCCAAACAGCCTGCACCCATCAAAAACTGTGCTCCTCTCACACATGCCAGGTCTCCATTGCTCCTGTCTTTTCATAGACCTGAGACTGCACATGGATTTCCATCTGCATATACACATGGCATGGGTAACAAACAAGATGTCTACTTGCAGCAAGCTTCTAAATAGCCTCCCTTCTGAGTGAGAATGTGAAAATATAACCTGATGCCTTCTCTCATGATTAACTCCTTCTTTGAAGCCACAGGGTCTAAGGTTTCCTGGCCTCAGCATATCTGTTTTAAAGTTTTCCTCTGTAGCCTTGCAAATCTGTTTAACGAGATGGTCTTCCCTCTGTTTGTCAACCGATTTCCAGCTCTTCCTACAAGACTTTCTCAAGTGGAGCATGGTAACCAAAAACAAATCTCAAGAGTTCAACAGGTAGTGCTCATAAACCAAAGTATATTTTCAGAGATTTTGTCTTCTTTTTTCTAGATATTCACCAGAAGAAGGCTGAATAAATGTAGCCACATGAGTTATTAAATTGGAATATTTATAATGATCAAATGCCACATGCTATTATTGCTCTTACTTGTTGTACTTTGTTTACTTGCTTTCCTTGAAAATCTTTTATTGGATAAAAGGAAAGGAAAAGTGAAGAGATACTCATATCTTTTAGTGTAGCCTGATGCTTGTAAATATGACAATTAATGTTTGTTTTTCATACGCTTACATGAAAAAAGAACTGTTACTATTTATAGAATAGAGGACTTTAAATTACTGATTATTTCCTATCCAAATATTATTGATATTAATACTTAACATTAGATTAACATCCATGGCAATCACATATTACAGCAATACATGCAAGCAACACAATTCCAGTAAAGTAGACCTGGTAAAAGTCCAAGGAGCTCTTTCACAGCATCCAGACATTATTTATGAAAAAAAAAAATAGTAGTTCAGCTTCTAGGTTTCTCAGTTACATAATGCTGCAAGAGGTAATTCTTGTTAAAGCATATTTAAAAAAAAAAGAAAAAAAGGCTATACAGAGCTAACCTAAAGGAGGTTTCTGTCTACAGCTGTTCAGGTAGTAAACCTAACAAGTGGCTTCATTGCATTTGTCTGTGGCACTGGTACAAACAAGACCCTGGCAGTATTGCAGTTTGAAGACCTCAAAGTTTGTGTTTTGTTTAAGTAGGAGCAGAGTACAAAACCCACTGTTATGTTCTTTCAGGTACCCAAGTGCAGTAAATAACTAGGTATAAACTACCACACTCATTAGTCATGGGTCATTTTCACCAACTAACCCTCTCTGCTTGAGAAATGGTCTTTTTGTGTCTTTCAAGCATACTTGTCCATACATATAGGTCTTTGCCATCCAGACTACATCCTTCTTCATTACTAAAAATTCAAAGAAAATATAGATTTCTCAAATCACTTTCTAGCCAATCATTCTGTACTGCACGTATCACTTCGTAGAGGAAGGAAGAGTAAAATACAATGTTCACAGAACTTCATGAAAGATTGCAGGATTCATGAAGATTCAAAGTACGAAGAGTAGAGTATTGAGAATAGGAGAGGATACTCTCTCCTAAGATATATCCTACTATCTCTGATATAAAATGATGATCAAACATGAACACATTTGAAAAAAAAACTTTAAGCGGTACCAGGGTTATAAAAGGCCCACAGACCAGCCCTTAAGAAGAAGACATACTCTGATTTCATGTTCAAAACAGAAAAGACAATGGCCATTAACAACATTTTTATCCTATTATTTTGCAGGATCTACATTTCTCTGGTGGAAAGAGTTGCTGACTCTACTTAATGCTCTCTCTTCTCCATTTTCTCTTCATCTTGCAAAAATGGTTCTTCACTATCAGGCAGAGTGAGAGAAAAGAAAGTACATAAGCTCACATGGAGTGGGAATGTATAAATTCATATGGACTGGAAACTGCTAGACAGATACTTCCTTAATGGATTGGAAATTGTGTGAAAGTATCTTTTCACAGCAAGAAGCCAAACCATTTGGAGCAGGAACTAAAAGCAAGTTGCCATCCAGGAGCACAGATCTGCAGAGCCAAAGAGCACAGAGCTATAAAGAGTCTCCAGTCTCCAGCACATCTGAAATTCAGCAAAGGGATCTATTCATCTACACATCTTCAGTGAGTTTTCAATTGTGCAAATAAGCAAGTTCTTCTCTTGTGTGGGCAATAAGAGCAAAGCTTAATTCTCTGCGCATCAGGGGAATTTTCAATTACTCCTAGCCTGAGATCCTGTAGAGGTGACAAAGGGAACCATCTGCTCCGCAGACAGTTTGTTGTCCAAGTCAGATTACAATAATGAAGACTACAGAATTATTGACGATAGAAAAGACGTAAGAAAAGTAAATATTTTGCTACAGAAAGAGTTGTAACTCTTCAGGGATCTTATGTTGCTGGTAACATCAGCAACATATTAGTCGTCAAAGAGAACAGCAAATATATAAAAGTAGTAATGAATTCCACATATTGTTCTCTGATATGAAGGCCCATCTGCACACCATCCAGATGCTGTAATTGCCTCAGAGAAGATAAAACAAATACTGTTCTGTCGAGGCAGCAGAATATAAAAATTACCAGGCAAGTGATTGGGGACTCCCAATGTAGCTGCTAAAACTACATTTAATGTTCTTTTCCCTCCTGCCACCCTGCTTTCTGCACCAGGAAGCCACTGGCATTCCCTGCTCTCTTCTTACATGGTCCATCCACAGGAAACTGGCTGAATAACTGCTGGACAGAGAGTCTGTGCCCTTTCAACAGCCTGGGTTTTCCTTGGGTCAAAAACAATCTTCATAATCGAACAGCCAGAGTTTGTTCAGCAGCTCGCTGCAAGCACTATCGCCCTGGGGGTACCTGTAATGTAGTCAATTAAATGTATTACCTGTGTTTAAAATCAGCCTTTTAACATTTGCTGCACAAGTCTTTCTGGCCTTTCTTGTGGCCTAAAGCAATCACTGAGAAAACTGCAGCAAGCGGAAAGAGGAAATGAATAGATCCTCACATCAGAATGTCACAACAGTTTTGTCTTAGAAGCGCCCTTTTGACAGTCACTGCGGAGAATCCAGCTAGACTGAAATAGTTGTAGGTGTCCAGCTTCTCTGTAATCTGATCAGATCAAGTCATTTCTGGTAGTCTGAAAGGGCAGGCTTTGCTACTTGGCTTTGGATAGAGACCATGTATACCATTCATGTCTGTGCTCTGCCACTCTGCAATAGCCTTTTTGTGTTCCACACAGCCTGAAGATTTCTCCTCAATTACATGACAGGAGAGCCAAACTGGTAGTAATCATTTTCTTATTTTCTGCCACCTCTGTAGCTCATTTCATGAGTAAACAGTGGTGGAAACCTCCCCCTGCCTCCAGGTGCAGCGCAGCTTCATATGACAGTCTGCCTGCTCACCTGGTTTGAAATATCTGATCTCAAATGCCAGTTTTAAGCCTTTACCCCTAAATCTCACTCATAGTGATATCAGTGGGTGTTTTGTGCTGAAAGGGAATATTCCGTTTCTTAAAAAGAAAAAAAAGAAAAAAAAAAAAGACCAAAAATAATCAGAATTGGAGAAATATTTGTTATTGAAATTTAAAAGATTTAAATATTTTTTTAAGAAATCATGTATTTCCATATATTTGACTTTGTTACTTTAAGTTCTGTTAATATATTTTTTATTTATTTGTTTCATGTAAAAAGCCATCTATCTGGTAGCATTTTGAAAATGCTGCCTTTAGCCTTTTGAAAATAAGGTCAGTAAGTTATGTTATCATGTGATTAAGATAATATAATGAAATATAATATAGCCAACAGTATATGCAAGACTAGGCTTGTAAGAAAGAACTAATAGTATCCTTTTTGGGGAAAAAATATTTTTTTGGAAAAGGCAAAGTAACCTTTTATTTTAACTTCAAAGAGATTTTAAGAACCTTGTATTCTATGTGACCAGGCCATGTTAAGAGGAAAACTAATATATATTTGAAAATGAAGGATTAAAAGACTGTCAGTTACACAGTCCCTCCTAAAGCTGTGGAATATGTGAAAGGCCTTCCTTTTTTTCCTCAGTCTCACTTGATGAAATAGAAGTGATTGGCCCTTCCTCCAAACCTCACTTTAAATGTACTTCAAAATACTGTTTGTGCTATAAAAATAACAGCTACTGACAGCAAAGACTAGAGGACCAAACTAATTACATGAAAGGAAGATTTTAAACATCTGTGATAAACTTCTTTATCTTGAATTAAGTCTTCCCTTTGGATTTTGTGACCCAGAAAATCCATGCAGTTTATAGATCAACTCCAGTTGAGTGTCTAGAATTATAATAGAATTATTTTCTCATTTTTATTGATTTTCTTTTGAAAATTATGTTAAAAAACTTGAAAAGAATTTGAATAAGTTGATACGAAAATTCTGCAGCAGCACAAATAAGCAAACAATGGCTGAAATATAGTGCTATGAGTCTTTCTCATAAAATAAGGAATGTATTATCAAAAACTTAATTTCTGGAGTGTTATGTTTTTCTAGCTTTCATGACTTATCATTTGTTAATTAAAGAGATTTATGTTTTCTCTCTTTCAATAGAAGACAGAGAAGGTGATAGCCTGAGAAGTCTAGAACTTGACTATCATAAACAGAAGTCAGAGCACCCTAAACTTTGATTTTGAGTTAGCTGAATAAAAAAGGAGTTGATATATATTAAAAAGTCATTCAAGATCACAACTGCAGTTAAAACTACCATTTATAAACATGATAAATATGTATGTACATTTTGAATTGATTGGAGAAAAGTAAGATAATACTGTGTTAGTGAGGTATGGGTTAGAGAATGCTTGAAAAAATATAAACCAGATAAAAAGAAACAGACAAATTCTATGCCTAGATTGTGATTTTTTGTGGGATGACTCTCCACAATATGAGTTTCGGTTTTAATTTTTTAAAATATTTTTAAGTTCCAGTTCAATGCATTAAAAAAGATAAATGAGATTTATACATGGGTGAGCTGAAAGCAACGCCTCCTATTTTATTATGTTGGCCGACAACATCAGAAGCAGATGTTATTGGTACGGCAACAGAGGGTAATCCTTCCCACCAATATTCTGTTGCATTTTGTTGTGACAGATGATAGCAGAAGGGCATCTGACAAAATGACATCTGACATGGAAGTGCAGATGAAGGTAAGGTGTGGAACTGAATTCCTCCATACAGAAAATTTGGCACCCATTGACATTGATCAACACTCGTTGAATGCTTATGGAGACCAAACAGTGGATGTGAGCACAGTGAGGTGGTGGGTGGTGCATTTCAGCAGCGCCACATTCCAGACAAGCCGTACATAGCTGTCACACCACAAAACGAAGAGCATCTCAATCGGCTCATCCACACTAACTGGCTAATGGTGGTGACTATTTTGAAAAACACTGTTTGGTACCTGAGAATTCACTCTATCAAACAGTGTTATTTTGCTCTTTTCATCTGTTGTAGTTTCCATGGAAATAAATAGGAGGAATTACTTTCAGTGTCCTGACAATTTATAGGCATAGAGCAATAGGAAAAGATCTTCATCCTGTTATTTGTGTTTTATACTTTGATTGAAATATATATATATATATATATATTTAGCTTTGAATGACAGGAGAATGCTATCACTTGCTTCTTAGTTTCTGCTGAAATCAGGCCATGGCCTTCCTGTTGCAATTTCAGAGCAATTTTAGACCAGTGAACCTAGTGAATTAAGAAGTGTTAAAACGTAGTCTTATCCGATATTTAACACCATTCTGATTTTTCCCCACATCTTTTCAGCAAATAAATCTTAATGTAACATTTTAGCCCCAAGACAAATCCTAAAACAGAGTACAGTAGTCAACCCCTAAAAAGTTCTAGTATCTTAAACATTGTTCTTACAAATTTTGATTTGCAGTGACATAAGAAAATGAATTGGAATTACCTGTGAGAATTTAAAAGTCCAGATGTAAACTCTCTGCCAAATATTAGAACCTTTCAAATGGGTTAGGAGGAAATATATTAAAATGTATTCATTTGCTAAGATCCAATAATAAACCAGTTATGAGAGCAAAATCAAAGCTGTAGAAAAGGAAAGGAAATATATTTAGGTGTCTAAAAGGTGATGCAGTAGAACTTACACCATATGCAGCAGGGCCTCCACCATGCCAGAAAACAGCTCCCGTTGAGTAGCTATACAATAAGTAAGAGAAGACCAAGGAGCAAGCTTAAGCCCATGACTCAATTGTCACATAAGAATTAACTCACCTTAGCAGAAGAGAATCAGTAAGTTAAAATAATTTGTTTTAAGTTCTCTCTGTTTAAACTACTCAAGGTTTGTAATCTTATTTCAAACTATTTCAAACCTATGGAAAAATAAAAATGGCCTGAGAAGTCTGCAATTGTATACCAGACACACTGATGTTTGGGTATTATTACCTTAAAAAATATAGATCGTATTTGCGTACTATGTTGCTGAACAATGTACAAATCTTTTTTCCAACTTTTGTTCGTAATGCCACACTGTTCCATAGCAGAACAACAGGTATTTTCATTGATTCAAAGACAAATGTGCAAATGTTCTCCAAATCTCAGAAGTTCATTAGTCATAGCATAATTTGCAATTTCAGGTTTCCAAACTGTAAGAGCATTGGGATTCAGGTTTCTAAACACAGTTTTGTTAACTGTGAGTTAATTTTTTTTTTTAAGGGCTCACTATTCAAATGCATTATATTTAGTCCAAGCCCAGATTTAGAAACGTTTAGACAAATCCTACCATATCACAAAACTACTCAGAAAGAAAAAAATGTGTATTATTTTCCGAAGAGTTATTAGTTATTGATTTAATAAGGCTTACTTTAGTATTTAAAATACCAATTTCATTGATGTACTCACATTAAGATGAGAAAAAAATACCAAGTTCTATTCAACAAGTGAAATATAGAAATGTGGAATTATCATGATTGATCATTAAAACAACAGTAAAAGCATTGCAAAGCAGAATAATTATTTCCTTTTCACTAGCAGAGAGCAATACAAAATGCAGAAGACTGAGAGGAGCTCTTATCAGTGCTTATAACCATCTAAATTCTGGGTGTGAAGAGGATGGAACCACACCCTTTTCAATGGTGCTCAGTGACAGGATAAGGGGTAATGGGAAACTGAAAGTTTCTTTACTTTGAGGGTGACTGGAACAGGCTGTCCAAGGAGGTTGTGGATTCTCCTTCTCTGGAGATATTCGATACCAACCTCGACACTTTCCTATGCAACCTACTGTTGGACTAGAGGTCCCTTCTATCCCCTGAGATTCTGTGAAAATTTTGTTTGTGTTTCTGACATAGTTAAAGGATGCTTATACCCACTCAGAGTCAGGAATGTACTTCTAACTCTGCTGTCTTGGTAACTTTAGACAGGTTACCTCCATGTCTGTTTCTTCTGCATACATTATCCATAGCCTTGAAACTCGAGATGTTCCCTACAGCAGCATGACATTCAGTGATAGAGAAATAAATATGCAAATAAGAATGCTGCTTACGTAGCATGCTTGTGTCTCATTTTGGTTGAGCAGTGCACAAATGAGTGCATCTGGATGAAATTACACAAATAATTAAGCATCTAAAAACCTGTTGAAACAAATCTATGAGTTCCCAGATTTAAACTGTTTAAATATACTCCCCTTAGCCTATTCAGATTAAAACTGTTGGTTCAAACTCTTCCCTTTTTTCTGTCTCCTTTTTCTGCAGTCACCCACAACATCTGTCAGCCCAGCAGAAGTTAATAACTGCATGCCAGCCTCAAATGAGACAAGATTTGTGCTCAGACTAAGAGATTATCTTTGCATTCAGCACAACAGGACTTGAAGAGTTGTGTAAGTACTAGGATATTATCAAAAAAATGTCACCGTTGCCTGCTACATGTGTGTAAAAACAGCTGCCACCCTACCACATGACTGAGGCAATCAATGACATGCAAGTTAACACAAGTGCTCACATATTATGACTCTGCATATCAGCTTTAAGTGAGAAAGGCAACATCAGAGAGTATTAGTTCCTTGGATCCTGGCATGTCTAAGACTGATTCTATATCCAAGACAAACCTTTCTGATACTTCAAGTATGTTTACAGCTCATTTCAAATACCACTTTATCAGCATCTCAATTTTAGCTCTAGAATGCATAATTATTATATATGTCATAATTCCATTTATCTTTTAATTACAGTTTGTTTCAAATCCAGTCACTTCCTTTACGGGTTAGCCAAAATAATTATGCTTCAGAAAATATTCATTGCAATTACCTTCTGTCATTACTTCTGTAAAAGCAAAAGTTCAGAAATGGCCATTAACTCTTTTTCACACCTCTGACCCTTATATTTTGTTTTAATTTTTGTTGGCAGATAGTGAACAAAACTTCATGTTAGAATCACAAAAATAAGAAAGTTATAAAATTAATTTATAAATAAAAACATTGCCCACTGGCAATGCCGGAACAAATCACTTTTTATGCCTTGTGGTCTTTGGATATAGGAATGCTAGCTTGTGAATCATAGAATCATAGAATGGTTCAGGTTGGAATGTGAAGAAAGAATTGAGCATGACAGTTTATGGCCTCCCTGACCAGATTAAGCAGGAGATAGCTGAAGTGCTTCAGAGCCTCCCCACCTATGCAAGGCAAAAACCTTTCCTTGCTGTGGGACTGATGAGTTTGGAAAGCAGTCCACCTAAATCTGGACTGAAGTTCAGTGAACCATACCCACCTTCCCCCTCCTGAGCTCCAAGGTCTGACTGTAAAACAAAAGTCGGGATGGTGGCTGTATTTGCTTAGTCTTGACAGCTAAGGCACCTTGTATTTTACATCTGGAACTTCTCCTTTTGTCCAGGATGATGACTTGATAAAATTTGTGAATGATGCCAATTCGTATAGAATCACAGAATCTGGGTTGGAAAAGACCTTCAAGCTCACCAAGTCCAACCATCAACCTGGCCTAATGAGTCCTGTCACTAAACCATGTCTCTTAGGGCCATGGACACACATCTCTTAAATACCTCCAGGGATGGGACTCCACCCTCAGCAGCTTGATCTAATTAATGTTCAACCACCTTCTCTGTGAAGAACCATTTCCTAACATCCAATCGTAACCCCCCCCCCAGCACAACTTGAGGCAGTTGCCTTGTGTCCTATCACATGTCACTCGAGAAAAGACACTGACACAGTCCTTGCTGCAATGTCTTTTCAGGCAGTTGCAGAGAGCAATGAGGTCTCCTGTTAGCCTCCTCCAAACTGTCAACCACAATTCTCTCAACTGCTCTCATAACTTTTGTTTTCTAGTCCTTTTATCAGGTTTGTTCTTCTCTGCACATACTTGACCAACTCAATATTCTTCTTCTACTGAAGCACCTAAAACTGAACACAGTATTCGAGGTGTGGTCTCACCAGTGTCACATACAAAGGGACAATCACTTCCGTAGTCCTGCTGGTCACGCTATTTCTGATGCAAAGCAGGGTGCCATTGGCTTTCCTGGCCACCTGGGCACGCTGCTGGCTCACATTCAGCTAGCTGTTGACTAGCACGCGCAGGTCCTTTTCTGCTGGGCAGCTTTCCAGCCACTCTTCCCCACACCTGTACCACTGCATCATGTTATGACCCAAGTGCAGAATCTAGCACTTAGCCTTGTTGACTGCCGTGCAACTGGATGCGGCCCAATGGTCTAGCCTATCCAGATCCCTCTTGACCTCAAGGAGGTCACCAGTCCTGCCTAAACTGGTACTGTCTGTGAACTTACTGAGGATGCACTTGATGCCCTCATCCAGATCATTGATTTTTGAGGGAGATTGTTTGGAAAATCCTTCATATAATAGTTTATCAGTAGATTGGATTAGATTGGTAAAGGCAGGGAATAAGATAATGATTTGAGGGGTGACTAAACTGGTCTGCTGAAAACATTTGAAGTTAAATAGTGAAGTTAAATAGGATAGGCAACAAAGGAAGTAGAACCACACAGATTGTTATGCTGCCTGCTTATTTGGATCATGTGGGGAAAAATGCTATCTAAGGAGGAGGAATGACAGCAAGCAGTGTAACTTCTATTTTAATGGTGAAACACCAGATTCGGCAATATTCTCAAGGAAGCTTGCACACAGAATTCCTTCAACTAATGTTTCTTTCTTCTGTCATCAATTAAAATCTCAAACACCTCTAAGTGAGGGAAGACATTTGTGGGCAATGTGAAGCCTTAAACAATGGTAAAAAGGAAAAATAACTGAACACTTAAGTTAACGCTTTGAAAAGTACATGGGTCACGTTGAAAGTAATGCTTCCTATTTATTTCCTTGGAAACTACAACAGATACAAAGAGCACAAGAACAGTATTTGGCAGAGAAAATTCTCAGCCACAAATCACTAGTCATCAGCATTAGCCATGTATTTTCATCAGTGATGAACAAGAGCCTGCATGTCACACCATAAAAATCTGCACCAGAGGAAGAAATCCACCATCACCACTGCTGAAACGCATCACCACCACCTCATTGGGCTCACATCCACTGTTTGTTCCCCATAAACATTCAGCAAGCATCAATGAATGTCAGTGGGTGCTATTTTTTCTGCATGGAGGAATTCAATTCCACATCTTTGGTTCATCCTCAAGTCCATGTCAGACACCATTTGCTCAGACTGCCCCTCTGCTGCCATCTGTCACATGGCAACAATGTGAACTGGAATATTGGTGGGAAGCTTCACCCTTTATTGTCATACCACCAACATCCACCCCTGATGTCATGGGCCATTGTAATAAAAGAGGAGGTATTACTTTCAGAGCAATCCCCTTAACATAATAATAGTATAGGGCCTATAAGCTGCTTCTGGGGCTCTTAAATCACTTCTGTCATGTAGGCAGGAGTCACTGGTTGATTTTTTGTAGGTAATTCCTTCAGCAAGCTTTTTTTGGGCTCCAGGAAATCAAGTCGAGCAGTGCTTAGTTGGAGAGCTTATTGTCCAGCATTTAAATAGATCAGTCGTGTTCGGAAATCTTTTCAGGGGCAGCAAACACAAGACAAGAAAATCTTTTCTCTCAAATTCAAGACATTCATTTCTGATTCAGTTTGTATACAGTAGCATAGCTTCTGATCTTATTTCTTACAAGACTTAGAGTTACTCCAAGCTCTTTAATGGCACTACTTCGTACTGTCATTGCTGGAAGTAAAACTGAGAAAAAATAGCGTTATCTGTATTCTTTCCTTCATACTGAGACTGTAAATTATGAGACTGTACTTACACCAAAGTTTGCTGATTCTGTTACAGACCCTGAAGACACGTTTGTGTCTAGTATTCCAGTTAAAGGTATTATTCCTCCTATTGCTTTTTTNTCAGGAGTCTACACTGCTCACTGCTTAGCTATGTAATCATAAAACATACTTCATAATTTCCTTCTATTGTACTCAAAAATGTAATGGGTTTAACTTCATCACCATACATTGCTATACAGGAAATGAAGATCTTTTCTCCCCAGATTTTGTCTGAACAACTTCATTACAGTATTGTTCCGAGAACTCAGCAGGCAGTGTATTTTAATGAGAAGGGAACTAAAATAATGTTAACAGAATTTTGCATAGCTGCAAGACAAGTTATTAAAGTACCCAGAACATAGTAGACGTATGCAAATGTTTAAAAGCATTTTATATATTAATATATATTTTAAAAGACAAAAAATATTGAATTCCTTTTTCCTGTCTGTACACAGTAATGTTGGAGACTTCTATCAAATAATTTCTAATCTAAGTCTTCAGAAACGGTCTAAGTAACAACTTCTCAAGGACAAGGCAGCGTAAGGGTATGATACATGGAATTATTAGCTAGAAACTGTAAGTGGCTGAGAGTTACCTCAGACTGATTCTTTACAGTAGCAGCTAAGGTTCTCCTATGTCTCATTTTGAGGCTGTGTACACACTCAGATCTTGCAGCTTTGTTCATTGTGACACGAAATTTTACAAGAGCGTGCATTAATTCAGTGGGGCCAGCGACACATGACTGTGCATGCCCACCATTTTCACCTACCAGGTCTGGCTGAGAGGAATACCTGCAGTTCTTCCCATCAGGTGGGTACTTAGGTACGCAGATCTGTCATATAGCCTAAATATGTGGATAAAGAGCTCTTTTTCTGTATTACAACTTAGTTCGGACAGCAATTTACCAATTGTAGCACCTTGCTATGGGAGTTGCTGGCTATACAGTTTTTCCAGAGAACAGAGACATTTCTTAACAAAGAAACAGGGCTGCCTTTCCTGCCAGGCCATGAAGGACTGCAACTGTCTAATACTCTCTGTAACCCAGCCAGACAAGAATCTATGTCCTGTGTAGCAAACAACCAATTTGCAGCACACTGACCAAAGTCAATAGCACCAGAACACTAGGCACAGTGCATGTAAAACAAATCAGATATTGTTCTTATCCTTGTTGGTGAATCACCTTAGGTAGATGAAGAAGCATTCTCGGACCATTGCACAGATCATTATGGCTGAATATTCATGCATTGTATCAGTTCTCTCTGCAGAATAAGTGGTCTTTAGTAATTGTTGATCCATGGAAACAAGAAAATCCACAGGTTACATAGAAGAGGAATTTTTAAGGGATAGAAAAGAACTACACATCTATAGAACTGATGACTGAGAACACCAAACAGTTTTCTATCAAGAATAGCGTTTGCATTAATGAGATATTTTGCCATCAGCAGAAAAAGCATCAGCTGTTGCCACAGCAGTCAGTCTTCACCCACTACAAGGGCAGGCCAGACATTCCTGTCACAGCTCCACACCAGGCTCCAGCACTTAGCTCCCAGCAAGCACAAAAAGAAATGCAGCAATTGCTCACAGTGCCAGCAGCTGCTCTGCTTACCCCTGAATACCAGGGTAAAATGAGCCATGATTGCCATATAGAATCTAGTGGTTTATGGACTCAGATATTGCAAGAACAAAAGTAAATAGGTGTAAAGCAAGGAAAAGTATAGAGTGCTGCATGATATGGAAAGATATTTTTCTTTTTTTAGAAAATCACTGCATAATGTGGATAGGAAAACCTGTGGTATCTATAAAAAATTTTTCTGTTTCAGTGTAAGGACCAATTATCTTGGTTTATTATAGCATGGCAAGTGTCAACCAGTTCAAAAACTGCTGTAAATGCTAGGAAGATCTTCTATCATGCATAGAAGTTAAATGCACAATAAGCTGTACATCACAGGCATAAACGTAACAGGCACCCCAAAAGGTGAGTTTTATAGTACGCCCCTGTAAACACAGTCTATATCACAAAGTCAAGTTGTGACTATATGTGGATTTGTAACTTCTAATTTACACAAGAACAATCTGTCATTTCTCTATAATTAAAGAATCACAAGAAGTCCTGCTGATTGATGTAAAATGTGGTAGGATATATCCTGAAATGCTGTTTCATGCCTTTGATTGAAAACCTATTTTCTAGAAAAGCCTGAAACCAAATGGTTACTTTGAACCAATTTCTCTCCCCTTCTGCACATCTACCCCCAAGTAAAATCTTAGAAGTATTGAAATTCTTAACAACCAGGTAGGAATTACAGTTCTGCTGCACTACTTCTGAAGTAATACACAGCCATTTTCTAGATGAACTCTAACTATAGGAATCAAAATAAATGTTACATCCAATTTAATTTTACTAATTCAGAAGTTCGTAATTAGTGTGTCAGATTTGATTATGGTACCATATCATCACGATAAAATAAACAGATACGTAAATCTACATTCACATATCGCTAGACTCAATTTTAATATATTTATATTTTTAGATTTCACTCACTGTAAATGAGTGGAATATTGAAGATATGTTTTTGATCTCATGCCCAATATCAAATTAGATCGAATATGCACTATCTAAATTTATTGCAGCAGATGTCATCTCCAGCTATCCAATTATTTCAGTACTATTTGGCACGATGTAATTTAAAAAGATCTTGTATGCAGGCAAAGTACTTAATAATTCCCCAGCAAATTAATCTTTTTAGTGCTATTCTCAAAGGCATGACAATAAAAAAAAATAATTAAAAAAAGACTTTCAGATCAGCACAGTGCTGTGGTAAGTACCAAGTACTTTTTGCCCTATTAATTCAAATGACTTGTTTTAACTTAACATTCACCTTACTGCATAGGAAATGAATTATACTCCCACTGTTTGGACTACTTGATAATGTTTAACATTGGCTGCTTGGAAAATCAGAATCCACCTGTCTGTTAAAAAATATACATGCTAGCTACACAGCTGCCTGTACTGTAGGCCAGAAATCCAAGAGGCCCCTGAAAAGCTCATACTAATATGCTCAAAATCTGCACTATTGACCATACTCCTTGTGTAGCAGAAAGTGAGATGGCTGATGCAGTGTTTGTGTGATAAATCTTAAGACCTGGGCAGCTTAAATAAGGGGCTTTATGAAAAAGAGCATCTAACAGGGAAAGAACTAGAAGACAGCAACCCCTACCAAAAAATAATTGTTTGAATAAGGTTGAGTCAGAGCTGACAAAGCCTTCTTAAGCTATCTATAAATAATCAAATGCCTAGCTAGTAAAATAAATGGAAGAAGAACTGAGTGTCCTGGGATTTCTATTAAAACAGATCAATAAGGGATTATGGATATAAAATAAACCTTTGCCATTTCAGCATGAAAGCAGAGATTTCTCAGATGTCTACTGTATAAAACAGAAAACCTATACAGCACCAGCAATAATTTTGCTTGAAGTAATCTGTGTATTTAAAGACAGGAACAAAAAAATCATTAGGAAGGCATGTGTGTAAATGACCAGATTCTAGCATCAGAAAATAAAATCAAACTTGATAATATCTAGATAACCTGCAGCTGTGACCTCTGCTGTGGGTAAAGGGTATGATTCTCCTACAGAATGTCCAAAATGGCATGTCTCAGAAAGAGCTGTAAGAAAGCATGAAGATGATATCCTAAAGCTAGTCACCTAAGGATCTGGTATAGCAATGTCTTCAAAAATACGCCACTGAAAATTATGAACTATTTATTTCAGTCTCCAAGAGTTCCTTGAGGAATTTGGAGGAGGCAGAGGGAGAATATAACTTTATCAGTCATTTTCTATAGCTGAGTTATAATTCTTACACCAACTGTAACTGAAAACTACAGATGAAGCTAAGAGCTAGTGACAAAATTAGCATCTGGTGATAAGTATTGTAGGGTTTTCCTCTTGGGTGATGACCCAATTAGTTTCTTAATCACTTCCTAACAGTACTTTCTTAATTTGCTTGGAGGTGTGAAAATGTATACGTGATTACGTATAGTCATTGAATCACGATACCAGACAGGCTCTAGTTAGCATGTCAGGAAAGGGTTACAGTTGGGAACTGGCAGTATATTTTGTACTGTCAAGGTAGGAATATTTTGTATTTTCTATTTATGTCCCTTGACACTGTTAGTCAATGCATTCAGCAGAAAGTTAGGACTTTGGTTTCTGTGTTTAATAGAGAAGGATTTCAGATCATCAAGTTTATTGCATACCACGCTAGTAATCTATAGAAAAAGACACAATTAGAAGGATCAGGGAAAATCCAAGTTGGGTCTAGTTATGTCCATGAACTCTGTCCAATTTTCTTTGCTCACCTCTACTGATAGGGTTCTAGCACTGCATTTCATGTGTCCAGACCAGTAGCAACCTCTTTTACACAAATGTGCACACAATTGATTTGTGTATCTCTCTGCTGTGGCTGCATAGATACTCAAGAGAACCACGTTCTGTGCCCAGGTGACACTGTGTCATGCCATCCAACTGTCATGGTTTTGTAGTAGCTTGCAGACATTTCTTTAATCCAATGTCATTTTACATCATGGATACTAATTTTAGTACTGCTCTTTAATACAGTATCCGTAATAACTCAAAAGTCATTTCTTTTCTCAAAGTTTTTTACAATTGCAACTGGTTTACTAAGGGTAAATCAAATAACATTTTAGCAAAGACTCTCTTCATTAGTCAAATGGCAAAATTCCTCAGAAGTCTTAGTTAAAAATTCAGATACTCATTATGTATTAAAGTCTTATTGTTCTCCCAGGGGTGAACTAGAAACTAAAAGTAAAGCACTAGAAAAAATTAACTTTGCATTACTGAAATTTCAAATGGCACTAAATTAGCTGGAATAGCAAAAAGCAATGCAATCTGTCAGAGAAGTATATGTTACTGAAACTAAGCACATTATTCTTTCTTGAATTATACTTTCTTTGGCTAAATGTGATCTACCTTGACGTGATGTGAATATTTTCCCCTAATATTACTTCATTGTTATATTTTACTGTAGATATGAAGGGAACAGCAATATTTTGTACCACAGTGCAGAAACTGCTGATCTCTGCATATTACATGCAATAATCTGAAACACTTTGGACTTAGAAATTTTGAAAGCTACTGGATTCAAGGAGACTGAGGAATGACATTGGACAAGATGTTAGGCACTTGTTTGCAATGCACTGTGGCTACCAGAGGAGCCACTTTGGGGCCACTTATGTAAATGCTTCATGCCAGAAAGCACAGACATAATATTCTCTTTTTAAATGACTCTGTTATAGGAGTTCTCATCCTGATGGTTTCAAATAGACATGACAGTCACAACTTCTTTGACCTTCCCACTACTATAAATAAGAGAAGGATAACAGCTTAGCACATGTATGTGTCAGGAGTTCAATACAGAAAGGACAATGGGGATACAGAAAAGTCTGAGTGCTATTTCTCAGCTAAGTTTATATGGAATATTAGTAAAATCTCGTTGTCCAAACCAAGAAAGAAGATGCAAAGGGCATGCTCTTGTTATTGTAACATATAGTATATTACGTCATAATAATTCAACAAAATTTGAAAACTCTACTAATCCACTGAGGAGAGCAAGACTACCTTTGGATCTCTGGAGAGAAGCCCAAGAGAGTGTTCAAAGCATTTTTCACAGACATGGAAATTCCTGGACTGAGGATCTTAGTTGCCAGTGTATTTTCACTTTCTTGATCTTTTCCTGCTTCATCATTGTAAGCACCTGTTTAATTTGACAATGTCTTCAATACACATTTAGAACAATTTGCAATTGCAAAACTCAGAAGTTTTGCAGTTTTTGGAAATGATCAAGAGTCATGGAATCATAGAATTAGAATCATAGAATGGTTTAGTTTGGAACGGACGTCAAAGATCATCCAGTTTCAACCCCGCAGCCATGGACAGAGCTGCCACCCACTGGGTCAGGCTGCCCAGGACCCCATCCAACCTGGCCTCGAGCACCTCCAGGGATGTGGCACCCACAGCTTCTCTGAGCTGCCTGTGCCCGTGCCTCATCACCCTCTGGGTAAAGAATTTCTTCCTTATGTCTAACCTAAATCTCCCCTCTTTTAATTTAAAACTATTCCTCCTTGTCCTGTTGCTATCAGACCATGTAAAATGATGACTTCCCTCCTGTTTATAAGCTCTTTTAAGTACTGGAAAGCTGCAGTGGGATATCCCTGGAGCCTCCTCTTCTCCAGACTGAATAAGCCCAGCTCCCTCAGCCTATCTTCATAGGATAGGTGCTCCAGCCCTCTGATCATCTTTGTGGCCTCCTCTGGACCCGCTCCAATAGCTCTGCATCATTCTTGTGCTGTGGGCCCCACTCCCTCTGCATGGGCCTGGATTTCCATAAAGGTAAGCAGAGCTCTTCACTACAGTACACATATCACTTTTATATAAAAGAGATAATGGTGTAACAGCTCTACAAAGCAGCGGCAAGAAAATCAATAAAGAACTGACATTGCCTGAAGAAGAAAAAATATCAGTGGAAACAGCAATGGTAATGTCATCACAATCAACCAGCTTCAGTGTAGCACTCCAGTTTAGTGCACAGAGAATGGGCCAGCTGTAGCAGCTGTGGTGTCCATGCAGGGTGCTGAACCACTCTTGTCCTACAGCTGCCTTCAAGGCAACAGCACTCCATGGTCTGGCTGCCGCCCTTCCAGGAGCTGTGCAGGGTGGGAAATAGTGGTGGGAGTTGCCACTCTAGCAGCCACAGCCTCCTGGGGGTCCACGGTGGGCTGAAGAATCATCCCACTTAGCATCCGCAGGGCTTGGGATAGCTTGTCAGCATTGTGCCAAACCAGAGTGATTAAGGAATAACAAAAAACAAAGACTGGGGAAAAAAAAAATAGAGAGAAAGAGAGAATGAAAACAGCTTTAAGTATTGTAACCTTTTGCTTGTAGTCAATTTCCAAACCACAAAAGAATACAGCAGAAGTGCTCATATTAAAGCTACAGGGCTGTCTGTACTCAGAGATCTTATAAATACAAAAATGTCCATTAGGGAAAGAAGTCTTTGCTTGCCAGTATTCAGACAGAATCAGATATGGGATCCTACGTAGTCTAACATTATTTTTTTGCCTATTTCAAATAGGCAAGGATGATTATTATTCTTCTGTTATTTACTTTTATACATCTTTGCTAAAGTTTAGCTCAAGTTATTTCTTCCGCTGACTACTTTTACTGAGTACAGGGTCTCATGACAGCAAGTGAAAAGATGTGCAATAGAAGTAACATAAACAATTGCAAAGAGTATTAATTTCTAATATGGCATAAAGCAGCTTTGATGAAATATGGGGAGTTGACTCCAGAGTACTAACTATTCTGGTTTCAGATAAAATTAAAACTACTTCAAGTATGTCATTTTCCAGATGTAACAAGCAGCATGAAAAGATCATTCTTTCATATCTTCCTTCAAATAAAGTGAACACTATTTTAGTGCAGCAAGCAAACAGCACTGTCAAAGGTAACCCATTTAGTCAATTTCCTTTAAAAGTCACCTTTCATCTACTCTTAGTGTTTAGATTCTTTTAGTCTGAATGTATGTGCCTCTCCATTCTCCAGGCCCATTGCCTCAAGTTCATTGTCACTAAAATAGCCTGTAAGTAGAAAATCTACTTTTTGTAAATGAACAGCATTATTACACAAATTCTGTCCTATTCACATTTAAAATAACCTTGCCTCTTGCAAGATCAAGGCTCATCTCTGAAAGGCTGTACAACACATTGCTGCTTAGATGAGTGTAAAACTATTAACATTTTAATGACAGTTCTTATTTTTTCAATTCCTGAAGTAATGTTTCTTGAGGGAAGAAGAATTCACATATATGGAATGCCATACACAAATGGAGCAGCAACATGCTGGTATAATTTTTTATTATTACTTAATTTTTTTTCCAAACAGGCAAAACAGTTCAACACAGTTGTATAATTTCTAAAAATACACTATAATTCAGCTTGAGATATAACAGTTCTTATGGCTGCATGTCCTTGCAATAATCACTGAAATATTCTGTGAATCTGAAGGATACCTGAAGCAGGAAGAGAAGAAGAAGAAAGAATAACAGAATGGCTCCTGCTAGATTTAATGAAAAACTATAAAATACTTTTTCAAATGATAAAGGCCCCAAAAATATCAACTCAGGATGCAAATTTGTGGCAAAAAGTGATAGTTAGAGTATTCTACTTAAAACATTTGATGTTTATGAATGATATTAACTTTCATTGTATGAAACTAATCTTGTTGGAAATTAATATATCTGTTGAAAGTCAGCATTTGCTAAATGTGCCTTGTTGAGTGTAAATTTTCAAAAACGATTAATCTGTGATTCCAAGAAAAAGACATGACATTCTGAATTTATTCTTACAAGGAAATGTTCGGTTGAGTGTTTTCATCTGTTGGAATCTTTCAGAATTCAAATTAAAACAAAATATCAATCCAAATTGTAAAAACTGTTGGAAAAGATCACGTCATCTGCTTCAGAACATAGTTCCTTAATATAACTGACCAAAGGCTATAAAATTAGCCCTTGGAGCTACAGTGACAGAGCTGTACAGCATGAAAACGTACAGAAATGTACAAACAGCAGGAAGCACAGACACCACTAACTAATTTTGAAAACATAAGGAATACTGCAGAAACAGCTATGCACCACATCAAATGCAATATAAGATATTTTCATTCGCCTTTAATGTACCATCACAAATTTTGCTGCTTACGCTGTGCCATTGGTATCTGAAGTGTTTCTTAAATTAGGTTGTGACGGTTGCCTTTTTAAAAGTTAAACTTTAAAATTTTAGTCTGCAGTTTTAAAATCTTCAAGTAAGTAACAAGATCAAAAATAAATAAATAAATAGACAAACAAACAGGTCAATTGATTCAGTGAGCTTGGACACTATGTATATTGATAATATATCATAAAGAAACAAAAACCATCGGTTGAAGAGATGCATTTGATAGTGTTTAAGAACTAACTGTACAACAGTCAGTGGAATAGCAAACCTAGCAATAACTGATAAAAACTGATACTAGAAGATAAAATCTCTTATGAATTAAATGTAAAATACCAGCTTTAGGAGACACGTAATAGTGAGCTGACATATTAACATTACTGTTATGGATGAATATTTTTATTGTTTTCTTAAAGGTGTCCAGAGACCTAGATAGTCAATAAGGAGTAAAACGGTTTGTGGAGGGCATTTCCTGCTCACTTTAAGATCCTATCCAAATAATTTTTTCAAAAACATATTTTCTTGGAGCAATGGTTTCAGTCTGTTACCATTAATTTTTATCCTCATCTTCTTTTGGTCTTTCTTTTGGTGGGATTTTTATTGAAAAACTTGATTTGGCAATGCAAGCTTATAATATTTTATTTATGGACAATCGTAATATGTAATGCATAAAAATCTGGTACAACAGCTTCATTTTAAAATACTCTGACTAGGTGTAACTAACTACAGTATATATTTTGGAGTTGCACTTTCTCAACTAATACAGAGCATGATCTGCCTTAAAAATTAGGACAAGGAAATCAGCATCCATAATGATTTGAGTTATATTTGACTTTTTATGATCTGACACAGCAAATACTTAGGAACTTCAGGACTCCTTCTGAGTTTAGCAGAGGTATTATAGGAGTGAAGTTAACCATATTCCTAAGTTATCTCCATCATGCACTGTGGATTAATAAGAAATGGATTGAAAGTTCATAACCAAGAATAGGCCAAGAGAATCATAATTGGAGCAAAGATGTTATCAACCTCTTTGACATCTTAGTTTAACAATATTTTTGAAGGGAAAATGAGGGAGCTAGTTCAGCTCTTGGAAGTTACATGAAATTATTTCCTTTAACTTCACATATTAGTAAGGACAAACCTCATCAGAAATGTTTTGCTTCGTTTTTATTCAGTACTGATTTCTGAATTCCACAAGATGATAAGCTGTGCTAGAAGGCTCAGGTGACATTTCAATAGGCAACACATACAAATTTATCTCCCTGTTTTTCTATCTCCACATGTGTATCAATGTAGAAACAGTGATAGTAAACTTTAAGAGTGGAATGAAACTTTTACTATAAAACCCTTTTTCAGTGCCTCAGAGCTTTAAGGTATACTCTTTTGGTCTAGCTACAGTTCATCTTTATTCAGAGGAAGTTGTTTATGCTCCTTTACACCGTATTTAAATATTAATTCAACCTTTCTTGCCTTGAGTACTTTTGTGCTTGAAAAGAAACAGAATCCTTCATTTCTATATTGCTGTCAGTGTTTATATAAATATATGCAATAATTTATTTTTTCTATACAATGACATATTATTGAGCTCTGCAGAGAAGGACTTGGGTATCCTGGTTGACCATGAGCCAGCAGTCTGCCCCTGTGGCAAGAAGGCCAGTGGTATCCTGGGGTACATCAAAAGAGTGTGGTCAGCAGGTTAAGGGAGGCGATCCTCCCCCTTTACTCTGCGCTGGTGAGGACACATCCAGAATATTGAGTCCAGTTCTGGGCTCCTCAGTTCAAGAAAGACAGGGATCTTCTAGACAGAGTCCAGTGGAGGGCCATAAAGATGACAAGGGACCTGGAGCATTTCCCTGGTGAGGAAAGGCTGAGAGTACTGGGGCTGTTCAGTCTAGAAAAACAAAGACTGAGAGTGGATCTTATCAATGCTTATAAATATCTAAAGTGTGAGAGGCAAGTGGATGGGGCTAGGCTCTTTACAGTGGTGCTCAGTGACAGGACAAGGGGCAATGGGCACAAACAGAAACACAGAAGTTTCATATGAACACAGGGAAGAACTTTACAGTGAGGGTGACAGAGCACTGGAACAGGCGCCCAGAGAAGCTGTGGAGTCTCCTTCTCTGGAGGCACTCAGAACCTGCCTGGATGCTTTCCCCTGTGTCTTAGTTTCGAGCTGGAACAGAAGTTTTTCTCATAGTGTCTGTTATGAGGTTTTGTTTTGGTTCTCGAATTAAAACTGATAACATACCGATTGTTTATACTTGTTGCCTGGCAGCATTGAACAGCGCCAAGAATGTTTCAGTCTCTCAGCTTCTTGCATCATTCTGCCAGCGAAGGGGCTGGGGGGCACAGGGAGCTGAGAGGGGACAGGAACAGGGCAGCTGACCCAAACTGACAAAAGGGGTGTTCCATACCAAATGACATCATGTAAATATATAAGAGAGTGGAGTTAGCTGGGGGAGTGGGTGCTGCTCAGGGTCTGGCTGGGCATTGGTTGGTGGATGGTGAGCAATTGCTTTGCGTATGGCTTTGTGTATAACTACTGCTATTTCTATTTACTTCCTTTTCTGCCTTAGTAAATAGTTTTTATCACAATCCACAACTTCTACTGTATTTTCTCCTAATTCTCTCTGCCATCCCACTGGGGGTGGGGGAGTGAGCAAATGACTGTGTGGTGCTTAGCTATCTACTCGGTCAAACCACAACACTATGTAACTTACTCTAGGGAATCTGCTTGTGCAGAGAGGTTCAGTTAGATCATCTCTAAAGGTCTGTCCCAATCCCCATGACTCTGTGATTCTGTGATTTCTGTATGCTTTATCTTAATCTTTTATACTTGCATTCTTTCATATTTTGAAGAAAATGCAATAAGTCCCTTACGTATCACTGGGAGTAAGGGTGAGAGTAGAACTACTCCACCGGTTAATCTATACACATGGTCCTGTGGTAGTGCATATACAACAAAAATAGATCCAAGTCTTTGTCCTCTACTTCAGAGGCAGTGAGCTTCCCACAGAGACACTTTTGGTGCTTTCAGACAAGAAGTTTTGAGTGTAAAATGTAGGACATAAGACTGCAAAACAGACAGCCCAGTCCTACAAGCACATCTGAACAGTTATGATGAGTCAGGAGAATCAAAGCACATTCAGGCAGAGAATGACAAACACAGCACAAACATATCTCTAGGTTAGTTAAAATCTGGATTGTTTGAATGAACAGAATCTGTATGTAAGGCCACATACAGTTTTCCTTCTTCCTCTCTTCAGGAAACTGAAATGCAGTTTTAGCCTCAGGCTTTCCTCCAAGACCATAGTGCTCCTTGATCTCTCTGTCCTGAGGGACAAAAAAATATTCTCCAAACCATTAAACATACATCACTTATGTTCTATCTAAACCACATTTGTTTTATGGCCTGGATACTGACTTCTGACAAGATGGAGGCACACAGAGCTTAAAAGGATCTTCATCTAAAAATGACTCTTTTCTAGATATCTCAGGAAAAGGATAACCAAAAAGAGGAGGGGGGTGAGTGAAGATGGAGGGGAATGAGAGATGATGCCTATACAGAAAAAACTGCCCCTGAAAAACAAGCTGGAAGTGTCTCTGCCTTTCCAAGCACTCCAGCAGAGACTTGTAATAAGCTCCTCTCCATTGAATCACACTCAACTGATTAGCCTCAGAACAAGAGGCATTTTATCATTTTGGGCCAAAGCCCAATTGGAGTTTAAATTGGCAAAGGAGATAAAGGATGGTAAGAAGGGGTTTTTTAAGTATGTCAATACTAAGAGGAAGCCTAGGGAAAATGTGGGTCCCCTGCTAAATGAGGGGGGTGTCCTGACAACAGAGGATGCTGAGAAGGTGGAGATATTGAATGCCTTCTTTGCTTCAGTCTTCACTTCTAAGACTCCCCCTCGGGACTCCCCAACCCTGGAGGTGAGTGACAGAGTCTGGAAAATGGAGGGCTTCCCTCTGGTTGAGGAGGGTTCCCCTCTGGTTGAGGAGGGGATGGTCTGGGAGCGTCTGGCTGGGATCGACGTGCACAAATCCATGGGCCCTGATGGGATGCATCCGCATGTGCTGAAGGAGCTGGCGGATGTGATTGCCCTATCGCTCTCCATCATCTTTGACAGGTCTTGGAGAACGGGAGAAGTGCC